>OX336399.1:194205495-194805495 GCA_946902985.2 Meconema thalassinum
GACTGTTGGCAGTCGCTGATATCCGGGAGGCGAGGAGGTTCGAATCCCCCGCCGGCAACCTTGAAGATGGTCTTCTGTGGTTTCCCATCTTCCTTCCAGGCAAATGCCGGGGTTGGTCCCTAACTATAGGCCACAGCCGATACCTTCCAACTCCTCGTCCTTACCTTCCAACTTCCCTCCCCAACGGTACTCGTAGCTCACCCATTGGGTGTCCGTCTCGAAGCAGCTACAACACTGGCGAGCCGAACATGTCCTCGGACACTCCCGGCATTAAAAGCCATACGCTAAAATAAAAAAAATAAAAAATAGTGAAGACATCAACAGTCACTAACAGGAACTGATTACCCTGATATCCCTTCGGACAAGGACCAAAAATGTCCGTGGCCATCAGCTCACGTGGTTTAGAAGGTATCATAGCTCTGGGTCTTCCTTTCAACAATTCTGATGCAAATTTTCCTCTCTGGCATTTATCACAAGATCTTATAGTCTTCGCTATAGTGGATCTCTCTTTAAGAGTACTGAGGGTTTTTAACTAAACCTCCATGTCCAATAGAGTGGTGTGCCAACCACACTAACTTTGTGACAAGATTAGGGGGCACGACTATACGAATCTTAGTGTGCTCGGAGTCTGCGTACTTACACACAAGATCTCCGCTCAATACAAAGTGTTGTGATCGCCTTTGAGTAGCAGCATAATCTATATCTGCTGTGTCCATGTAACCCTTAAGGAACCTGTACATTTTCCTAATTGGAGCGTGTCTCTTCTATGACACACCGATTCGGGCTAATCTCCTAACGGTTTCCTGATCTTCTTCCTCCAATTGTACATGGTTAATCTGCAAATTTCCAACTGGGTTACGTGATAATGCGTCAGCCAACCAATTGTCCTTACCTGGCTGGTGGACTATTGTAGCATTAAACTGTTGAGTGAAAAGGGCCCATCGAGTTAATCTATCACTCGACATATCGGTTTGAAGCATAAATTGGAGTGCCTTATGGACGGTGATAATTATAATCTGATGTCCGATTAATATCTTCTTCCACACTTGAAGAGCTGTCACGAAAGCTAACGCCTCTAGTTCTGTCGTGGAGTAGTTCTCTTCGTGTTTCTTAAGCTTTCTTCCGGTGAACGCAATGTAGAGCTTATTTGCTTCTTCGTCCTTTTGGTATAAGACTGCACTAATGCCTACACGTGAAGCATCGGATTCTATGTAGAATATTCGTTCGAAATCCGGATATTCTAATTTCACGTCGTTTTTCAACATCTCCTTGGCATTTTCAAACGCGTCGTCAGCGGTACTACTCCATTTCCAACGGTTATTTTTCTTTAGCAAGTCATAGAGAGGTGCCATAATCTCTGAATACTTTGGACAATGACTGCTAATGAATTGGCACGCACCTACAAATTCTCACACTCGTTTGAACTTAGTGGGCTTTGGGAATCTCATAATAGCTTCCACTTTCTGCGAATTCGGGTGATATCCATGCTGGTCGATGGTGTGTCCGAGAAAATTAATTTCTTATTTCATGAAACGGCACTTATCGAAGTTTACCTTTATATTTGCGTCTCTCAGGTTTTCAAAAAGCTTACGCAAGTGTATAAGATGTTCCTGGACATTTGGTGAAGATATAATTAAATCATCTATACAACAAAGCACGTTCTTTTTAACTTCATCGGTGAGTTTGTTATCAAGGGCTCTAATCAAGGCTGGACCACTGTTGACCATGCCAAAGGGAATTCTCTGAAATACCCAGGACGTCTGGTCAAACAGAAACCCTGTGTACTGTTTGCTTTCTTCCTCAAGCTCAATTTGGTAAAACGAAGAAATTAAATCTAGGACGCTAAAACATGCTTTTCCTTTAAACTTTCTGAGCAGATCTCGTATTTTAGGCGGTCGGTCTGCCTCGGGCAAAATCTTTAAGTTAATGGTCCTGGCGTCGAGATATAGGCGTAATTGACCATTATTTTTCTTGACTACAGTTATAGGGTTGATGTAAGACGACGCCTGCTTCTTTATAATTCCGTCAGCTTCCATTTTCTTGATTATCCCTCGTAATTCTTCATAGTACTTTTCTGGTATCGGGTAAATCCTCTTCTGATAAGGAGTTTCATCCGTAAGCCTAATCTTATACTTGTAGTCCTTTATCAATCCAGGCTTATCATCGAAAATGTCTTTAAACTATATGATTAATTCCTCAAATTCATCCTGAATTTCGTCAAACCCTTCTGCTTGGAGAGTAAGCATTTCCCTTCTATTTTTCACCTCATCAATAATGTTGTTAATAATATCTTCCCTAGGATCTTTATCTAGACTGTCATTCGAATCCTGTTCTTCTAACTCTTCTGTGTTTATTAACCCTTCACTAAATTTTATGACTCGGTTTTTCATATCAATTACTGCTCCAACTTTAGTAATGAAGTCAATGCCTAGCACGATATCAAAATTGATTTTGCTCACCACAATGAAAATGTGTTCATATGTGCTTCAATTTATCTCTTAGTTTAACAAAACTTGGATTTTGCATTTTACCGCTTTGTCTTGAAAAATACCACGCACTTTAACATTAGATGCTGGTAAAACTGTCATCTTTTTGCCCTTAGATAATCTCTGATAACAATCATCCGATATGATAGACATAATGGCACCAGTGTCCATTAATGACATATATTTTTCCATCAACATTAACGCATATAATCGGTAATTCGAATGGTATTTCTTCTCTAACAATCTCCTTCTAGAAGAGTAAGTCTTCGTCTGTCACCTCATAGATTTCGTTTATCATAATCTGGTTTTGTGTAGCAGTATATCCTGTCTCCTCTAATTCCGTTTCAAATTTTTTTTTTTTTTTTTTTTTTTGTCCTTGAGACACATTCTCATGGTTCCCCTTCTGACTAGTAGATGGACGGGGATCTATAATCAAACTTTTATTTTCCCTTCCATTACCATTCTCATTGTTTCTCAACTCCTTGAGATACTCTTGTCCTTCTTTGTGACGTTCATCATACTTCTCCTTCGTCATAATTTCATCTTGGGAGTTTCTGTTACGATTATAGTTCTGGTTATTCCTATTGTTATTCCTGTTATAATAACCATTATTATTGTATTGGTAGTTGTTATTGTTGTGATAATAACCACTTCTACGGTTGCCATTGCTATTATCATTACCACGTCCTTGCTGTTGCTGGTATGGACGACCTCCACGGAATCTCCTATATCTAGGTTCTGGTCTACGATCTCGGAAATAATTATTCCTTTCAGGACCTATATTTCCCTTTTCTGGTTCTTTCGGATGGTCTGTCTGTTGTGTTTGGTCAAGATATACTGTGTTAATGTCTTTGTACTCTTGCCTTTGGTTCTTCGCAACAACGTTTGGCATAGGACTCGTGTAATCGAGTTTTCTGAGCAATTCGTCCATGCTTGCTAGATCGTTGATCCCTGACGAGATAATTAGACGTCTTACTTCAACAGGGAGCATCCTGGCTATCGCGTCTATCAACTGAGCTGTAGATAACGGGGGTTGAAGAAATCTGAGCCTGTCTAACTGACTCGTGAAGAAGTCTGCGTAGCGTGTAGGAAGAGTTCCTGAATATTTTCGTGAGTATACTTCTGCGCGTAGGGAGTTTTGTGCTTCAATAGACCAAAAACGCTTTATTAGTGCTTCTGCGAATTCATCGAAGTTCATGAAGGTGTATCTGAAGGCTCTGAACCATTCAAGGGGCCCATCCGACAGATAGCGTTCTACAATCTTCATTTCCTTCTCTCTTGGAATATGCGCTTCGATAAAGTAATTTTTGAGATTTCTAATATACTCTATCGGTGTGAAACTATCTAAGTTGCTGAACTTGCGCGGTTTGTCTTCAAAGTTCCTTATGACCGTCACGTTTCTCGGATATGAATCCTGAAGGTTTTGTCGAAAATCTCTATTGTAACTTTCGGGCCCTTTACTCCTCTCCTCTAAACCTTCCGTAAACCTGAATAACCTTTATTCCGGCTTAATTTCCCTTTCTTCCACTTCTAGGCTATTTCTTCTAGTCTGATTCCTCGAATCTTCGAAATCTATCTGCTCCCTTTCCTTTTCTTCTATCTCAGCGATAATCTTCTTCAGCTGTTGGCCTACTTCGGTCTTTAAGTCTTTCTTATACGTCTCAAGCTTGGCAACATCTCCTAGATTAAGATTTTGTAACTTCTTGGATACGTATTCTTCTAGTTCATTAGTTTTCTCCTCACTCATGGCATTAACGTTAGTGACAACCTTGTTTAATCGTTCCTCTATCGTTTTAGTTTTATTCTCTAACGATTCTTTCAAAGCTTGCACATCTTGACTAGACAGAGTTCTATCCTCTACTTGCTTTTCAGTGAGCGTATCAATCCTTTTACCTAGATCTGTTCTTACTTCAATAACCTCTCTGTTAATTTCTACTTGGGTACTGGCTAATTTCTTTTCTATGTTATCTTGGATTTGCTTAACATATTCCCCACTGGATTAGTTCCACTCGTCTTTCCAGACAACTACATTAGCTTTAAACATTGCAGCTATGTCCTCCTCAATATCAGCCTTAAGAATTTTATTATGGTCAATAACCTGTGTTCGTAAAGTTTCTACGTTACCTTTTAATTCGACCAGAGAAGCTGTAGTTTTTATCGCATCGTTAACAAAACGTGTCGTTAAAGCAGTTATATTCTGTGTACACAATTCTTTAGACGACTCTACCTCTTGTCTAATCTTATTAATGTCCACTTGGACTTTTGTTACATCTACAAATACCGTATTGACTTCTGTCTGTATTTTACCTATGTCAGACTGTACATCAGTGACATCTGACTGCATGTTATTTATGTCAACCTGAACATTAGTGACATCGGCTTGGACTGTATCTACTTTAGCTTGGACATTGGATACCTCTACTTGTACTGAGTCTACTTTAGATCGGACAGTGGATACATCTACTTGGACTGTATCGACTTTACTTTGAACATGGGATACATCTGACCTAACATTACTAACATCGGACTGTACTATGTCTACTTTGGATTGGACTGTACCGACCTCTGTTCGTACACCACTTACATCATATTGTGTCTGCTTTGAGCTGGCCTGTAATCGCGTGACATTTGCAACCATTTTAGAAGCACTAGTATGCAAACCCTCTATAGAAGTCTGAACTTACTGAATTTCAGTTTTGAAACTCTCTTTAACACTTTCAGCGACTTTATCTCTAAGAGAATCAACAACTTTAACAATCACTGTGTTAAGGTCCTCCTTTCGTTCCCGCTTCAGTTGTTCAAGGTCCAGCTTCGCCTACTGAAATTTACCTTCCATATCTACCATATTCGCAGATAAATTCTCCTTTATCTCACCTTTGACAACATTTAAACTAATCTGCAGTTGCTCCTTCAATTCCTCCAACATCCTCTTCACATCCTCACTTGCCATTGCAATAATATATAATGCTGTAGAGACATAAACAACATCAGAGAAAAATAACAACATCTGGGCAACGTCCTATTCCATATATATTTTTGAGCACCTTAATGTCTAAAAGTAACTTAAAATTACCCTAGCATTAACTTAAAGAACACCCAATGTTGAATAAACTCGCTCAAAATATTTGTTATCCCGTGATTCACTTTAAATATACTACCACAAAGAAAAATTCTACCATTACAATCATCAAAACAGGTTAGCTTTAGTTTTACACATGACCTTAGCAATCGTCATGTACCGGTGAAATAAAATAGATATCAGATCGTAGGTCATTTTTCGAAACTGTCTACCTACTACACCTCTCTCAGGTTTCTAAGATCTGATCTTTACCTGAGTGTAACTATCCTAATATTAATTTAAATTAAGTCTATATAATTACACTCACATGCATCCGAAATTGGATAAGACATCCCGAGTCTGGTAATTATTTCTTTCACTAGAAATGTTCAAACCAACTTCCTTTAGAGACACTACGAAGCTAATTTCGTAGCCCCAAAGTTCATAGGCACCATTCCTACTGTACCCGATAATCCGGAAAGGACCCTGTTGGAATATCCATTGCCCCCGCTGGATTGCCTATTTCTAACTGCTCCGGTAAATACTACATTAGAAATCACTTCCAACATGGTCTTAAGGGATTTACAGACAGCAGTTACCAGAATACTGTGGATCAACAACCAACTACACGGGGCACTCACCTTTACATATCTCGGGGACTGGGACTTCAGCTTCGCCAACACTACATCCACAATACTCTGCTCCTTATATTTAAAATGAATCACTCCAACAACAATGGAAAAACAATCTGAACAAATTTATTAACAAAAGGGATAATTAATCTACTATAAACAAAATAACAATAAACGAATTTAACAATTGACATTAAAATTAAAAACACTCAAACATTCACACCTCCTTTCAACTCTACATCTTACTACCTTGCTGTATTAAAAATTATGAGTATAAAACTTGGCTTGTTTTAGGCATACACTGCGTATAAATAAAAACGTTTAGTGAAGCCTCTTAATGGCATTCCATACACATGGTTTCATTCACAAGCCTGCGTTGTAGAACGCACGTGCAGAAACTTGGTTTCATCAATGAAATATCGGCACCACGCCGAACTCAAAACTGGTTTATACAATAAATACAAGGCTGTGAGTCTACACCTGTTATATTATGTCATCGCTCTCCAATGCTAACGGTGAATCATTCTCGCTAGCCCACAGAGGCTGCTTGTGTGTGCATTTATAAAACAAAAAGTTCATATAACTGCTCTGTTTCTTAAACAATCATACTAAATTTCTATACACACTTTCATTCGCACTCCGTAATCGTTCTAGACCAATTCGGTTCCACATCTTCTCTTAACAATGAACAATCATTCACACCAAAAAAATTCGCTCATAAAACACACACTGTTCCAAAACAATTGATTAATAAATCCTACTAAATTGTTTAAATAATTAAATCATTTCCACAAAAATTATTTACATGTAAAATGTTTATAATAATATCCATTATCTAGTGTTGCTAACGTGACACTTTCGAGATTCTTACTTCTCGGTTACAATATATTTCTTAACTAAATATATACACTGGTTTTTCACATAACCTTCCTTGTCTAACGTTCTGTAGTCTTAATATACTGCTTATACATCGTCTTATATAGGTTTCATTACACTGTTGGGATAATACAGTCAACTAATTAAGGTAAACTGTACGTAATTGCATTAATTCGGGTTTAATAAAATTTAATAATTGTATTATAGACGTGAGTAGACACTCTTTCTCAAGTTGCTTTTCCGCTGAAACCCTCCTGTTAACACAGCTAAATCGTTAATTCACAGAGACTGGACTACTTGGATACAACGGCTCTTATCATGATACATGCCTTTTTTTTTATCAAAGAACAACAATACTTTGACTTCCTTTAAATGCGGAATTCCCTCGCACGAGCACTCCATAGCTCTACAAAACCTCATATAACAGTATATATGGCATAAGCAATTATAATCTACTATGTTAAACAATAAACAAAAGGGATTAATTGTTATTAACATATCTTATGTAGGAACTTCTCTCAAATAATGGCATGACCCTCAGTATCATTGCACATGACTACTGGACTACAATTATACATGCGTAAGTTTTTCAAACGAAACTTCCAATTGTAATGAACGATATTAGACAGTCGTGATTAACCTCCTAAAGTTTACTCCACAACAAGATAATTAACTGTTAACTCGTCTGTCGCAAATACATGTAATAAAAATAATACTCCTGTCTCATCTCACTTGTCAATCTTTAAATTGTTTATCATTGTAATATCATGTCGACAAAATTACTTGATGTTACACAAATAGGATAAAATAAAACACATGTTATTTATAGTGTCGGATAGAATTCAATCCTGACCGGGATAAACTAGCTTTGAATTCCTAGCCAAAGATTTGAATAATCTTCTATCAAAAGGTATTTCCTCTAACATATTAAATGAACAAAGCCCTTAGCTTTACAAATGATAAGAAAGGTTTGTCAATGTCGTAATGTTTTTCCACTCTACACAAATAATGTTCATATGGATTAAGACTTCGGTCTTATCAAACGACTAGTATTTCTTAGATCGTCGATAGTTTATGTACAATAATGATATAACAATATCATCCGATATTTCTTCTTTTCTTGAAGTTATATGTTGTTACATTAAAGTGCTCAAATTAAATTTAATAAGAAATTAATTTGAAGCTATGACACACTTTCAGAATACTTGGTTTAAATGAAATTATTAAAATTCGAGAGTCGAAACGACTAGTCTACAATGAGGTAATATGATACCTCAAACAAAAATATTAATGTCAGTTCCACAACTGATCCTTAGAATAAAATTGAAAAATAGATGAAATGCAATCATCTTCTAAATAATCTTGCAGCATAAAAATCTCAACACACATCTGAAGTGTAAAATACATAAAAGCACTGAAATACATGAAATGTGAAAATATAGAAATATGGAATAAGATCGCCGAAAATATGGAATAAGATCGCTGAAAATAAGGAATAAGATCGCTGAAAATATGGAATAAGGTCGCTGGCTCAGAATGTCACTAATCAAGCTCTATATAACAATTGAGATACACTCATACCTTATTTGGACGAAAACTTGAAGATCAATGTAAGTATTGCCACAATACTTTAGATGTTTCCTCAGTACAAGACACTGAGATGGAACCGGGTGAGTTAGCCGTGGTGGTTACGGCATGACTGATGGCAGTCGCTCACATCCGGGAGGCGAGGAGGTTCGAATCCCCCCGCCGGCAACCTTGAAGATGGTCTTCTGTGGTTTCCCATCTTCCTTCCAGGCAAATGCCGGGGTTGGTCCCTAACTATAGGCCACAGCCGCTACCTTCCAACTCCTCGTCCTTACATTCCAACTTCCCTCCTTCCCTCCCCAACGGTACTTGTAGCTCACCCATTGGGTGTCCGTCTCGAAGCAGCTACAAAAACTGGCAAGCCGAACATGTCCTCGGACACTCCCGGCACTAAAAGCCATACGCAAAAAAAAAACTGAGATGGATCTGCATTCGAACCTCGGAACTGCGACCTCAGAGATAAGAAAGGTCTCTCTCTGGAATTCACCAACATTCGCCTGGGCTCGAACGACATCCTTCTGGCAAATTCTTCTGTGTTGCTGGGCTACCCTAGCATCTTGATAAATCTCTTCTGTAAAGTCTTCATTCTCCGTCGTAAATATGCATCAGCTTCATCATTGGAGTATAATTATGGAAATATTCATATAAATAGTGAATTAAATATTTCCATTGCTAATTGATGTTATATTAGTGTTCGTAGACTGACGAATATGCACAATATGGACCATACACTACGTCTGTATTCAAGAATACGTTGTCTAACGAAGCTCCATCGTTGTATCTCAACTCCTGTTATCGAATATGTCTCTGGCGCATGACTGTTAGTCCATCATATCAACAATATTAATTATGCTGAATGATAATGTTTGAAGAATAATTATAGTAATTCTATTAATGTTTATGTGTTGCGCCAATCTTAAAAGTTCTCCGCCACTGTTCACTTGAACTGCGTTTGCCAACTTCACGTTCATAATGATAATGATAATGATATTCAGCTCTATTTCCGACACCTTTGGAAATCTAACTTGACAGGCTGATATTGTCGAAACGGTGAATATTTAAGCGCTCGACTTTTCACAATATATAGTAGGCGACCTGTTCTTAATATATGTTTGCTTATTTAACTTCAAATCTCAATTATATAAGAGCTATAATCAATAAAATGTTCCTCGCAACTTCACGTAGAATGGAAGTGCGGTGATCTCTACCGTTGCACCTAGCTATCCTCGCGTCTCCACAAGTCGACAGTCGTCGCACTCGGACTATGCTTTGGGATCTCGGTTAACCCAGTAAAAACACTCCTCACTCTTCAAAGTCTGCTGGAATAAGAACATCGATCCTTGGATCTCCCCCTCCAGGTCGTATTTTTGGCGGCCATATCAATCTCCCACCGTAATTTTAGCGCGTAGATTACCAATGCGTATTACTGCGTAGATAAACCGATCTGTGGTTTTTAAAGTATCAGACATCATTTCTCTTAATATTCTCTTCATTACCAAATAAGAAAAAATCTTCTTCTAAGGGCCTAAATGCATAATTTCATCATGTTGTGTAATTAAAGTTGATCCCGTCTTCAATAAGACCTCTCCTCATTGGCTCTGGGCTGGGATCCAATAGCATAATTTATAACAATATTTATAATATTAATCTCCTAACTCGCTGTTGCTATGCTAAGAATAGCCTTCTAGAAGCGTCCATTGTGCAACATATCACGTGATCGGGCTCTCCCACAGTCTCGAGCTTGTAACACGACACTCTTGTGTCACACTTCCAGAAATTATATTTGGTAGTTAAATTTTATCCTGGGGACGGAAAATACTCTCATTTTGTCCCTAAATAATTCAATTTACGGGGGGCAATACGTCAAGCGCTACCGGCTCTCTGTCTACAAACACGCTTTTATTTAAAAAAAATTAAATTACTAGTTTCTTTTTGTCCTAGAGACTTGACATTTATTTTATTGGTAGAGGGGCTGAGGACCTTTTATTTATGTCAAACAAACTTATTTGTCAACGGGTTAGTTTCCAAAATAGTAAAAATTCAAAATTTAAGGGTTTTCAAAAAATCTCAAAATATAAAAAAAAATATTATGAAAAATAAAGGTAATAGAGACCATTGGTTTGAACTATGGCACAACATTCTATCATGTTTGGATTTCAAACTATCGCCTACTTTCGAAAACAACATTTTTCAAAAAAAAATTGAAAAATATAACGAGTGGTCTATAGGAAAGAGGACGTCAGCTCGAGTCCAACGACACATCATTTGTTAAAATCCGACCATCCGTTCGCCAATGATCACCAATGTTCGCGAAAAAGTAGGCTATCATATTTTTTTCCTCCTACACCCTTGAAACTTGCTGCCCTCCTAAAGGGCATACCCACCTTTCATTAACGTCAAACAAACTTTTTTTTTTCAATTCACCGTTTCCAAAATAGCGCCAATCCAAAAAACAAAAATGTTCATTTTTTTAATACCAACACACATGCTTAGCCAAGAGAACGTCATCCCAACACCAACAATACCTCGTTCGTTAAAATCCGACCACGCGTTCGGGAGATATCGCCCAAACTTTATATGAAAGTAGGGTTGCGGGGAGGGGGGGGGGGGGTAGTAGAACCTTCAAACTAGCACTACTACACAGTTTTCGTCCTACAGGCTTGAAATTTATTTTTTCGGTAGAGGGGGTCAGGGCCATTCATTTATGTCAAACATTTTTTTGTAAAGTTCCTAGTTTCCAAAATATAGGAATTTCAAAATTGGACTGTTTTCAAAAAAACATACAAAATAAAAAAGTTTTATTATAAAAAATAAAGGACATAAAGACCATTCGTTTGAACCATGGCACAACGTTCTATCATGTTTGGTTTTCAAACTATCGCCTACTTTCTAAAACAAACATTTTCAAAAAAAAATGAAAAATATAATACGTGGTCCATAGGAAAGAGGACGTCAACCAGAGTCCAACGACACCTCATTTGTCAACATTCGACCTTGGGTTCACGAGATATTGGCTTGGACTCACGCGGCGGCCATGACACTGGTTAGAACCCCTCGCTCTCCCCTACTCTAATGTATCGCAAAATCTATGAACTTGAGCGTTCTTCACGGTGCCGATGATTAGTACTAAACAAGGTCTCTTTAATTCTCCTTGATAAGTTGATACTGACTAGAAAAAAATCTTCCAATCTTATAAGAGTGGCGTGGTCAGTGGATCATCCCAGACTGTCCCTTCCTTCCAAAGACGTTGCATGAAAATCTTGCAAAGAATTGTAATTAGAGCTAACAGACCTAAGGGGTGAAAGATTGCTGTTATTTTGGAGAAAATGAACCTTTTGGTGACAATATTCATCATTTAACGTGGGATGGGATCGCTGACGACTTGGAATTCATATTTGGAAGGATGTCATATGAGACCGAGGTTTTTCACTATGTCGCTGTTGTCATCAGTAAGTGCATGTTGAATTTCCTGGAGATGAGATGGAATAGAGTTCAACCATCGCCATCTACAATTCTCAAGCCGTGCCATTAAGTATGGCAACGCCGTCCATCTGCCATCTGGTTGGCCTAGTGCAAGCACATGGTAATTGCTAACACTGCGTAAACACACAGATTTTGACGAAAATACAACAGAACATAACGTCCACTAAATCTACACACAAATATCAGGATAAATATTATCATGCTATGTAGGCTACTGTTAATTCCAGATAAGGTAATAATAAAAGGCTGTACTGTACCTCAATGTTAGGGGCAGATGACCTCGTAGTTCCGCCCCTTTAAACAACAATAACTAACTACCTCAATGTCCCAATGTCTGAAGTTTCCTTTTCTTGCTGCTATGCTCACTGTCGTCATTGGCACGCTCAGACTCTTCTGAGGATGCACTCATCATAGTCACAATAGGCCTCCAGGCTTAATGATGACAGTCTAACAACAATTGGTAGCTTTCTAATTGAATCTATCTAAAAGCACTTGCTAACTGAGTACCGTAAGCCAACTCACACTAACCGTTATTTACATGCAGACTCCCACCACCGCCCACACAAAAACAAGGAATTATTACAACTCTAGCCAAAAGAGTGGAACGTATTTGTGAGGCATCAACTCTTCAGGAAGCGTTACATGCGTTACAAACCATGTTTAAGGGTAATGGCTATAATGAATCCACTATATATATAGTAAAGCCATCATTACTTCCGACTTGACGTTTCAGTGTTACCCTAGAGTTATCTAGCGGTCAGAAGAAAAATCACTTTAACTAGGCAATCACAAGCAGCGATTCAAAACGATATATCACGACAAATTGAGTTTCGTTCGCGATGTCGCGATTTAACGAACGAAACTCTAGCCTAGCACTGAAACGTCAAGTCGGAAGTAATGATGGCTTTACTATAGGTCCCTACATCCCAGAAGGAGGGATAGACAACCTTCTCAGAGCTCCGAAGTGAGGGGAACTGCTTACCTAAGATATATTCACAACAGCACTGACCGCGTTGCTAAGATTCTCCGCAAGCACAAGATAAAAACAGTTTTTGGCACTATGACGAAAATTGGTCAACATTTAGGATTAAAAAAAGATAAATTGTCCCCCATATTACAACCTGGGGTGTATGAAGTCCCTTGTACTTGCGGAAAAGTCTACGTCTACATTGGACAAACAAAACAGTCCATTTTAACTCGCATCAAAGAGCAACAAAGGGCATCTGTCTAAACCAACCTGACAAATCAGCTATAGCTGAACATGCCCTGTCTTCAGGGCACGGTGTATGTTTCAAGGATGCTCATGCGCTTGCCCTTGTTAAGCACAACTGGTCTAGAATTATAAGGGAGGCAGTTGAAATTCGTAAAAACCCTAATAACTTTAACAGAGACACTTGATATCAGCTAAGTGACACTTCGCTACCAGTTATTAAAGAACTGGGAAATAAGTTCCTCTCATTTTCTCTAGTTCTTCACCTATTTCAAATTGTACGGTTTCCTCTATTGCTACAGGGCCATGTTTTGATCTCATTTGTTCGTCACAAGAGGAGTTTCTATCTGTTTTTTCGCCGTTGCGATACACTTCGCTTTTGTTTCTGTTTCCTTCTATCCATCAAACCCTCTCCCCCCGCCCATTCTCCTTATTTGGGCATCCTCATTCTTCGAGGAGTCTCAATATATTTCCCCTGCCCCCTATTTACCTTCTCCTTCCTTACTACTCTGTCTACCGTTCTAATTAATATGGCGCATTTTTCTACCAAGGTCCATACTTGCCTACGTTATAATACACAAATTTTAATTGTATTTTCTTGGTACTTATATTTCTTCTTTCCAAATGCTTGCAGCTGTTCGAGCAAAAAAATGGCTTTGAGGCTACCTTGTTGGGCTTCATTTTGTATTGTAGACAGCTGGTTGTTCATGTCATATTTCTTAGTTTTATACTTCTTCAATTCAGCCTGAAGATCATGAAGTTTTCTTCGTAGCTTGTGAATTACAGCGTCTCGCTTAGCAGTTATTTTCGTAGCACTCCGCAGTTTCTTTCGAAGAGACTTCCTAACAACTGGCCTTGAAATGGGTGAAAACTGTGTCCCTATACTTCTACAATTTATCTCGTCTTCACAAATAGGAACAAAATTACTCACAGTTCCTGGAGAGTCACATTTTCTTTTGGATGAAAGAGTGTCGTCAGTTTGACACTGTCGTCGTTTTGGTGGTTTCCTAGCTGTAGTTGTCACTTGTTTGTGCTGAGGGAAGTCTGTAAATACTGAAGGTACGGATTTAGGCAGAAGAAATCTTCTAGTTGTGCTCACACTGTAATTGCTTTCTCTGAAATGCCTACTACAAACCGCCGACCTTTTAGAAGGAGTCCACTCACTACCTGGCTTATCACCTCGTCGAGAAACAGCTATAATCCACTTATTTCTTAATTCCTGATTGATAGGAAACGAGTGAAATGAAACTGATTTGCACATTCCCTGCCGGGACGTACAAAACGGAACACAGCAGTAAACCATTTAAAAATACTCATGTAAACAACCACTATTTGCAATGTCACTATTGAGTTAAACTGGCGCGGATGCTGGGACTAGGGTGGTACAAAGCGATCCTAACGGTCACTGGCGGAACTTCATGGTGATTCATTTTTAGCGCAAAACAGCTTGCATTTGCCGGCCTTGTATATAGCGTAGGCAACGGTCCATACAATACTGTCTGGTGGCTGCTCTCTAGTGATGAACAGAGAAATTTCTCTAGATTTTAGCCTACTTTCGATTTTTGTAAAAAATGAAAGTAGACTTATGAGATCAACACAGGGCGCAAAATGGTGTGTCTGTGTGTCAGTGTGTGAGTGTGTGTACTCTGAATGTCTGTCCCCCCCCCTAACAATTCGTACACGGTGAAACCGAATTTAACGAAATTTGGTTCAGAGGTAGCACTAGCAAAGGGCACCTTAGTGTCATGTTTTATATCGCCGCCATCTTGAAGAAAATGTAATGGCGGCAGTGGCGGCCGGTGGTATTTAAAGCTGGGTGTTGCACCAAAATTTCTGATGTCGCAATTTTATATGGGAATTTTACACATGTAACAAAATGAATTAACGTTAGATAAACTACAGTTCTATAAAAACTGAAATACATGGGTTTTCCAAAATAACTGTACGTTCGACAAATAGACAAATTTTAATGGCTCTTTTGGGCTTCTTCCTATAGGAATTCATAAAGAAATCAGATTTATGTATTTAAGCCCTATGCCTGAGTTCATGGGAAGAATTTTAAACACAGCAGGTTGTCTAAGGTTGGGTCTCAATCTCCGGGATAATAAACATTCTCAACATAAAAACATGGCAACCGAAAAGTTTGTACGTTAACGAAAAATGTTATTACTAACAAAGACGGGCACATATTCTGCATAAGGATTGGATTTTTATCATTTTAAATGATCTTGTCGACTTCGTAGTTACGCTGGGGTCTGGCGTTACGTTACGGTGACGGGACGAAATGTACCGAGCATGCACTGAGGTGTGTGACGTCATAATACTGCTTGAGCTTCCTCCTTTCCCCGCGCGCTCCGGTGAGCGTGACGTCATCTAGCCAGCTACCTCCTTTGACCTTGGTTTGCACTTGCTAACGGACTTTGAGTTCACGCAGCATTTGTAGCATTTAAAATGATATAAAGTCTAGTCTTTCAGACTGACTGTCAGTCTTTTTTGTTACTATAGCTTGAACCCCATCAGAGGAACCAGCCATGAAGTGCGCTCTGTCATACGTCGGCGCAATTCATTTTTGCGGAATTTCGTTCAATTTATGCTTCTTTAATTCATCCAGTAAACACGCTGCTAATGTGTGTGCATCATGTTTAGTTTGCTTCTTACTACGTATCGGTACACAACAGCCATCTGAAATATGTTTGAAATATCACTAGTTTCATCTGCTATAATGGCAAAAATTTCCGATTCCTTTATTTGCTTTGATTCTTCTTCTTGGCATACCTCCAACATAATCTGTAAAATTAATTTTGAATTGTTTTGGACGTTCCTTTGAAAATAGTTGCCCTTACCAAATGACATTTAACACAGCATCCAACTCAGCGGTAAAATTAATTAGTTCTCTCAAACCACCTGGATTTGTTGATGTTACACTTTCATCATGATCACGCAAGGCCAGTCCGAAAGAGCCACAGAAACGAATAGAGTTTATTACAATATTTAACTCATACCTATTGTGCCTAAATCTTCGTTATATTCCGCAATTTACCTTCTATAGGCACTGTCCAATTACGCAGCTTCGTTAACAGTTCCAAAAAGTGTCAATTTCAAACAGCTGAAGATTGGTTGGTTGGTTCCTCAGTTTAGAAGCTGCGACAACGCAGTCATGTAGCCCCCTGTACTTTGGGTGTGTGGAGAAACTGTCTGATAACCGGTGTTAATTGTGATGGCTGTATTATTGAGTGTTATCTGTTTTTAATTCAAGTGAGGACTGCAGACATTGAATTTCAAGCAGTTCCTACTTTTGCCGCCAAAGGCCACCGTAAACGACTACTAGTTCAGAACTTGGTTACTACACGCCACCGCAGTCGGCTCCTGGCGACGAACGTTGGAACCTAAGAGCGTTGTTCAAATTTTAACCTATAATTTAGCTTCACACAGGTGTAATAAGTGGAAGGTTCTTTAACATGCCATAAATCTATGACATGGGACCGCCGGCTTTACTTCCCCTCCGAAGGAATGCATACTGAGGGATTTTTAACGCTCTTAAAAAAATCCGATGACTTCGGCCGGGTTTGAACCCGCGATCTTGGGTATAGAGGCTCAGCATGCTACCAACTACGGCACCGAAGCCGCTCAGATGAAGATTCATGCTTCTTTATTTTAGGGATTATTTTCCGTAACTCCTATTTTGGTCCACGCGAATTCTCCACCAACAAACATGTAAAACAGAATAAAGCGTTTTTAATATCGCATTCACATAACCAATTATTATTGCCTTAAATGTCTCCTTTAAACGCCCTCGCATACTTACATTTTGGACAATACTTATCCGGTAATGGTGTACCGAGTGTTTTTACTGTAAGTTTATCGTCATCAGGGAGCTGGAAAAACTGTCTGACTAGTAAATTACTTACTCTATTCATTTTCACTCACACTCCACAATACAATTAATGTCTCAAACTAAACATTCCGTTAAAATAAAATACTACGGTAACTTACAAGATGCACAGATGATAAATCTGGGTGCTACATCGGAAAGTGGCGCGAAAGGCAAACTAACAAAATCCCCCAGGGGCTCACATCTTGTGGGCGTGGGTTGGCGACCACGGGGCCCCAGCTGAGTCCGGCATTGCTTCCACTTACTTGTGCCGGGCTCCTCTCTGTCTTCTTTCCTGTCGACCTCACTTGGTCAACTCTTGTTCTCTTCCGACCCCGACGGTATTAGGGTATCCGAGGCCTAGGGAGTCTCTTCCTTTCCCGCCTTAATTGGCCCTTGTCTCATCTTTTCTGATTCCCTCCTTCTGCGAGGGGTCAGCCTTCTTTTTCTTTTCATGTTATCTCCTGCCTTCTGCTTAAGGCCCTCAAGGAGGCCGGGTGTATGTAGCCCCACCACTTTTGGTGCACCCTAGATAATGCTACACCCTCAGGGGCTCACGGCTGGTGAGTTCGGGAGTTGGCGACCCCGAGGGATTCCTGAGCTGGGTCCGTTTTCCCCTTTTGTCCCTTACCATTGGGGCGGACCCTCTCCTCTTTCACTGTCCTATCTGCCTTTCATGGCTCTCCTTCCTTCCAAGTCCCTCAATCTGCCTTCTTCGAGGATTGAGGGCATTTCTATTCCTCCTGTCCTTTATTTGCCTTATTCTCCTTTAGTTTTCCATTTCTTCTTCTAGTATGTAGGTTAGTAGTTAGTTTTAGTTTTAAGTTCGCTATTCTTTTTCATCTTCACGATCACCCAAACCATCAGGGGCCGATAACCTAGATGTTAGGCCCCTTAAAACAACAATTATCATCATCATCAAACTAACAAAACACTGAATTTTGCTAGCCAAGAAATTTCGTAGTGAATGCATAGGTCTACTCACAATCAACCAAACAATTATAATAATAATAATAATAATAATAACAATAATAATAATAATGCACAGTTAAGTATCTGCCTGGAACCTAAATACTCAAATCAACTAAATACAGAACTAATCGCAACCCAAATCCCGCAAGAACAAGAGTGGTAAAAGCAAACATAAACCGCTACAGTACACCAACAATACGTCGTAAAATAGTTCAGCCACTTATCTACTGTACTTATAGCATTGTGGCGTTCTTAGGCTCGCTTCACAGAACAATTGACAAAAAATATTAAATGAAGTTATGATGAGAAAACATCAAAAAATAATTGGGTGTGAACCAACTAATGTCTCCCTATGAAATTCCGATATTTGTACCGTTGTGGGTGGTGTAGCATTCCCTAGTGGTGTGGGAAAGAAACTACCCTTCAGGGGCAGATGACCTCGTAGTTCCGCCCCTTAAAACAACAATAACTAACTAACTAAATAACTAACTAACTAAACTACCCTTCGCGGGGTAAGAGAAATCGAGGGTGTTGCCATTTCCAAAGAGTGGTGCAGTCTAACGGGGCCATTTGGAACTGAGTGTTGCCAGGCGGCTGGCAGCTCGTCTGCAACTCCCTGCTACCCATGCTGGTCGGCGTGCTATGCACAAGCTTGGCCTCGTCCAGCCTCGTCCTGTACGCCGCGCTGTCTGCTTGGGAGTCGCCACAAGAGAGCTAACCCCCTGGAGTTTGATTTGAAGGCGGCAGCTTTTATAGGTACAGTGTAAAGGATAAATAATATCAAAATATAGATGATTTTAACACATTTTTGAGTGCATTAGGTCTATAAAACTAAAACATTAAAGGAAAAGAAACTACGAATTAGGTGTAAAATTATTGGGAGTTGTGCAACGCTGCAACAATGTCACCAGCCGCCACTGAATGGCGGCCACCCAAATGTTCAAAGCGTATATCAAATTACGACTAACGTAATCATACGATCTCTACCAAATTTTGTAACAACATATATTTGTATCGCGAGCGTCTTTTGACCAAACTACAAGATCAACAGCCCAATAGTTTGCTAATGGCGGCCATGTATGTGTGCAAATCGATTCCCCCTATCAATTCAAATACGGTGAAACCGAATTGAACGAAATTTGGTACAGAGGTAGCACTAACAAAGGGAACCTCATTGTCATGTTTTATATCGCCGCCATCTTGATGAAAACGAAATGGTGGCCACCACAATGTTAAAAGCTTAAATCAAATTACGACCAACCTAATCATCTGATCTATACCCAATTTTGCAACCTTATACCTGTATGTACGAAGTAGCTTTTGACCGAACTACAAGGTAATCAGCCCAATAATTTGCGGATGGCGGCCATGTATGTGTGAAAATCGATTACCCCTATCTATTCAAACACGGTGAAACCGAAATGAACGAAATTTGGTATAGAGGTAGCACTAGCAAAGGGCACCTCAGTGGCATGTTTTATATCGCCGCCATCCTGATGAAAATGTAATGGCAGCCACCCAAATGTTAAAAGCTTAAATCAAATTACGACCAACTTAATCATCTGATCTCTACCAAATTCTGCAAAATTATACCTGTATATACGAAGAAGCTTTTGACCAAACTACAAGGTCATCAGCCCAATAATTTGCGGATGGCGGCCATGTATCTGTGAAAATCGATTACCCCTATCTATTCAAACACGGTTAAACCGAATTGAACGAAGTTTGGTACAGAGGTAGCACTAGCAAAGGACACCTCAGTGTCATGTTTTATATTGCCGCCATCTTGATGGAAACGTAATGACGGCCACCCGAATGTTAAAAGCTTAAATCAAATTACGACCAACCTAATCATCTGATCTACTTAATCTACTTAATTTTGCAATTACATACCTATATGTGGTAAGCATCTTTTGAACAAACGGCAAGGTCATCAGCCCAATAGTTTGCCGATAGCGGCCAAGTATGTGTGCAAATCAATTCCCGCTCTCAATTCAAACACGGTGAAACTGTATTGAACAAAATTTGGTACAGAGGTAGCATTTGCGAAAGGCAACTCAGTGTCATGTTTTATATCGTCGCCATCTTGACGGAAACGTAATGGCGGCCACCCGAATGTTAAAAGCTTAAATCAAATTACGACCAACCTAATCATCCTATCTCTACCAAATATTGCAACAACATACCTTCATGTGAGGAGCGTTCTTTGACCTAGCTATAAGGTCATCAGTCCAATAGGTTGCAGATAGCGGCCATGTATGTGAACAAATTGATTCACCATATCAATTCACACACGGTGAAACCGAATTGAATGAAATTTTGTACAGCGGTAGCACTAGCTAAGGGCACCTCATATCCATGTTTAACAGCCTTATAATACGTTGTATATTAACAAGCTACTACAACCAACATTAAATTATATTCCTTGAAAAGGACAGAGAGTTATAACAATACCCATGCATTTAAGAGAAAGTAGGCTATATGTTCTTTACTGAACATCTTGTTTGTAATCTCATTGATACACTTTCTTTGGCCACATTGTCTTAATTCCGTTGAAAATGGAGGCGAGGTTCCGTCGAAACGTCTGGTATTTTATTTTATTTTCACACGGCAATAGCCCAAGGACATGAATACTGTCAATAGTAATCCGGGCCGTGAAAGCCTTAATCTACACATCTTGGTCCTGTTTGGCGTAACATCTGGGTCGAGATAGGCGTAACACCTTGGAACTGTAAGGCGAATGCTGATCTTGGACGAGACGGAGTCCCATGGACATGGACCTCTACGAGACAACTTTACGCTCCGCAAGGCAGAAAAGAATTTCATCAAGTACGGAAGTATTAAATATTTTAATAGAAGATTTGTAACCATATTTGAAGAATCATTTTCAACGTTTGGCTTTAGTAATTCTTGCAGACCGAATTTAGGTATTTTATATTTAGGATGATTTAGGATTTTTAGCTTCGTCAGGTTTTCGAATTTCGATATTTTTATATAGGTAATTTTGAATTTGAGGTCGCTGACCGTATTTTTGACTTTCCAGTATTTTTATTAGGAAGTTTGAGATTTTTATACATTTAGTTATACATTATATTTGCGATTATTAGGATTTTTAGGATCGATGTTCATTATTAGATCAACTTTAGAACTTTATTAATGAAAGTTGGTATGTCTACAATGACGATAACAGACCATCTTATACATGTTAAAATGACAGAGGTACTTAAACGTTGTAGAGAATCTTATTTCCATTCATGGCAAGATTTCTACAGTCACTAAAGCTGTATAATAAATAGGAAGGAATGTATAATGAAAAATGTCAAATAAGGGGGAGAGGAGAGATAATTCTGGCTACTGCTAATAGAGATAGGTTGGTAGGACACAATCTAAGACACCCGGGAATAGCAAGCTTAGTTATGGAAGGAAGGGTCGAAGACAAGAACTGTAGGGCTAGACCAAGATTAGAATATGTTAAACAGATTGCCTCGGATGTAGGGTGTGGTACCGTAATTATGTAGAGATGAAACGATTAGTTCAGGACAGGGAGGCATTGAGGGCTGCATCAAACCTGTCAAAAGACTGACGACTCAAACCATGTCAAATGGGCATGCAATGTTATACAATAATGTATGAATAGGAAGGAAGTTGTTACGATGAGCTATAGATATTTGAGAGTATTATCGCATTACCATTGTTGTGGAGAGAAATTAATCCAGTAATTGAGTAAGGAGAAGTAGTTGAAGTTTATTCAAGTAGGCCTATGTTAGAGCATTGGAATTGAAGTATTGAGCGAGATTATTGTTCATAAGTGAAGGAAAGGAACACATACAAATTTAATATTGCTTTTTATAGGAAGGCAACGTGGATATGTGTTATTTAGAAAGATGAGAGTGTATTCTAGTTTATTGAGTTGAAGATATGCATAGGCCTAGTAAGATGATAGTGGCAATTGGCATGCTGGCATTGTTTCACTGAAGGTTCAAATGTTATTATGTGAAGGTACTCTGCGGTGAGATACAGTTGAAGTTAATGGAAATGCATATTAGGCTGAAAGCAACGGGAAACTACAGCCGTAATGCTCTTCCCGAGTATATGCACCCCTCTATGCATAATTACATGTGATGATGGCCTCCTCCCTTGTAAAATTTCAATCCGGAGGTAAACTAGTCCCCCGTTCGGATCTCCGGGTGGGAACTGCTCGAGAGGGGGTTAACATCACAGAAGTGACAAAGAGGAAATCTGACATTCTACGGATCGGAGCGTGGAATGTTAGAAGTCTGCTAGGAAATGGAAGGTTTGAAAACTTAGAAAGGGAAATGGATAGGTTGAGGTTGGATTTGGTTGGGATTAGTGAAATGCGCTGGCAGGAAAAACAGGACTTTTGGTCAGGGGACTATAGGGTCATTAGCACTAAATCAAACAATTGCCAAGCAGGGGTTGGTCTCATATTGAGTAGGAAACTAGGACAGCGGGTGGAATATTATGAGCAATAGTGTGAACGGATTATTGTAGCAAAAATCAATACTAAACCTACGTGCACCACAGTGGTACAAGTCTATATGCCTACAAGTCAAGCTGATGATGAAGATGTTGAAAAAGTCTACGAAGAAATAGATGAATTTTTGAGGTATATCAAGGGTGATGAAAATGTTATAGTAATGGGAGATTGGAATGCTGTGGTAGGAAAAGGGAGAGAAGGGAAGATAGTAGGAGATTTCGGATTAGGTGAAAGGAATGATCGAGGAAGCAGGCCGATGGAATTCTGCACCGAGCATGAGCTAACACCTTATTCAATATCCACAATAGAATAATATACACATGGATGAGACCAGGAGATACAGGGCGTTACCAAATCGACTTCATTATGGTCAAGCAGAGGTTTCGAAACCAGGTTTTGGATTGTAAAACATATCCTGGTGCCGACATAAACTCTGAACACAATCTGGTTGTTATGAAATGCAGATTAAAGTTGAAGAAACTGAAGAAAAGTCAAAAGCCAAAAAGGTGGGCAATAGACAGTCTGAAAGTGAAGGATGTAAACGAAAGATTCAAGAAGAGTATAAAGGAAGGCCTAGTGAAAAACCCTAAACAAACTTCAATTGCAGATGAATGGGCACATTTGAAGAATGAAATAACAAAATCCGCAGAAGAAAACATTGGTAGGAAAGAAAGAATAGGTAGAAAACCGTGGATCACTCAGGATATACTAGAATTGATGGATGAAAGGCGGAAACACAAGAATGTAAGGGATGAAAAGGGGAAAGCAGAATACAGACGTCTGAGAAATAAGGTTAACAAGAAGTGCAAGGAAGCGAAAGAAGAATGGTTGAAAGAGAAATGTGCAGGTATAGAAAATTGTCTGAAATTAGGAAAAGTAGACACAGCTTATCGAAGGATTAAGAATACTTTTGGGGAAAAGAAGACTAAGTGCTGTAATATTAAGGACACAAATGGAAAACCTCTAACAGATAGGGAAGAAAAGGTTGAGAGATGGAAAGCTTGCCGTACATAGAGTGTTTGTATAAGGGAAAGGATATTGAGAATCATGTAATGGAAAGGGAGGAGGAAATTGATGAGGATGCAAAGGGAGATTTAATATTGAGATCAGAATTTTTCAGAGCATTGGAGGACTTAAGCAGGAACAAAGCACCAGGCATAGATGATATACCGATTGAGTTGCTATGCTGCATAGGAGATGAAGGTCTGATCAGGTTATTTCACTTGGTGTGTAGGGTTTATGAGAAATGCGAAGTGCCCTCTGATTTCAAGAAGAATGTTATCATCCCTATACCAAAGAAAGTGGGAGCAGACAGATGTGAAGATTACCGTACAATCAGCTTGATTACTCATGCTTCAAAGATCCTGTCTAGAATAATTTACAAGAGGATGGAAAGCCAGATAGAAACGGAGTTGGATGAAGACCAGTTTGGTTTCAGGAGAAATGTAGGAACAAGGGAAGCTGTACTAAGTCTTAGGCTGATTTTGGAAGGTAGAATAAGGAAAGATAAGAGAACGTTCATGGCATTTGTAGACTTAGAAACGGCTTTTGATAACGTTGATTGGACTAAATTGTTTGACAATTTGAAAACTCTTGGAATAAAGTACAGGGATAGGAGGGTGATATACAATCTATACAGAAACCAGACAGCAGTCATTCGAGCTGAAGGACATGAGAGAGAAGCTGGTATTCAGAAAGGTGTAAGGCAAGGCTGCAACTTATCAACCATACTTTTCAATCTTTACATTGAACAAGCAATGAAGAAAATTGGAGAAAAATTTAAAGTGGGAGTGAAGATTCAAGGAGAAATAATTTCAACTCTGAGATTTGCTGATGACATCGTCATCTTGGCCGAAACGCCTGAGGAATTGAATGAGATTTTGAATGGTATGGACTCCATCTTACGGAAAGAATACATGATGAAAATTGAAAATGAAAATCCACAACCTGCTTCCAGTCTCCGACCGGGCGAGGATATGAACTGTGCCGGCTGCCGAGGCCTGACGCACTCCTCTGGGGCAATGATTAAATGAATGACATATGAAATGAAATGATAGTGGAGAGTGTTGCTGGAATGAAATGTTGACAGGGAAAACAGGAGTACCCGGAGAAAAAACTGTCTGTCTCCGTTTTGGCCAGCACAGATCTCACATGGAGTGACCAGGATTTGAACCACGGACCCAGTGGTGAGAGGCCGGCGTGCTGCCGCCTAAGCCACGGAGGCTTCACATGATGAAAATTAATAAATGTAAAACAAAAATACTGGAATGCGGCCGAAATAAATCAGAAACCTCTATGGACATCAAATTGGCAGATGAAAAGCTGAAGAAAGTAGGAGACTTCTGTTATTTAGGAAGCAAAATAACCAGTGATGGACGAAGCAAAGAGGATATAAAAAGTAGGTTGGCTCAGGCAAGGAAAGCATTTCTATAAAAAAAAAGGAATCTGTTGACATCGAATATGGATTTAGGTATTAAGAAGTCATTTTTGAAAGCCTTTGTCTGGAGCTTGGCACTCTATGGAAGTGAAACTTGGACTATTGGTGCAGCAGAAAAGAGGAGAATTGAAGCATTTGAAATGTGGTGTTACAGGAGAACGATGAATATCAGATGGGTAGATAGGGTTACAAACGAAGAGGCATTAAGACGAGTGGGAGGGGAGAGATGTTTCTGGCGACTGCTAATGAGGAAAAGAGATAGGTTAGTAGGACACATACTAAGACAGCCAGGAATAGCAAGCTTAGTTATGGAAGGAAGGGTTGAGGACAAGAACTGTAGGGGTAGACCAAGGTTAGAATATGTTAAACAGATTACCTCGGATGTAGGGTGTGGTAGCTATGTAGAGATGAAACGATTAGCTCAGGACAGGAAGGCATCTCCATGCCTGCATCAAACCAGTCAAAGGACTGAAGACTCAAACAACAACATTAGGAAGGAATACGATGTTTTATAGAGAAGTTAATGTTTTTGAGAAGTCAGTTAGAGAGATGTGAATGATATCTTATGGTAAATATTTGAGATACTATACAGGAGTAGTGAACAGCTGATAGAAGCTCAAGTGAGAGTTAATGTAAGATCATTGGTTTGATGATAGTGAAGGTTTCGAGCAATGTTATTTATTTTGAATGTAAGAGAGAAGAGTATTATTATTATTAGCCTATTCATTATTTTTGAAGAACAACCGAATATGATAGAATTATGTTCTAGACTTCATCGCAGGGATTATTTATCCTTATTTATGACAGAAATTCTCGAGATTAATACAAGTTCACGGAGAGTTGATGAACAATGTAGAATTGATGGAGGAGAGAACAAGAACTTGTATATTGTGTGTATAATTAGTTATAGACCGAATATTAAATAGATTAGAGATTAATTAGGGTTAAGGAGAATTATGTATAAATTTAAATTTTGTAAAATATTTAAGTAGGGAATAGCGGTTACGATCGCAAATTTTAGTATTTGGACTTTAAATTATAACACATTTTTATTGTCTACTCCTTAATGGTAGGACACAGCAGTTTATTTATTTTATTTTTATTTCGACAGGATGAGTTAGGAGTTCAGTTTTTATGCAGGATGACAGGATTTATTTAATTTTCTACTGTTGAACATATGCGTTTTGATAATAAATAGCCGGACACGTTTTTACGTCTGTCTGGCAGTTTTACAGCAACTAGCATTATCTTTTGCAGTTAATTAGGTAGTAATATTGTGCGATAGAGTTAGAATAGGATTCACAGGCCACAGCTACAACTCGTTGCGCCCGAGAATTGCAAGATTCTCACTCTCCAACCCACCAACAGTAGCTACACACATCAAAAAAAGTTTTGCATCACCTCGGTTCCAAGAGTTCCGGAACCTTTAAATACAAAGGGAATAGAGATCAACACAAACAACATTTCAGCTCGTTTTATTGCTCATGAGACCCACACATTGCATGTTGTACCATCATACAGCTAGACTTTCAGCATTTGTGGTCCAGATTGCAGTACACACCACTACCGCTAATACCCAGTAGCACGTCCTCTTGCATTGATGCATGCCTGTATTCGTCGTGGCATACTATCCACAAGTTCATCAAGACACTGTTGGTCCAAATTGTCCCACTCCTCAACGACAATTCGGCGTAAATCTCTCAGAGTGGTTGGTGGGTCAAGACGTCCATAAACAGCCCTTTTCAACATATCCCAGGCATGTTCGATAGGGTTCATGTCTGGCGAACATGCTGGCCACTGTAGTCGAGCGATGTCGTTATCTTGAAGGAACGCATTCACAAGATGTGCACGATGAGGTCGAGAATTGTCGTCCATGAAGACAAATGCCTCTCCAATATTCTGCCGATATGGGTGCACTATGGGTCGGAGGATGTCATTCAGGTATCGTAAAGCCGTTTCGGAGCCTTCCATGACCACCAGTGGCGTACGTCGGCCCCACATAATGCCACCCCAAAACATCAGGGAACCACCACCTTGCTGCACTCGCTGGACAGTGTGTCTAAGACGTTCAGCCTGACCAGGGTGCCTCCAAACACGTCTCCGACGATTGTCTGGTTGAAGGCATATGCGACACTCATCGGTGAAGAGAACGTGATGCTAATTCTGTGGGGTCCATTCAGCATGTTGTTGGGCCCATCTGTACCGCGCTGCATGGTGTCGGGGTTGCAAAGCTGGACCTCGCCATGGACGTCGGGAGTGAAGTTGCGCATCATGCAGCCTATTGCGCACAGTTTGAGTTGAAACACGACGTCCTGTGGCTGAACGAAACGCATTATTCAACATGGTGGCATTGCTGTCAGGGTTCCTCCGAGCGGCAATCCGTAAGTAGCGGTCATCCACTACAGTAGTAGCCCTTGGGCGGCCTGAGCGAGGCCTGTCATCGACAGTTCCTGTATCTCTGTACCTCCTCCATGTCCGAACAACATCGCTTTGGTTCACTCTGAGACGCCTGGAAACTTCCCTTGTTGAGAGCCCTTCTTGACACAAAGTAACAATGCGGACGCGATCGAACTGCGGTATTGACCTTCTAGGCATGGTAGAACTACAGACAACATGAGCAGCGTACCTTCGTCCTGGTGGAATGACTGGAACTGATCGGCTGTCGTACCCCCTCCGTCTAATAGGCCCTGCTCATGCATGGTTGTTTACATCTTTGAGAAGTTTTAGTGACATCTATGAACAGTCAAAGGGACTGTATCTTTGATACAATATACACAGTCAACGTCTATATGCCGGAGATCTGGGAACCGAGGTGATGCAAAACTTTTTTTGATGTGTGTATATAGTAAGCTAAGAACCCAATAGTAGTTAGCGTACTCTACTGTTTTATTTGTCAGTAGCTTCAAGTGGTTTATCTAGCCGGAGACTACGAGTAGCTGCAATCTACCATCATCATCGGATTTTCGCAGATACTTCTTCGGGATATAGGGAACATTATCTTATTCTTAATTCGGTTATAACTGAACGCCAACAGGACGTACAATGGCGGTCAGGGACACCTTGTCACTATTTTGTATACATATCGTGGAGTCAGCTGCAGTCCTGCGCTCTGGGGGCATCTTGTAGCACTCACGGTTCTGTACAACCACAAATGACGGATATACCAGCACCATCTAGAGTCAGTTTCTGAAACACACTTGACATAACACCGATTGGCGAGACATATGTCTGTAGCCTGAAATGATACTTCACCTGATTGGTCAGAAGAAACTCATTGCCTTGAAATCTGATTGGCCTCCTAATATACCCGTTCCATGTGTATTTTACTGTTCCTTTCCGCTGCTTGTGCCTGACAAACATCACGTGACCGTTGCAGATTTGAAATGCCACAGCTGGGGCCGCCATTGAGGGAGGAAACGAATACTGGAGATTATTTACAAGAAAAAGCAAGTATGCTATGCTTTCCAACATGTACTGAACGCTTATTTCATTTTTTAGGGTGCGTGTTACAATATTTCCTTCCTTTTCAGACGGATGCAGAAGAGTTTGAGGGGCAGATGACATCGTAGTTTCGACCCTTGAAACCTCAATAACCAACTAACTAGAGTTTCAGAGGAGAGATTTATACGAAACAGCCTGTAAGTTTTCTTTATGAATACAATTTGCCGTTATTTTATTCACTTTTCCAAAGGGATTTTTTTTAATATTCGTTCTATCAAACCTACATTTTTGCCTCATGTGTATACAGCGTATGTTAAAGCCGAGGTACCCTACTGTATTTGATTTACTGTAAGTGGGCATATGCAAAAATCTTGTTACGATACAATATAACATTTGAGAATAGGCGTTGCCCGGGAATTGAACCCGGTCCGTCTTGCTGAGAGGAAACTGACCACTGCGTCATTACGCCCCAAATTGTTGATGTCCGGTTGGGAGTAGGCTATTGATATTGCGAATTTTAAGTCTCAACACAATTGGCCTATTTTCCCAATTAGGCTATTGGGACATCCTAAATTATAACCTGAAAAAAAAAAAGATTTTGGTGGTGCATTTCTATTATTAGGCTACGGTAGTTATTTTGTTAGCATCTCTCAATAAATTGTTTGATTTGTAGTGCGGGACACAGGAACCTGACTTATCAGTTTCAGTTAGATGTTGAATGATAATCTATTGAAATTGCAGTTCATTATGACTAATATACTGGAAATATGTGCTAAATTACGTAATTATATACGGTATGTTTCATTCTTGTTGAATTTGAACTACGGCAGCCATGTTGCTCACTCCAGCTGACAAGGGGAGGATAGCCTACGATGCATGGGTCATCGATTCGAACCATTCTTAGTACACGTGTAGGGCATGACCAGGCGTATATCAGGTGCAAGTAGTAAGGTGCGCTTCTCAGCCGATACCGAGAAATTAATTGCAGTGCAGCGGTAAGAGCCCTGCTTCGTATGCGCTGGATCGAATCCCACCCGTGAGTTTTTGGGTTGAACTATACCTTCCGATACACCCGTATCTGGGGAATATTTAGGGAGATCAGTGACGTCACCGTGATCTCACGGCTGACGTATTGCTATCGGTAACGCTATTGGTTGGCTGACGTATTGCTATCGGTAACGCTATTGGTTGGCTGACGTATTGCTATCGGTAACGCTATTGGTTGTCAGCTGATTACTACGTCAGTTCCGTGGTCAGTACGTCGCGAGATTTTCCTGGAGTCGGTTCGCCATTTTTGTATCGTCATGCGATCGCGTTTTCTAAGCGTAATATTAAAATAAATATTCCCGTGAATAACCTGTAAAATAAGATTTTGATATTAGCAGTGTCGTGTGCTCGATTGTGTTGACGATTTGTATTAAAATTGTTTAAATCCTGAAGTTGTTGCATTAAACTAAAAGCCTTTACTTGTGGTGGAAAATCTGTGCTTCTGCTTTTACATGTGGAATAATACAGCATTTGGAATATATCGGTGAGTTTTTACGTTGTTCATACATATATTTTGGTTGTTGAATTTAATATGAAAGTTGTTTAAACGATAATATTACGTCAGGAACGGTGTTGGGGAATACGCCTGTTCAAATAGGAATGGATTTAGACAAATTGGCGTGTACATGAACACCTGTAAAATAGATATGACAATGTTTTGTATTAGACCTATCGGAATCTTTAATTGAACTATATAGCTCAAATATAGATTTCGATACATAGAAAGAAATTGACGGTTTTTGTGTTTGCAGCCAATATTGGAAAATATAAAAATACCAACCTATCGGAGGGGAGGGGGGATGTGGGGGGGCGCAGCCCCCCCCAGCAAAAACATTATTGATCACAATGTTTTATGATGGCATTGACCTGTATCGGAATCTTTAATTGAACTATATAGCTCAAATATAGATTTCGATACATAGAAATAAATTGACGGTTTTTGCGTTTTTCCACCCAAAAAAACTATTCTTACGTGAATTTGCGAATTCTTTTTATGTATCGGAATCTTTAATTGAAGTATATAGCTCAAATATAGATTTCGATACATGGAAAGAAATTGACGGTTTTTGTGTTTTTCCACCAAAAAAACTCCTCTTACGTGAATTTGCGAATTCTTTTTATGTATCGGAATCTTTAATTGAAGTATATAGCTCAAATATAGTTTTCGATACATAGAAAGAAATTGACGGTTTTTGCGTTTTTCCACCCAAAAAACTATTCTTACGTGAATTTGCGAATTCTTTTTATGTATCGGAATCTTTAATTGAACTATATAGCTCAAATATAGATTTCGATACCTGGAAAGAAATTGACGGTTTTTGAGTTTTTCCACCCAAAAAACTCCTCTTACGTGAATTAGCGAAATTTTTTCATGTATCGGAATCTTTAATTGAACTATATAGCTCAAATATAGATTTCGATACATTGAAAGAAATTGACGGTTTTTGTGTTTTTCAACTCAAAAAACTCCTCTTACGTGAATTTGCGAATTATTTTTATGTATCGGAATCTTTAATTGAAGTATATAGCTCAAATATAGATTTCGATACATGGAAAGAAATTGACGGTTTTTGCGTTTTTCCACCCAAAAAACTATTCTTACGTGAATTTGCGAATTCTTTTTATGTATCGGAATCTTTAATTGAACTACATAGCTCAAATATAGATTTCGATACATAGAAAGAAATTGACGGTTTTTGCGTTTTTCCACCCAAAAAACTATTCTTACGTGAATTAGCGAAATTTTTTCATGTATCGGAATCTTTAGTTGAACTAAATAGCTCAAATATAGATTTCGATACATAGAATACGTGAATTCGCGAAATTTTTTCATGTATCGGAATCTTTAGTTGAACTATATAGCTCAAATATAGATTTCGATACATAAAAAAATTGACGTTTTTTGGTGTTTCCCCACCCAAAAAACCCCTATTACCCAGGCTTTTCCCGTAAGCTTGCCAGAGGAGTATTTCGTGACGTCGTTGATGACGTCACGGAAGCCGCCATTTTGTTTTAGGGGAATTTTATACGCGGCCGTATCGCAATGTATAGTAGTCCCGCAGTCAATTGTAATAACGTGTTATGTGAGCGGGAAAAGAGATTCCTAAATCGTCGTATGGGGGTTAAACGTTTGTGACTACATAATATACAGCATTGGCATTGCAAATACATTGTTATTATACACGGTCAGGTATATTCTATTATTTATATATATATGTATATGTATAAATATATACATTTAAGTATAGTGGAGGAAAATGGGAGAAATGACAAAGAGATTACGGAACGTGGCAGACAGGCAGAAGCATTTCTGAGAAGCATTAGGAGCTTAGTGTGGAATAAAGATGTCCCACAAAAAAGCAAGGAAGTGTTATACAGAAGCTACTATATCCCGATACTGACCTATGCTTCAGAAACGTGGACAATGAAGAAAAGAGACATAAGCAGAATACAGGCAGGTGAAATGAAGTTCCTGCGAAGTAGGATCGGAGTAACAAGAAGAGACAGGGTGAGGAATGAAAAGGTCAGGGAAATGGTGAAAGAGGAGCCCTTGCAAGGTAGGATTGAGACATCAAGACTGAGGTGGTATGGACACTTAAAGAGAATGGATGAGAAGAAGATTCCCAAGAGGATACATGAGATGCAGATGCAGAAGAAACGACCAAGGGGAAGACCAAGAGATAGATGGCTGAAAGGAGTGGAGGAATGTGTCAAGAAGAGAGGCGAGGACTGGACCAGAGTGACAGCGGAGAGGTGGTGGGAAGAAAGAACTAAGTGGCGAGGCTTATGTTCCAAACAGACCCAGCCTGGGGCTGGAAACTGTACAAGATGATGATGATGATAAATATATACATTTAAGGCCCAGTCTGTTCCGTTCATTGCACGTCTGTGAACCATCAGACCACCCTCGTACCCCGCAAGCAGTGACTCGTGTTATCGGTACAAAAAAAAAAAACAACACACTGCAAAGGCTCACCGGTGGCATTCGATGCAGCGATCCCGCCCTTATTAAGCAGGATTCTTCGGATTCTTGCTAGCGTACGACGCACATAGACGCCGACATGTAATTGCAATTAATTAATTTCTCGGAAACTGCTGAGAAGCGCACCTTACTACTTGCACCTGTTACACGCCTGGTAATGCCCTACACGTGTACTAAAGATGGTTCGGATCGGTGACCCATGCATCGTATCCTCCTCTTGTGAGCAACACATGACGAGACGTTGGTGTCACGGCAGTGTGCCCAACATGTAAGATATAAAATACACCACCACTAGGCAAAACCCATTCGTCTGCGGCTGGAAGCTAGAATCTAGACGCATTAGGCTGTAACCGTTGATCTGGGCCCTATATCAATAAACTGGACAAGTCGACATATGCCAGATGACTTAAAATATCCGGATAATTTGATAGTTCGACAAGTTTCCGTTTCTCAAAGCATGATAAATCGACAAATATGTTGCGACAATTTTGTAAATTGTCGTGACATATTGTCAGAAATCTGTTTCATAAAGTTGTAATACGACAGGTAGAAATCTGACAAATATGTCACACATGTCACCAGTTTTTCTTTATGAACTAATGAATATGTCAGCCGTGGTTGTACAATTGTCATCGAAAATTCTACAGGTGCCTTGTTTACATGTCTATTATTACCTTAACCTATCTTTTCGTATTTCTGTGCGTTGGGAAGTTTTCCGTTATATTTATAGCCTACAGTGTTGTTAGAATCGCTGGAATGGAGCGATTAAAAAGCGGCAGTAGTAGAGTGATTAAGATCAGTGACGTACGTAGGATTTCCTTCTGGGGGGCTCCATTCATATAATAGGCCTAAGGTAGTTGTACATTATTAAGGTAACTGTACGGTACCGGTTTTCGTCACTGAGCCAATAGTCGTCACTCTCGTATATAAGTGCATATAATAAGGATGTCAACGGGTCTTTCACAATGCACGAAGTCTTACGAGATTCGTCATATCTTCGTTGCCGATAATGAGCAACTTTGCGAAATCATGCGTGCGATGTAATATGTTATCCCAGCGTCAAACATCTCGTGTGAGTTGAGCTGTCTTGACGCGGCGTATTGCTTCTCGCATGTGCTAAGCAGGCACACGTGTTAATTATGTGCATGCGTGTTATGTTCCGACATTTTAAAATGTTACAAGTGTGTGATATAGTTGGTAATTGTTTCTATAACATACGCGATTTGCTATTTCGTGCGCATGTTCCTAGTTTGGTTAGAAATGCTGGCGACGAACACTGGTTTTTAAAACGGCACTTTACCAATGCTAGTCATTTGTGACGATAAATGGCACATTGTCATATCTCCTTGTAAGACCTAACTAACAGCGGCAATATTGTAGTTCTGAAGCACCCTGCATTAGTTAAATTGTCGTTTGATGATCGTGTCCATAGGTCGTCATAGCTGACGATCTTTAGAGCACATGTGTGACGAACACTAGTGAAGGATAATGTTAAAGTTTGCGTTAACGTTTCAGAACCAATAAACAGGGTCTTTCATATAAAATCAGAACAGCAAGCGGCAGGTTTGTTATTCGCTGGTGCGGTGGCCTTGGCCGAGCTTGTGCCGCGCCATGGCCCCCTGCTGTACTATTGAAAGCGCGCGCGTAGTACATACGAGGGCTGTTTTCTTTTTCAATTTCCGATGGACTGTATAAAAACAACAGATTGACATACCAAACTGATTTTACTACTCAATGTTTGCTTGTTATATTCGTAAGTCTCAACATAATCGCCAAAACAATTGAAACATTTGTCGTACCAACCATTACACCAGCTTTCCAATGTCCTCGGCAAAATATTCGGCCGCCACTGAGGTGGGTACCTCTGGACAATCTCCTGAAGTTTTTTCTTTTTGACGAGGCGTTGCCGCCCAACCATACCTTCAATTCTCGAAAGAGGTGAAAATCATTCAGTGCTGGTTTGGACTAAACGGCAGATGGTCCAAAACTTCACAGTTGAATTCTTTGAAAAATCTATCGTAACGTTGGTACAGTGTGGTTGTGAATGGTTTTCACCTTTTTCAAGAATTGAAGGTATGTTTGGGCGGCAACGCCTAGCAAAAGGGAAAAACTTCAGGAGAGACTCCAGACGTACCCACCTCTTTGGCGACACAATGTTTTGCCGAGGGCATTGGAAAGCTGGTGTAACGATATGACAATGTTTCAATAGTTTTGACGATTATGTTGAGACATAAGAATAAAACAAGCTAACATTTAGTGTAAAATTCAGTTTGGTATGTCAATCTATTATTTTTATACAGTCCATCGGAACTTGAAAAAAAACAGCCCTCGTATGTACTACGCGCGCGCTTTTAATGGTACATCAGGGGACCATGGCGCGCCACAAGCTCGGCCAAGGCCACCGCAGTAGCGAATAACAAATCTGCCGCTTGCCGTTCTTACTTTATATGAAAGACCCTGTTCATTTACAGTGTGCTGTTATTATGTAGATCTGTCTCTTTGACAGCCGTAGGTCTACGCTGGTCGCGTGCTTCGCAGCGGTAATGTTCTCGCCTGCTGTTGCAGGATCGAATCCTGGCGCAGTTATCTGGAATTTGAGGGTGTGCAAATGCGAGGGAGCCGTGTCAGTAGATTTCCTGGCACGTTATAGATCCCCTTTGGGGCAAAATTCCCCCAGTCTGGGGTCTCTAAAAGCCGCAGTAGTTGAAAGGGATGTAAAACAAATAATATTATTATTATTATTATCAGTAGGTCTAGGCCTAGGATTTTTAGGCGAGCTAAAGGGGATTCTTTTTAAGTTGAGATGGAAAAATATTTTCAAAGACTAAATCTTTGCTTTCAAGTAATATGACAGAGTCGTGCGGAAGAAAATAAATCGAAACACCTAGGCTACTCTTAATGAGAACGAATTTCTAGTATATATCATACTTTAAATATTTTATTGCTCCCTTGACCATAGAAACCTGTTGAGTTTTATGAAATAGGGCCCAGGACACGTTAGACTGGAACCATTGTCAAAAACCATTGGATTGGACTAAACGAAGGTTAGAATGGTCGCGGGAAACTAGCGGGGCACAGTTGACAAAAGGAACATTGATCTGGACGAAAGACCACCTATACAATTAGTACCGTTTGCGTGGGGTTGGCAATACTGTTGTAACGCCGATAATGGCAGACACAGCTGGAATTTTTACTATACCCTATAAGTCATGTTATAATTCGGGATGGCGGGTGGGTTATACATAGTGATGTGCTTGAGCTCGGCTCGAACAGATGACGTCAGAGTTCGAACAAGTTCGGGCTTTCGTGCGCGCCTTGACCTATCGGTGTGCTCTTATGAGCCCAGAAACCTCAAGCAAGCTGTGTTCGAGCATTGTGCTAGGCGATACCGGCTCGTCCTGTGTACTGCTGTATAGTGTGTGCATATAACCCCTTCAAACAGTAGCTGTAATGTGGAGACAGCCACGATCTGTTTTTGTGCGATGATTCGATGCACATGTCTCCCCAGAATATTCAAACTGCCTACAGATCAAAGGCGACGGGTCACAACACGTTCTTCGTACAATCGTGTGGCAACAGTATGTGTATAATATGCAATTAATTTGTTCCGTTTCAGGAACATACGTTTGTTAATATCCTCGACAGTATTACATCCTTCCCAGAAACCAAAGACTTATCAGTGAGGGGGGGAATAATCCATATTAATATTGTTATTATTATGTACAATTTGGTTTACGTCTCACCGACACAGATAGGTCGTATGGTGACATTGGGATAGAAGAGGACTAGGCGCGGAAGGGTGCGGCAGTGGCCTTTTATTAACGTACAGCCCCAGCATGTGCCTGGTGTCCAAATGGGAAACCACGGGAAACCATCTGCAGGGCTCTCGACAGTGGCATTCGAACCGCTAATAGTCTTAATACATTCACACATACCGTACGAGAGGGAAAGGTTGCATAAAACATTGTCTAGGCCAGTGGTTCCCAACCTGGGGTACGCGTAGCCCTTGGTGGTATGCAACGAATTGCTTAGGGGTACTCCAAAATTAAACGGTAATGGCGGGCGCCATGTTCCCATCGTACGTTTCAGTCGTAATGTACCGGCGCGCAGTGCCGTCTTATTCACGCACATCAAGATCGATGTTCCCACCCTATCCCATCCCCTGTCACTTTCACCGACCCACTGCTATTGTCTTGATTTGTCTAGTTTTGCCAAACTAATCGCTAGAATTAATTAGTTTCCAATAAAATCAAAAACAAAAAGATGTTATGTACTGTACTGTTTATTTTCCTCAGCTAAATGTTTATACATCTTCATTTGCCCAAGTAAATGAAAGTAAAATTGACAAATTATATGTAGCATTTTATTGAAATGAAATGCATACTAACAGCAAACAAATAATACATGAAAAATATTAGTTATACGGTATTCAAATAATACGTTTTATCATTAATGTTTTTATTAAGTTATGTACATATTGCCCGTAAAATATTGAACGTTTTAGGGGTACTATTTTAGATAAATATGTATAAAGGGGTCCGGGAGGAAAAAAGGTTGGGAATCGCTGGTCTGGGCCGTCAGTGCTCCGCTTACTTTATGTGTGAGGTCGGCTAACAGTTCGAACAGCTTCGATACCGTATCGAGCCGGCGACACCACACAATGCACGATTCCCAGTCTGCTAACCAAGTAGCTGCCAATGGTTTCTTTCATCAAGGCAGCCGTCGAACCAAGTAGTGATGTATAATTTGGTCTCTTCCAACTTTTACATCAGTAATTTTCGGCCAGACAGGCATCTAACCTCGCTACGTGGGAGTGCGCTGAGGCACATTATAGGAGTCTGTCAAGAGCTGTGAGATATTGTTGGTGTTAGGAAATTTTGCATTTATGACACATATTATATTATGGGCTTTATACATAGTTCGGTCATACATCGGCACTGCAAAAGAAGAGCCAAAATTACTGTAGTACAGAAGAGGGATCTGGTGCATATGCCCCAGGTTAGGTTTGTGTTTGTATGTAAAGCCTTAGTCGACGTTCGCCACTTTTGAACTCAGCAGCAAAACCGGCACCAAACGATAATGTTGGCACTGCTGAACTAATGCAATAACACCCTCGTAGTCATTTTCCGTAATCAGTTGGTTGCTCTCTTATATTCTGCTCTCGCAACATAAATATCTCAGCTCTCCACACAAAAAACAACAGTTTGTTTTGTGTTTGTATCTTCTCATCCTTGTCCCATAATTCAGTCACGACTGGAATTTTACTATGTAAGTTGTGATGAAAAAAGGGGATGGGGGATGGGTTATAGTCAGTGGAGGACAAAACCTCTATTACCACAGCATTTCCACAATTATTATTTATTACAAAAGTTTGGTGCTTTTCAGTCGGTCAACACGATTGTAACCAAATGGGATGTGTTATTCCCTAACCCTGAAAAAAAATTGGGCTACATGAGATTAATAAATTTTGTTTGTTACAAAAAGGAACTCATCATCATCTTGTACAGATTCCAGCCCCAGGCTGGGTCTGTTTGAAACATAAGCCTCGCCACTTAGTTCTTTCATCCCACCACCTCTCCGCTGTCACTCTGGTCCAGTCCTCGCCTCTCTTCTTGACACATTCCTCCACTCCTTTCAGCCATCTATCTCTTGGTCTTCCCCTTGGTCGTTTCTTCTGCATCTGCATCTCATGTATCCCCTAGGGAATCATCTTCTCATCCATTCTCTTTAAGTGTCCATACCACCTCAGTCTTGATGTCTCGATCCTACCTTGCAAGGGCTCCTCCTTCACCATTTCCCTGACCTTTTCATTCCTCACCCTGTCTCTTCTTGTTACTCCGATCCTACTTCGCAGGAACTTCATTTCACCTGCCTGTATTCTGCTTATGTCTCTTTTCTTCATTGTCCACGTTTCTGAAGCATAGGTCAGTATCGGGATATAGTAGCTTCAACTTTGAAAGAATAATGGATTTTCCGCCTGTCCAGGCTGAGGAAGGGAGAGTATTTACCCCCGAAACTAGTCCCTGTAAGTAATAGTAATAAACAGTATTGAAGGCGGAAAATCCATTATTCTTTCAAAGTTAGAGTTACGTCAATACGGACCTGAATAATCGACATTATGAATATAGTAGCTTCTGTATAACACTTCCTGGCTGCTTGTAATGTCCTTGCCTGCTGGGTCCAAGGTTGAAGATTCGTATCCTGGCACAGTCAGTTGGCATTTTAGGGTGCGCAAATGCGAGGGAGCCGTGTCAGTAGATTTACTGGCACGTTAAAGATCCCCTCCGGTCTTCGCATAACATGGCCATACCACCTTATCCTGGACTCCAAAGGTTTCTCAGTTACCGGAATAGGCGCTACTTTTAAACTGCCTCACCCATGTTCATTACGGATTTTATCTTTTGAGAGTAACTCCACTTGCCCAACGTAACATACACATTTCAGTGGTAAGTAGCTTTTGCTCATGTGGCTTTGTAGTAGCCCATGTTTCACTACCATAGAGTAGGATTGGTCTTACGGCAGTTTTATAAATTTTACCCTTCGTTCTTATGGGTTGCTTTATGAATCATCATTTTAGAGATGGCTTTCCTAACTTCCACTTCTGTGATTTCATTAATAAATCCTTGCGTCATAGGTAGTTCCACTTCTTGTCACCTGAGACAATGACTAACACAGGGCCGCCACCTAAGAATTATTGGTCTAGGCAAATGTAACTTTTACAAAAGCAATTAGTAACAGTATGCGTGGGGTTGGCGCTGATTTAGTTGTGCATAATTCATGCGGATGATAGCCAACACAGCTGGAATTTTACTCTGTCATGATATATAAGGGAAATCTATTTTGAATCATTACAGAAGGTATTGACATAGCTAAAATCAGTAGTTTAGTAAATTTTTTCATGGGTTCTCGTCTCCTCAACTGTTGCCAGCTACTCTGGAGAACACAGAAGTTTCAAGGATGCCATGTAATTCTATGTGCCAGGGACAAATGACTTGCCTTTCAATATGCTCTACCTTCTGTGCCCACCGTTATTACTTTTTTTACTATTACACTGTAGGTTGAAGTCTTGTTTTGTGCATCAGAGCTTTCTGTTATGTTTTTCTCTCTGATTGTATATGATAAAGGCCCAAATACCATTATATCTGGTAAATTGTAAAAGATGACCCATCAAACGAGAAAGGAAATTTCTACTATTATTACCGGTTGGTTGTGTGTTTTACAGAGAGTGGGCCTACAAACCACATAGATGACGCTAAAAGTTAGAACGTACGAAACATGTGGGACACAACCTGTGACATCCAGCTCTAACTGCCTTTGCCCTGTCTCCGAGCAATTATGTCCGACATGGTAATGCATAGAAAAACCAAAAGTGTCTCCACATAAGCTCAGAGGTAGAGTAACGGAAGCCAAATCTGGAAGTTGTGAGTTCGTGTTGTGCTTTCTATCCTTCATCTATATGGTTTGTACACTCTTTGTACAATGAACGACCTAATAGCCCAAGTCCACTATGGCCATTGACAGTATATTTTCTTGATAAGCATAGCCTGCATTCTTACATGTTCAGTGCCTTATAAGTTACATTCCACATTTATTATATTAATAGCTTCATGTTTGTATTCTTACAGATCTGTCCACTAGATCCAGTTGAACTGCAAGTTGCTTGGAACAGACCTGGGCGAGAATGCAGTTTCAGTTGTGTGGTTCTTTTTATAATATGCAGTAATTGTATTTCTTGTACTACATTGTGTAATGCAAAATAAAAATTACTTTTTCAATTACCAACCTCCTGGGTTTTAAATTTGATTGTTTCTCCTTCCTTCTCATAATCCATTTGCAAAAGGGTCATGGGATTCAAACAAGAATTTGGGACCTATGCTGGAATAATGGGACAATGAAGAAAGGGGGGAGTAAGGTATGTGCACTGGAATTTGGAGGTTGTCTGTTTGGTAACCTGACTCAGTTGATTTGATAGCATTTAGCAGTTAATATATTAAGTTGTTTACAGTTCACGCCACGGTATTTGGTCGGTGAGTTCCGATTGCACAGTCCTCTGTACGACTGTGCAATCAGGACTAACCGACCAAAATCGTGACGTGAACTGTATATTTGCTGCCAGTGTTACATAATGAACGACAAATTTCAACTTATTGAATATAGTGTTGACTGCATGTAAAACATTTTATCAGAAGTTATTATATTAATGTTAATTGATCCACAAATGATCTAGCTCTGCGGATTATTTATAAAAATGTGATATCTCAGGGGTTTAGTTTACGGTATGTGTGGTTTTTTGTCTGTTTTAAGGAAAAATACTGTATGATTTGTTTTTATGTAGAGCTGAGCAAGTGGCACAGCCAATTTTAGTTCTGGTGCCAATTAATGTGTAAAGTCACCAGGCCTTAACAGAAGCGATAATGTGCTCTGCAGTTCAAATTTTTTACTTATCAACTTGAAATTTTGTATTGGCTTTTCAGTATTGGGTAGCTAACATCATTGCAGGTTGAACACCATGACAAGTTCCCATTGATTTCAATTTATACTACTTTCTTTGTCATGTTAGCGGCCAACGCAGTGAATTCGGGACCATATAGAAATTGATTTAAGTTTTCATCTAAATGTAAAAGGGTTACCATAAGACCTTTTTATCCCTGAACACTTCCAATTTTTAGGTAATGGAAAGAGCAGATTTTCTGTTCGGACGATTTAATATCCTGTTTGTCTACAAATAGCCCTTTAAAACCTTGAAAATAATCGTATATCACAATACATTCGACAGATGTCAGCACATCACACTGCAATGTGAGTGCAAACATGTTGCTTGAGTCTTCAGTCTTTTGACTGGTTTGATACAGCCCTCCAAGCCTCCCTGTCCTGAGCTAATCGTTTCATCTCTACATAGCTACCACACCCTACATCTGAGGCAATCTGTTTAACATATGCTAACCTTGGTCTACCCCTGCAGTTCTTGTCATCGACCCTTCCTTCCATAACTAAGCTTGCTATTCCTGGGTGTCTTAGTATATGTCCTACCAAGCTATCTCTTCTCTTCATTAGCAGTCGCCAGAAACATCTCTCCTCTCCCACTCGTCTTTATACCTCTTCTTTTGTAAACCTATCTACCCATCTAATCTTCATTCTCCTGTAACACCGCTTTTCAAACGCTTCCATTCTCCTCCTTTCTGCTGCACCAATAGTCCAGTGCCACGCTCCCGACAAAGGCCTTCAAAAATGACTTCCTAATCAACAAAGTCAACCCCTGGCACTACAGCCCACGATGGGCCTAGGCCGACCAAGCGACAGCTGCCCAGCCATTTGGCCTGCAGATATTGGGGTGACACGTGATCAGCGCATCGGGTCCCCTCGGCCGTTAATCTTGGTTTTCGTGATCGGAGTGCTGCCTCACTGTCAGACAGCTACTCAATTGTCCTCACGAGGCTGAGTGCACCCCGTTCCAACCCTCACGTCAGTTTTTAAAATCCCTGACGGGGCCGGCATGACTTCCTAATACCTAAATCTATATTCGATGTCAACTGATTCCTTTTCTGTAGAAATGCTTTCCTTGCCTGAGATAACCTACTTTTTATATCCTCTTTGCTCCGTCCATCATTGGTTATTTTGCTTCCTAAGTAACAGAAGTCTCCTGCTTCCTTTGAAAATATCCATATACTAAAATTATGGGTGGGCTGATGGCAATAATAAAGTTTTATGAAAGTAATCCTGTATGCTCTGGAGTTTCATTCATGTACTGATCTACCATAGTGATGACAATCTATTGGTACAAAATAAATCCTTTGCTCCTTTAGATATATTTCTTGAGTTGTTGATTCATTGTAGGGACTTAGGGAGTTTCTGATAACCTGTATGATGGCTGTTCTAGAGTTTGAATTTCTAATTGAGGCTAGGATTTTGATATGAGCCTGCAGAGGCCTTAATTTGGGTACCATCCCGGAAATTCTTGACTGCATTTCGAATCACGGTGCCGTCAGCAGCCATCCTGAGTATGGTTTTATCTAGTCCTGTTTCTTCAATCCCGGTGAATGCTGGCAATTAACCTCATTTGTGTTTTATTTTCGTTAATCCCTCACAAAACCCAAATTATAATTTGATAATGGTTGTCATATAAAGGGGCGGAACAGCGACATTATCTGCCCTTCCTAGAATTTTAATCTCTACCTACTCTAAAACAGAGTCCCCCCATTCTTGGATGTTACGGGTAATCTCCAGAACCACTGGATGGATTTTGATGCAGTTTTCACCGTTCTGTATCGGATATCTCGAGGAAGGTTTCTATAGGAAATTATTTATGATCAATGGAAGCCACGCAGTAACGATTTTAGTGAAAATCGCGAGAAAAGAAACTGGCCTCCGTGCGCTTTATAAGCTTCCCCTGAGCAAACTGTTAAAAATATCAATATACTAAAATTAGAGGTAGTCGGACCCTTTGGCCTTGTGCATAACTATTAATCTGGGGTTTGGCATTCCTTTGGGGCGTGATGTTGCAGTGGTCAAGCTGTTTGCCTCTCACCAAGGTGGAGCTGGTTAGATTTCCGGTTAATCCATGTGAGATTTTCGAAGTGAAATAGCCTGTCCTGTGGTTCGGATTCCACGTAAAATGCAGGTCCCGTGGCTCATGATCGCAAGATTATAGGTCACGTAAAACTACAACATTCGTTGTACGTAACAAGAGTTTTTATTTATTAGCGTGGCAGTAAATCTACTACTACGCTCTCTTTTATTTGAGCATCCTGACTGCCAAAATTTGATTCAAAGTGATAGCATAACCGGTACCCTACGGTACGTTAAATATAGCCTACCGGTATAATATATTCTCCTCAACTAACGGACTAACCTGAACTCTAGTGGGCTACATGTGACTGGGATTTAATTATTTGTGTCTTAATATGTATTGTGTAATCTGCCTTGCCAATACATATTACCATTAGTCAATATGGATAAAACTTTTACCAATTTAACACATACGCAGTGTCTAGTAATCACCAAAAGTCGTACGACACGGAATGCGGTGGAGTTTTGCCGGAAATCGAACTCTGTTGCATGCGGTGGATCCCCTACCACTGAGCCACCGAGAAAATTATTATTATCCTTATCTGTATCAGCGGCTTCGATGGCGTAGCATGCCGGCGGTCCTATGTCATAGAGTTATGGCATGTTAAAGAACCTTCCACTAATTACACCTGTGCGAAGCTAAATTAGGTTCAAGATGTTCGTCGCCAGGAGCTGACTGCGGTGGCGTCTAGTGGCCAAGTTCTGAACTAGTAGTTGGTGGCGTTTGGCGGCAAAGGTAGGAACTACTTGAAAAATTCAGTCTGCAGTCCTTACTTGAATTAAGAAACAGAAACACACACTAATAATAGTCATCACAATTAACACCGGTTATCAGACAGATTCTACACACACCCAAAGTGCACGGGGCTACATGACCGCGTTGTCGCAGCCCCTAAACTGAGGAACCAACAAACCAAATCTACAACCTTCCTTACTTTTTTAACATGACGTAAAATTGAGGTGGTTGTAGGTAACATAAGGTTTTTTTTATCGTGGCAGTAAATCTAGTCTACTACTGCGGTCTTTTTTATCTAAGCATCCTGGCTGCCAGAATTCGATTCTTTAACCTCGGAGGTGAGAATATAACCGGCAGTTTTGTAGCTACCCTAAAAGAAATTATGAAAATACCTGGATGACGAATCCTTGCCGGCGGTAGATGTATGAACTACAAGCTTGTCAGCTATGTGATGCAATCTGTATTTCTGGGGATATCGATACTGCTCGGGTTGAAGCTGCGTGAACCTGAGAGGAATGTGGATCGCGCACTATGAGAAGTGATGGTGTCGAGTGATTAGGTTTCCCGGTCCGTGCCTAGTAACAGAACCAAATACATTGGTCGGTTACTCACTCACTCATTCGCAACGCCACACTGGTTTCAGCAAAGACCCCATGTTAGCAGTATTGGAATAGACGGGAATATCAGGTAACACGGCGGTCTGTTAACATGCTTCTCAATTCTCGCCTGACCCTTCCCTGCCTCTGCTCTTCACCCCGCAAGATCACAGAGCTTAAACCCGAGCAGTACAGTGTCCACTGTATGTCAATAGATCATTGTGGCACGAGCATTGCGATTGGTCAGTTGGGTATTTCAAATTTGTGATATGGGAATAGTTTCAAGGGATTCATACCCTTAACGGAAAAGTACCTAGTTCGTAATTACAGTAGAATTGGTATTATTAGCAGCTGAACAACACGCAATCTCCTAGTGTCAACAGCGCTTGATGCGGAGTGTACTTGCCTTCCCTCAACTCACACTCGCCCTGATCCGCCGATTGACAGATGTAGAAACCGTGCTGTTGGTAGAATTGGCAACACTGTGGGGAGGCCGTAAGATGTGAAAAATACGCTAAGCTCCATGGAGGAAAGAATAAGAGGAGATGCCCTGAGTTCGTATGAGTGAAGCCAAGCGCTGCAACCAAAGTGGGCGTAACCTTAACTCGTATTCGGTGTTCTGTGACTTGCATGGGGCATTGTACATGGCTAAACCTTATTTTGGCCCTGGTTTTTATCGTGCTCCGGTTATACAACTTTGGAAACGTAATAACAGTAGTGATAAGTTATTTTAAAAAAACTCTCAATTCTACTCGCAGCATGTGTAGGCCTACCCTATATACCAAAAAAATAAAAATCATTCCTCTGGAAATCCCAAATAATCAAACGGCTGTCGGTCAATAATTACGGTAGGCCTACATAATTCATCAATTCGAGGCTAATCGTCAAGTTTCTACCCCCCACAAAGAAAATACCGTACGGTACCGAAACGTATAGGCTATACCGTATTTTTGTGCAAATATGCGTCCTTTTTTAATTGTTCTGTTTATTAATTTTGAGGTTCGTATTCTTGAATATCAAAATGTGTACGACCAATGAGTGAAATTAGCTGTGCTCGAAATTAGGCCTAAAAACTGATGAATGCCTCAACACCAATAAGAACATAAAACTCAATTTGGTGTAAATACCGAAATTAGTTCGGCATCATTAATTCCCAAGATGTTCCTTCTTTGGTATAACTCCATCTTCAGACACCTGCATTCAATTTAATCAGTGTTTCAGCGTATTATTACGTTTTTCCGCGTCTTCCTTACAAAACTAGTCTCGCAAAGGTGCTCTCATATTTATATTTAAATTGGCTTTTAAAACGATAACGCAGCTTATTTGTGCCAAGTATCGTGATGTACAGAGTGTATTCTGCCTATCCAAGAAAAAATCTTGACTCGTCATTGCAGTTTTATGTCACTAAAATCCATTACTAGTTGGAGTGGTTTACGGCTTTAAGCATAGGGACAGCCATTTTCTTGCAACCAAAGTGGGCGAGCCGTTTGGCTTCAGAAGCTTGCGCTAGGCAGCGCAGCGAAGGCATCTCCTTTCTTTCTTTCCTCCATGCTAAGCTCACGTGCTAGCTTTTGTTGATGATTACAGTAACAGGACAGAACTTTAAATCAGTCTATTGCTTACTCTTCCAACGCCGGTGCAATTCCTCGTGGTAGATGAGACCTGCTGAAAGTTGTTGTTCCATTTAGGGCTTGGCGACATCGTGGTCATACTTGCGTGTGTGTAGAATTTGTCTGATAACCAGTGTTATTGTGATAGCTGTATTAGTGTGTGTATTTGTAAATCAATGAGGATTGGGAAAGAGGCGGCCGTGGCCTTAATGTATGAACCAGTAGAAGTGGGAAACCACGGAAAACCACTTCCAGGGTAGCTGAAGTGGGAATCGAACCCACCTCTTCTCAGTGTACCTCGTTCCAGCCCTCAGAATTACATTTCTTGACAGAGCCGGGACTCCGCGGTGACAGCCAAGAGTGCTAGCGGGGCGGACTGCTGAAAGTTGTAGAAGTGACTTTGTTGTTTTTTGTATTAAGTTGTATGTAGAATCAATGAATTTAACAATCAAACTCTTCACTAATATTTCATTACAATACTCCTAGACGCCAAGGAAGCGTTATGTACCTTGCTGTGAGGCAAATTATGGCACTATGAAATTAAATGGATATGCCGCTTTGTTTATTGCCAGAGTTGGTTTGTGGATAAATTCGAATCGACCTGGTAATTAAAGTGGCATTCTCATCAACATGTTCGGCTGGCTGCGTGGCTCAGCGGTAACGTTCTCGCTTGCTGTTCCCAAGGTTGCAGGATCGAATCCTGGCGCAGCCAGCTGGCAATTGAGGGTGCGCAAATGCGAGGGAGCCGTGTCAGTAGATTTACGGGCACGTTAAAGATCCCCTTCGGAGCAAAATTCCGGCGTCTCTAAAAGCCGCAGTAGTTAAAACCATTAACAGTATTATCTTGAACATGTTCACAATCAGTAGATACCGATACGGTGAATTGTTTTGGAGGTATGGAGTTACTCGATGATGACCGCAAAGTTGATATTACCTTATTACCTTTTATTTACTGTATGTCCCGGACTGATATCATGAACCTACTTTTACATTTTTAGGCTAATAACATGTATCCTTGCTACCCCGAAAATTATAAATAATTATAAAAAGAAACTTTGAGATCAGTCGTAGAACTCTTTCCGCTTCGTCAGCTTCGTTGCCTAGTGGCTGTCACCGTGGAGGCCCGGGTTCGATTCCCGGCTCTGTCAAGAAATTTAATTCTCATGGCTGGACAGGGTACACCCTGCCTCGTGAGTCCTCGATTCTTACCTCAGCCATCCTGGAAGTGTTTTATGGTGGTTTCCCACTTCTACTCCAGGCGATTGCCGAGATGGTTCCTAAATTAAGGCCACGGCTCGTCTCCTTCCCACCCTCATCTGAATTACAACTACACACACGAATGCAGCCATCACAATAACACAGGTTATCCGACAAATTCAACACACACCCAAGTACTTGGGGCTACATGACCACGATGCCGCAAAGACCCTAAATGAATCAACAACAACAACCCTCTTTCGGATCCGTCTGTTAAATATATAATCATCATCCTTTCATGTAGGCTAATAGCCTAGTCCTAGAAGAAATGTTACGGTCTATACAAAAGATATGCATTTTCCTGGGGGGACCTAGAGATCTCTTCCCATCGGGACAGTAGTTGACGACTGCTTCAGGGATCTGCTTCTGTCCATCCTGTTGAAAAATAATGATAATCTGTATCCTTCTTAGCCGACTTTTATGGTCTCGGGGTTCATGTTGAGACTCAGGTTCTAACATCCAGGGTTCGATTGTCTGCTCTGTCAAGAAAGTTAGTCTAAAGACGGGAACAATGTTCACTCAGCCTTGTGAGACAAAACTCAAAAAAGGTACGGTAGGTTTAGTTCACACTTCCACCTTCCTGGAAGAGATTTTAATAAGTTTCCCATTTCCACTTCAGGCAAATGCCGGTATGGCCACTGTCACCTTCTTCCCAATACTAGCCTCAGTTACAAGTACATGGAATACTACAGACAACTCAGTAACAGGTTTTCAAGCTAATTCTACAAACATCCAAATATCAAGGGATAAATGGCCACGATATCCAAACTCCTAAACGAAACAACATAATAATAGTGCTATTGGTTTTACGTCCCTTTAGCTACTGCGGCTTTTAGAGAGGACTGGGTGCCAGAATCTCACCCCGTATGAGATCTTGAACCTGCCAGTAAATACTGACACGGCTCCCTCGCATTTGCGCACCGGCAAATACCAACAGACTGCGCCAGGATTCGATGGTTCTCAACCAACAGGCGAGAACGTTACTGCTGCGCCACTCAGCCTGTCAAACGAAACAACAATATAAAAGAACTTTGAGCATTTCGCTATGCTTTCAGTCCCCTGGCAAAAGGTAATGCCACAGACAATGGACTTCAATAGGATGTACTGTAGGTAGTGTTTCTGGCCTGACGAGAAGGACTCACTGGGAGTCAAAAAATTGGATTTCCAAAGAAATATGAAATTTTCTTATAGGGATATGTTATTTATATGTATCCAAATCTTGTGAACGGACTGCAAAATTTTACAAAAAAAAAAAAGAGTGCCATATCACCTCCAGGGACGTAGGCGACCTGAATTAGAAAGGGATCACTCACCAGGCATCCCGAGCCGAAGTTCGCGTGTGGTCGGGTGGACAGTTCCTTTCCACTCCTCCTCTTGCCATAGCATCCGCCAGGTTCCCATTTTGCATCACCAAGCTGGGAGACCCCGTACCAGACCATACCAAGACTTTTAAATTCTTGGCAGAGCCGGGGATCGAATCCGGTACCTCGTGGGTGACAGCCAACAATGCTAGCTACTGCGCCACGAGAGGATCAAGATTTTACAAGGAGAACATAAAATGTATTTAGTTAATAAACATTGTGATAATATGGGGTTTGAAGCCATTTTTCAATGTTGCCTCAGTAAACAAAAGTTTGGTGCTTTTCAGTCGGTCAACACGATTGTACCCAAAAGAGCTGGGTTATGCCCTAATCCTGAAAAAATTACATGAGATTAATAAATACCATAGGATGTCAGTTTCGATCGTCAAGCGATCATGATCACATCCATTACACTTAGGCTATAAAATCGATATTTGTCAATACGGGTGAAACTATTTACAATATGTACATTTATTTAGTTGCAGTATTGGTATTGCAACTTGTCGGTATATGTTAGTTGTAATCTATATGGCGTTTGGTGAAATGCTAAAATGGTGATAGAACTGGCACATGATACTGTTACGGCTGTGAGTTTGTTTCATCGCTCGCCGCATGAATCACAACTGCCCCAGGGCTGGGCTGTTCTGCCTCAGTGTATTGCGCGCGCCTTATGCAACAGGACTACTAGGACAAAGGGATGGTCCAGAATATTCATGACTCCGCCAGTGAAGGAAACCTCGAGAAGCCGTGAACCCTGGATGGGTCTAGAAGCATTTATTGAGTCACCGGCCTGCTATATAAGAGCGACCGGTCAAGCAGTTGTTGTTGTGTTTTACGAGCTAGTGCGAGCGTTTATCCTGAGCGACAGAGGTGTGGTGACTTGTGAAACCCCTAGTGAAGCCGATTCTCTTGACAGCGAGGGAGTGAGAGGCATACAGGGGACTGCCTGTGTTTGAGCGAGTGCGCTACCTAGTGCGACAGAGGTCATTGTGGTGAGTTGCAAAACAGTGAAAGACAGACTTAGTGCAGCTATTTCCAGCCAGCATACGGGACCGGACTCATTAGCGAGAGGATTAACTGTGGTCTGTTGACAAGTGAAAGGGGGGCAAGAGCGCTCCACAGGGAAGAGACTTGAGGAAACTGGAGTAAGGTAATAATTGCTTGTATTTGCTGTTGAGTGGTGGATCTTTCTGGCCGCAATAAAGTTAATTATTTCTTTAAAGGAACAATCTGTGTTGTGCTTCAACCCACCGTAATCCAGTCAACAAAAGTGCCACTAGGGGGGTGGCACGTAACAATACTTAAACTGACAGAAAAAAATATTTCAAATATATAATTATTGTGGTGGTTATGGTAGTGGGGGTGATAAGTAGTGCAGTATAATGGATGTAACATGTAATGATAATGATAATAATGAATAGGGAAACGGCTATTTACTTACTACAGTACTGACACATGTAATTTACAAACGAACTGAAAAATATGATTAGAAAGACTGTGCCTAGGGCCTATATCTAATTGGCTGTTAGAAAAGTACAGATCAATAGTGTCGTCCTTTGTCGCATAGCGCCGTAGAAAAATAATCAGAGCACTTTGGAAAACTTCGGTTGTCAGGAGCTCCTGAGGTATCGTCACATACCGCTCAAGGATGAGGATCGGAATAAATGAAAGTAAATTTGAAAGAACCAAAGCTTATTGCAGCTGATAACCCCTATGTATTGCACCATCACCACCGCACTTATTCAGAGGCATAATATTTTCATGATGATACTGTTTTAAGGGGCCTAAGAAATCTATTTGCACTAATTACTCACCGTGTCTGCAATTTATACGCAGCTCAAGATGTAACTATTTTCGCAATTCTGCACCAGAACACTGGTAGGGGTGACGTGATGCAGCCCGCATTGCCACCCAACAATATACTTATAAAATACAGTTACACTACCACGGACATGAATGGTTCTAGGACCTTGAAACGTGGTTTTCAAGTTCATTTCGTCTGTTGTTCTAAATGTAGGAATGGAGAGAGTTGTCCAAAATATCAAGTTGGCAGTGTTACCCGCAGGATTCCAAGTTAAGTTTGGTTCAGATCGGTGAAACGATGTAGAATTGTGCCAAAGGGCCTAAATGCAGGGAATGAAGTGGTCTATCCGAAATTTCAAGCAGATAGTGTTACTCGCAGGGTTCCAAAGGGTAAGTATACAAATTTTGGTTCAGATCGGTGAAAGGGTGTAGATTTTTGACAAAGGGCCTAAATGCAGGGAATGTAGTGGTCTGTCCGAGATTTAATGTAGACGGGGTTACCCGTAGGGTTCCAAAGGGTAAGTGTACAAATGTTGGTTCAGATCGGTGAAACGGTGTAGATTTGTATAAATAACAGACAGACAAACATTGAGCTTTATATATAGGTCTATAGATAGATATAGATTATCATCTGATGATGATCGCTTGACGATCGAAACTGGTCATCCTATGGTATTTATTAATCTCATGTAATTATTTTCAGGATTAGGGTATAACCCAACTCGTTTGGGTACATTCGTGTTGACCGACTGAAAAGGCCAATCTTCACAACCAGAAAAACATCAGTCTTTATAGAGCGCAAAACGTCTAAATAACCTTTTTCATAATTCATACGATTGTGAAACGCCTTCGACTTATTCTTATCATGAGAATTACTTTGTCGGTCAGGTGCAACGAAAATTACATTTAAAATACATATTGTACATAATTAAAACGTACAAAAGAAAAAAAAATGATACTATGACCTTGTGCGCCCAATCTAGTCTGTAAGTCTCTCTTTTGTAACAAGTCGCCACCATGATTCCCTATTAGCAGTTAGCACTACGGTCCCCTCTGCTTCTACGTCTCTCAGTTTGAAATAATTCAAACTGAATCTAAACATTGCCTCCTAGGTCTGCTTCTCCTTCTCTTACCATCTACAGCCGAACTCAAGGTAATATCTCCTCTTCCATTCTCTCCACATTACCCCATCATCTGAGTCGACTCATACGAACAGTTTCATCTAGCGTATTAATAACTAACGTAGCCTTCATTACAGTGCCCACGCTATAACTGTGCCGGTCAGCTATACCATACTTCCAGGTAAGGTACCGTACTGTATATCGAATGTAGGCCTACTAGCCTGAGCAGAAATATTTCTCAAATTGGCACGCTGACAATAGTGTGGCAAACACTGATGTGTGTGCCGAGTGCATTAGACTAAGTCGGTCGACAGAACTCCCCAGCCCCACAAAGTGGGTTAATGTCTTATGAATAGGAGTTGACAGCTCGAATTCTCAGAAATGCAACGGCCACTCATCGGCAAATATATAATGCGAGTACCGTACTGTTCGAGTACCCTCCAGCCATTGCTCAAATCCATGTGTCCCAGCAATCATTCATGCTACCCTCATCCGTTACCTCTAGCTTAGTCTATGTAATCCTGTGTCTACCAAACTCTCACTTCCGTAATGCAAGATCGGTCTCAATACTGAGCGATGTAGGGAGAGTTTCGTCGCTACACTGACTTCTTTCTTGCTGAATACTGTAGAGCGCAACTGAAAGCTCACTTCATCAGCTTTTCTACACCTCGACTCTGTTATTCTGAGAGAATAAACAGCTTCAGTACAGTACGGTACTTAAAATGATCTACCTGCTCCAAATTAGAACCTCCTACCTGGCATTTTATTTTCTTGCTTTTCTTCCCTACCGACATAAGCTTCATCTTTAGAATGCATGTGAGATTTCCGAAATTAAATGCCATGTCCTGTGGTTCGGATTACACGTGAAAAGGAGGTTCCGTGGCACATGATCGCCAGTTTAACGGTCACGTTAAACTAAAGCTACCTTTTTCTTTGGAATGCTGATTTTCATACCACATTCCCTACAATTCTGTTGCAAGTTCTAACACGTTGGCCTGTAAGTTTTCGACGGAGTCTGTCATTACAACCACGCCATCAGCATAGGCCAGACTGCTTACCTGGTTTCCACCCAATTGAATTCCACCTATGCCTTCAGCAAATAGTCATATATAAAATAAACAGTAGTGGTGAAATATTACAGCCTTACCTCACTCCTGTAACAACCTTAAACCAACCATCAACGCTCGCTGCAGCCTGATTATCAACAACTAAAAAGTACTGTAGGCCTAAATAAAACTCCACAGATATATTTTTTGTGGGGGAGGGGAGCTTGAAAATGGGAATGTCAAGATAGGAACAGAGATGGACTGGCTCGCACTTCCTTGTCCTAGAGCCCGTGTTCGCTCTCCACAGCCCTGCTAAATACACACATCAAAAAGAGTTTTACATAACATAACACTTGTTTGCCATGATGCAGAGCGTATGTGGGGTTGTGGGCGAGGCTATTACAAAAGAGACGGCATTCTGACAAATCCTGCAGACTTTATTCATGTGTGAAAAGAAAATTACTGTTACGTATTAGCCCTAGTAGCACGTTCGTTAATTCGACTACAGTGGTTAAAAGCACAACACAGTTTGGCCCTTTAAAGAAATATAAGTTTTATTGCAGGTCTAGCAAGTTACAGTACACCACAAAATAAACAAATACAAGCAATTAGTATCTCACTCTAGTTTCCCTCTTGTTCGGAATACTTCCCTTTCACTTTTTCGAGCAGCAGTCGGTTCACTAACTAGGTAGACCGTGTCCAGCCAGTCTATCACTCACTGAAATACCTGCACACTTCCTTGAGTACACAAACGACAGTTACTTACGAGTCTGCTACACACTGCTCTGCTCGGAAAGAATCTCACTGGGTTTCGCAATCCACACAACACTTCACTGCAATAATCTCTGTCGCACAGTGGAACACACACATTCGCTCAGAAAACACAGTCCGTCCTCACCGGCCAGGGTCGCTCTTATATATCGGAGCTGATGACTCAATGGATGCTTCGAGAGCGGGCCAGGGTTCACGGTTTCTCGAAAGTTCCATTTCTGGGAGGGCTGCGTAGGTTCTAGACCTTGACCTTTTGTTTTTACAGCCCTGTTGCGTAAGGCGCTGGCAACACACAGTCTGGAATAGCCTAGAGCGGCCTGAGTCACGCGCGGGCGACGAAACTGTCTAGCATTCGTAACATTACTAACAGGAAGACATTTGGCCGGCCTGTTAAACAGGTTCTGACTGATATCTGTTGTAATTTTGCCATCCTGTGACGTTTCAATTCGCCGAGACTCAAATCAGCCGTGTTTTTTTTTTCTTCTGGAATACTAATTTGCATCAGGTTTTTCTCACGTTCTTGGAACCACGTCTATTTAGTTGTTTTTAAAATTCTAGAGTTTCTTAGTCGGTATTCAATCATATGGAAGATGTGCCCATAGAACAGGAATTATTTCCTGTTGATAGACGACATTATTGGTTCTATCTTAGTGTATAATTGTTCACTGAATCTCAATCATACCTGCCCATCAACCCATCTGTTGCCTAAAATCTTCCGTAATAGGCCTATCCTTCGATTTAATAATTTATTATTATTCCTATTATCAAAGGGCTGGTAGATGAATTACTTCGGGCCTGGGATACTAATTAATAAACTAACAACCCGCCTCGGCTTTGCCCGGGAACGTGATAAGCACTTTTTCTTTTATGTCAATGAACCTCTATCCGTTTTACGTCTCGGCATGATGGGTTAAAATCACTGACTGGACTATTAATTATATTATCATGGAGATGCATGTGCAACGAATTCTTGTCAGACGTAATTTAAGAATGGCGTGGTGCATGAAACACACATCGCCCTTCCATCCAATCTTAAAATTCACAGGCGAAATGAAGAACAGCCGAGTTCCACTTCCAGGGAAACTCCAAAACACAATCCCTCTTCTCTGAAGTCCTAATACAACACAACTCGACAGTTTGCTGCTGGCTGTATCTGGGGTAATAGGTTCGCCCGCTAGCTAGGCTGTAACTGGGGTGACAGGCTCGCCCTTAGCTTATTCGTAAATTGAATGGAGATTGTTGGAGGAAATGAAAAGGTAAAAACACTCACAGTGAGTGATGTATCGATAGAGATATGCTCTACAATACTTTTGTTTTTGTAGAACTTTCCATGCTGAACATTTCATACACTCATAGTATATTGATATTTTTAACAGTTTGCCCAGCGTAAGCTTATAAAGCGCACAGAGGCCAGTTTTTTTTCTCTCGCGATTTTCACTGAAATCGTTACTGCGTGGCTTCCATTGATCATAAATAATTTCCTATAGAAACATTCCTCGAGATATCCGTTACAGAATGGTGAAAACTGCATCAAAATCCATCCAGTGGTTCTGGAGATTACCGTAACATCCAAGAATGGGGGGACTCTGTTTTAGAGTAGGTAGATATTAAAATTGTAGGAAGGACAGATACTGTCGCTGTTCCGCCCCTTTATATGACAACCATTATCAAATTATAATTTGGGTTTTTTGAGGGATTAACGAAAATAAAACAAAAATGATGTTAATTGCCAGCATTCACCAGGATTGAAGAAACAGGACTAGAGATAAAACCATACTCAGGATGGCTGCTGACGGCACCGTGATTCGAAACGCAGTCAAGAATTTCCGGGATGGTACCCAAATTAAGGCCTCTGCAGGCTCATATCAAAATCCTAGCCTCAATTAGAAATTCAAACTCTAGAACAGCCATCATACAGGTTATCAGAAACACCCTAAGTCCCTACAATGAATCAACAACTCAAGAAATATATCTAAAGGAGCAAAGGATTTATTTTGTACCAATAGATTGTCATCACTATGGTAGATCAGTACAAGAATGAAACTCCAGAGCATACAGGATTACTTTCATAAAACTTTATTATTGCCATCAGCCCACCCATAATTTTAGTATATGGATATTTTCAAAGGAAGCAGGAGACTTCTGTTACTTAGGAAGCAAAATAACCAATGATGGACGGAGCAAAGAGGATATAAAAAGTAGGTTATCTCAGGCAAGGAAAGCATTTCTACAGAAAAGGAATCAGTTGACATCGAATATAGATTTAGGTATTAGGAAGTCATGCCGGCCCCGTCAGGGATTTTAAAAACTGACGTGAGGGTTGGAACGGGGTGCACTCAGCCTCGTGAGGACAATTGAGTAGCTGTCTGACAGTGAGGCAGCACTCCGATCACGAAAACCAATATTAACGGCCGAGGGGACCCGATGCGCTGATCATGCGTCACCCCAATATCTGCAGGCCAAATGGCTGGGCAGCTGTCGCTTGGTCGGCCTAGGCCCTTCATGGGCTGTAGTGCCAGGGGTTGACTTTGTTGATAGGAAGTCATTTTTGAAGGCCTTTGTCGGGAGCGTGGCACTGGACTATTGGTGCAGCAGAAAGGAGGAGAATGGAAGCGTTTGAAATGCGGTGTTACAGGAGAATGAAGATTAGATGGGTAAATAGGTTTACAAAAGAAGAGGTATAAAGACGAGTGGGAGAGGAGAGATGTTTCTGGCGACTGCTAATGAAGAGAAGAGATAGGTTGGTAGGACACATACTAAGACACCCAGGAATAGCAAGCTTAGTTATGGAAGGAAGGGTCGATGACAAGAACTGCAGGGGTAGACCAAGGTTAGAATATGTTAAACAGATTGCCTCAGATGTAGGGTGTGGTAGCTATGTAGAGATGAAACGATTAGCTCAGGACAGGGAGGCTTGGAGGGCTGTATCAAACCAGTCAAAAGACTGAAGACTCAAGCAACATGTTTGCACTCACATTGCAGTGCGATGTGCTGACATCTGTCGAATGTATTGTGATATACGATTATTTTCAAGGTTTTAAAGGGCTATTTGTAGACAAACAGGATATTAAATCGTCCGAACAGAAAATCTGCTCTTTCCACTACCTAAAAATTGGAAGTGTTCAGGGATAAAAAGGTCTTATGGTAACCCTTTTACATTTAGATGAAAACTTAAATCAATTTCTATATGGTCCCGAATTCACTGCGTTGGCTGCTAACATGACAAAGAAAGTAGTATAAATTGAAATCAATGGGAACTTGTCATGGTGTTCAACCTGCAATGATGTTAGCTACCCAATACTGAAAAGCCAATACAAAATTTCAAGTTGATAAGTAAAAAATTTGAACTGCAGAGCACATTATCGCTTCTGTTAAGGCCTGGTGACTTTACACATTAATTGGCACCAGAACTAAAATTGGCTGTGCCACTTGCTCAGCTCTACATAAAAACAAATCATACAGTATTTTTCCTTAAAACAGACCAAAAAAAACCACACATACCGTAAACTAAACCCCTGAGATATCACATTTTTATAAATAATCCGCAGAGCTAGATCATTTGTGGATCAATTAACATTAATATAATAACAGGAAAGATAGGAGAAGATAAGATGAAAGCAATGGTGTTTGCAGATGATCTCATGGTCTGGGGAAACAAGGAGGAGGAAATTCAGGAGCAACTGAAGGCTTGGGAAGAAACAGTGGGAGAGTATGGATGGAAGTTCAACATCAGTAAATGTGAGATCCTGTTAACGACCAGGAAAAAGGACAGACCAATGAGTGGGATAACACTTGGGAGGTGGACAGCTGAAGAAGGTGAAAGTCTCAAGTACTTGGGAAGTCTAGTGGAGGAAAATGGGAGAAATGACAAAGAGATTACGGAACGTGGCAGACAGGCAGAAGCATTAGGAGCTTAGTGTGGAATAAAGATGTCCCACAAAAAAGTAAGGAAGTGTTATACAGAAGCTACTATATCCCGATACTGACCTATGCTTCAGAAACGTGGACAATGAAGAAAAGAGACATAAGCAGAATACAGGCAGGTGAAATGAAGTTCCTGCTAAGTAGGATCGGAGTAACAAGAAGAGACAGGTTGAGGAATGAAAAGGTCAGGGAAATGGTGAAAGAGGAGCCCTTGCAAGGTAGGATTGAGACGTCAAGACTGAGGTGGTATGGACACTTAAAGGGAATGGATGAGAAGAGGATTCCCAAGAGGATACATGAGATGCAGAAGAAACGAGCAAGGGGAAGACCAAGAGATAGATGGCTGAAAGGAGTGGAGGAATGTGTCAAGAAGAGAGGCGAGGACTGGACCAGAGTGACAGCGGAGAGGTGGTGGGAAGAAAGGACTAAGTGGCGAGGCTTATGTTCCAAACAGACCCAGCCTGGGGCTGGAAACTGTACAAGATGATGATGATGATAACTTCTGATAAAATGTTTTACATGCAGTCAACACTATATTCAATAAGTTGAAATTTGTCGTTCATTATGTAACACTGGCAGCAAATATACAGTTCACGTCACGATTTTGGTCGGTTAGTCCTGATTGCACAGTCGTACAGAGGACTGTGCAATCGGAACTCACCGACCAAATACCGTGGCGTGAACTGTACATATCTACATAGATATTATTAGTTCCTTTTGTATTGATGTTAGTTCAAATAAAACAACTTAATATATTAACTGCTAAATGCTATCAAATCAACTGAGTCAGGTTACCAAACAGACAACCTCCAAATTCCAGTGCACATACCTTACTCCCCCCTTTCTTCATTGTCCCATTATTCCAGCATAGGTCCCAAATTCTTGTTTGAATCCCATGACCCTTTTGCAAATGGATTATGAGAAGGAAGGAGAAACAATCAAATTTAAAACCCAGGAGGTTGGTAATTGAAAAAGTAATTTTTATTTTGCATTACACAATGTAGTACAAGAAATACAATTACTGCATATTATAAAAAGAACCACACAACTGAAACTGCATTCTCGCCCAGGTCTGTTCCAAGCAACTTGCAGTTCAACTGGATCTAGTGGACAGATCTGTAAGAATACAAACATGAAGCTATTAATATAATAAATGTGGAATGTAACTTATAAGGCACTGAACATGTAAGAATGCAGGCTATGCTTATCAAGAAAATATACTGTCAATGGCCATAGTGGACTTGGGCTATTAGGTCGTTCATTGTACAAAGAGTGTACAAACCATATAGATGAAGGATAGAAAGCACAACACAAACTCACAACTTCCAGATTTGGCTTCCATTACTCTACCTCTGAGCTTATGTGGAGACACTTTTGGTTTTTCTATGCATTACCATGTCGGACATAATTGCTCGGAGACAGGGCAAAGGCAGTTAGAGCTGGATGTCACAGGTTGTGTCCCACATGTTTCGTACGTTCTAACTTTTAGCGTCATCTATGTGGTTTGTAGGCCCACTCTCTGTAAAACACACAACCAACCGGTAATAATAGTAGAAATTTCCTTTCTCGTTTGATGGGTCATCTTTTACAATTTACCAGATATAATGGTATTTGGGCCTTTATCATATACAATCAGAGAGAAAAACATAACAGAAAGCTCTGATGCACAAAACAAGACTTCAACCTACAGTGTAATAGTATAAAAAGTAATAACGGTGGGCACAGAAGGTAGAGCATATTGAAAGGCAAGTCATTTGTCCCTGGCACATAGAATTACATGGCATCCTTGAAACTTCTGTGTTCTCCAGAGTAGCTGGCAACAGTTGAGGAGACGAGAACCCTTGAAAAAATTTACTAAACTACTGATTTTAGCTATGTCAATACCTTCTGTAATGATTCAAAATAGATTTCCCTTATATATCATGACAGAGTAAAATTCCAGCTGTGTTGGCCACCATCCGCATGAATTATGCACAACTAAAGCAACGCCAACCCCATGCATACTGTTACTAATTGCTTTTGTAAAAGTTACATTTGCCTAGACCAATAATTCTTAGGTGGCGGCCCTGTGTTAGTCTTTGTCTCAGGTGACAAGAAGTGGAACTACCTATGACGCAAGGATTTATTAATGAAATCACAGAAGTGGAAGTTAGGAAAGCCATCTCTAGAATGATGATTCATAAAGCAACCCATAAGAACGAAGGGTAAAGTTTATAAAACTGCCGTAAGACCAATCCTACTCTATGGTAGTGAAACATGGGCTACTACAAAGCCACATGAGCAAAAGCTACATACCACTGAAATGTGTATGTTACGTTGGGCAAGTGGAGTTACTCTCAAAAGATAAAATCCGTAATGAACATGTGTGAGGCAGTTTAAAAGTAGAGCCTATACCGGTAACTGAGAAACCTTTGGAGTCCAGGATAAGGTGGTATGGCCATGTTATGCGAAGACCGGAGGGGATCTTTAACGTGCCAGTAAATCTACTGACACGGCTCCCTCGCATTTGCGCACCCTAAAATGCCAACTGACTGTGCCAGGATACGAATCTTCAACCTTGGACCCAGCAGGCAAGGACATTACAAGCAGCCAGTTCCTTTTTGTAACAAACAAAATTTATTAATCTCATGTAGCCTAATTTTTTTTCAGGGTTAGGGATTAACCCATCTCTTTTGGTTACAATCGTGTTGACCGACTGAAAAGCACCAAACTTTTGTAATAAATAATAATTGTGGAAATGCTGTGGTAATAGAGGTTTTTTCCTCCACTGACTATAACCCTTCCCCCATCCCCTTTTTTCATCACAACTTACATAGTAAAATTCCAGTCGTGACTGAATTATGGGACAAGGATGAGAAGATACAAACACAAAACAAACTTTTGTTTTTTTGTGTGGAGAGCTGAGATGTTTATGATGGGAGAGCAGAATATAAGAGAGCCACCAACTGATTACGGAAAATGACTACGAGGGTGTTATTGCATTATTTCAGCAGTGCCAACATTATCGTTCGGTGCCGGTTTTGCTGCTGAGTTCAAAAGTGGCGAACGTCGACTAAGGCTTTACATACAAACACAAACCTAACCTGGGGCATATGCACCAGATCCCTCTCCTGTACTACAGTAATTCTGGCTCTTCTTTTGCAGTGCCGACGCATGACCGAACTATGTATAAAGCCCATAATATAATATGTGTCATAAATGCAAAATTTCCTAACACCAACAATATCTCACAGCTCTTGACAGACTCCTATAATGTGTCTCAGCGCACTCCCACGTAGCGAGGTTAGATGCCTGTCTGGCCGAAAATTACTGATGTAAAAGTTGGACGAGACCAAATTATACATCACTACTTGGTTCGACGGCTGCCTTGATGAAAGAAACCATTGGCAGCTACTTGGTTAGCAGACTGGGAATCGTGCATTGTGCGGTGTCGCCGGCTCGATACGGTATCAAAGCTGTTCGAACTGTTAGCCGACCTCACACATAAAGTAAGCGGAGCACTGACGGCCCAGACCAGCGATTCCCAACCTTTTTTCCTCCCGGACCCCTTTATACATATTTATCTAAAATAGTACCCCTAAAAAGTTCAATATTTTACGGGCAATATGTACATAACTTAATAAAAACATTAATGATAAAACGTATTATTTGAATACCGTATAACTAATATTTTTCATGTATTATTTGTTTGCTGTTAGTATGCATTTCATTTCAATAAAATGCTACATATAATTTTTCAATTTTACTTTCAATTACTTGGGCAAATGAAGATGTATAAACATTTTGCTGAGGAAAATAAACAGTACAGTACATAACATCTTTTTGTTTTTGATTTTATTGGAAACTAATTAATTCTAGCGATTAGTTTGGCAAAACTAGACAAATCAAGACAATAGCAGTGGGTCGGTGAAAGTGACAGGGGATGGGATAGGGTGGGAACATCGATCTTGATGTGCGTGAATAAGACGGCACTGCGCGCCGGTACATTACGACTGAAACGTACGATGGGAACATGGCGCCCGCCATTACCGTTTAATTTTGGAGTACCCCTAAGCAATTCGTTGCATACCACCAAGGGCTACGCGTACCCCAGGTTGGGAACCACTGGCCTAGACAATGTTTTATGGAACCTTTCCCTCTCGTACGGTATGTGTGAATGTATTAAGACTATTAGCGGTTCGAATGCCACTGTCGAGAGCCCTGCAGATGGTTTCCCGTGGTTTCCCATTTGGACACCAGGCACATGCTGGGGCTGTACGTTAATAAAAGGCCACTGCCGCATCCTTCCGCGCCTAGCCCTCTTCTATCCCAATGTCACCATACGACCTATCTGTGTCGGTGAGACGTAAACCAAATTGTACATAATAATAACAATATTAATATGGATTATTCCCCCCCCTCACTGATAAGTCTTTGGTTTCTGGGAAGGATGTAATACTGTCGAGGATATTAACAAACGTATGTTCCTGAAACGGAACAAATTAATTGCATATTATACACATACTGTTGCCACACGATTGTACGAAGAACGTGTTGTGACCCGTCGCCTTTGATCTGTAGGCAGTTTGAATATTCTGGGGAGACATGTGCATCGAATCATCGCACAAAAACAGATCGTGGCTGTCTCCACATTACAGCTACTGTTTGAAGGGGTTATATGCACAAACTATACAGCAGTACACAGGACGAGCCGGTACCGCCTAGCACAATGCTCGAACACAGCTTGCTTGAGGTTTCTGGGCTCATAAGAGCACACCGATAGGTCAAGGCGCGCACGAAAGCCCGAACTTGTTCGAACTCTGACGTCATCTGTTCGAGCCGAGCTCAAGCACATCACTATGTATAACCCACCCGCCATCCCGAATTATAACATGACTTATAGGGTATAGTAAAAATTCCAGCTGTGTCTGCCATTATCGGCGTTACAACAGTATTGCCAACCCCACGCAAACGGTACTAATTGTATAGGTGGTCTTTCGTCCAGATCAATGTTCCTTTTGTCAACTGTGCCCCGCTAGCTTCCCGCGACCATTCTAACCTTAGTTTAGTCCAATCCAATGGTTTTTGACAATGGTTCCAGTCTAACGTGTCCTGGGCCCTATTTCATAAAACTCAACAGGTTTCTATGGTCAAGGGAGCAATAAAATATTTAAAGTATGATATATACTAGAAATTCGTTCTCATTAAGAGTAGCCTAGGTGTTTCGATTTATTTTCTTCCGCACGACTCTGTCATATTACTTGAAAGCAAAGATTTAGTCTTTGAAAATATTTTTCCATCTCAACTTAAAAAGAATCCCCTTTAGCTCGCCTAAAAATCCTAGGCCTAGACCTACTGATAATAATGATAATAATATTATTTGTTTTACATCCCTTTCAACTACTGCGGCTTTTAGAGACCCCAGGCTGGGGGAATTTTGCCCCAAAGGGGATCTATAACGTGCCAGGAAATCTACTGACACGGCTCCCTCGCATTTGCACACCCTCAAATTCCAGATAACTGCGCCAGGATTCGATCCTGCAACAGCAGGCGAGAACATAGACCTACGGCTGTCAAAGAGACAGATCTACATAATAACAGCACACTGTAAATGCACAGGGTCTTTCATATAAAGTAAGAACGGCAAGCGGCAGATTTGTTATTCGCTACTGCGGTGGCCTTGGCCGAGCTTGTGGCGGGCCATGGTCCCCTGATGTACTATTAAAAGCGCGCGCGTAGTACATACGAGGGCTGTTTTTTTTTCAAGTTCCGATGGACTGTATAAAAATAATAGATTGACATACCAAACTGAATTTTACACTAAATGTTAGCTTGTTTTATTCTTATGTCTCAACATAATCGCCAAAACGATTGAAACATTATTGTCATATCGTTACACCAGCTTTCCAATGCCCTCGGCAATACATTGTGTCGCCAAAGAGGTGGGTACGTCTGGAGTCTCTCCTGAAGTTTCTCCCTTTTGCTAGGCGTTGCCGCCCAAACATACCTTCAATTCTCGAAAAAGGTGAAAACCATTCACAACCACACTGTACCAACGTTACGATAGATTTTTCAAAGAATTCAACTGTGAAGTTTTGGACCATCTGCCGTTTAGTCCCAACCAGCACTGAATGATTTTCACCTCTTTCGAGAATTGAAGGTATGGTTGGGCGGCAACGCCTCGTCAAAAAGAAAAAACTTCAGGAGATTGTCCAGAGGTACCCACCTCAGTGGCAGCCGAATATTTTGCCGAGGACATTGGAAAGCTGGTGTAATGGTTGGTACGACAAATGTTTCAATTGTTTTGGCGATTATGTTGAGACTTACGAATATAACAAGCAAACATTGAGTAGTAAAATCAGTTTGGTATGTCAATCTGTTGTTTTTATACAGTCCATCGGAAATTGAAAAAGAAAACAGCCCTCGTATGTACTACGCGCGCGCTTTCAATAGTACAGCAGGGGGCCATGGCGCGGCACAAGCTCGGCCAAGGCCACCGCACCAGCGAATAACAAACCTGCCGCTTGCTGTTCTGATTTTATATGAAAGACCCTGTTTATTGGTTCTGAAATGTTAACACAAACTTTAACATTATCGTGCACTAGTGTTCGTCACACATGTGCTCTAAAGATCGTCAGCTATGACGACCTATGGACACGATCATCAAACGACAATTTAACTAATGCAGGGTGCTTCAGAACTACAATATTGCCGCTGTTAGTTAGGTCTTACAAGGAGATATGACAATGTGCCATTTATCGTCACAAATGACTAGCATTGGTAAAGTGCCTGTTTTAAAAACCCGTGTTCGTCGCCAGCATTTCTAACCAAACTAGGAACATGCGCACGAAATAGCAAATCGCGTATGTTACAGAAACAATTACCAACTATATCACACACTTGTAACATTTTAAAATGTCGGAACATAACACGCATGCACATAATTAACACGCGTGCCTGCTTAGCACATGCGAGAAGCAATACGCTGCGTCAAGACAGCTCAACTCACACGAGATGTTTGACGCTGGGATAACATATTACATCGCACGCATGATTTCGCAAAGTTGCTCATTATCGGCAACGAAGATATGACGAATCTCGTAAGACTCCGTGCATTGTGAAAGACCCGTTGACATCCTTATTATATGCACTTATACACGAGAGTGACGACTATTGGCTCAGTGACGAAAACCGGTACCGTACAGTTACCTTAGGCCTATTATATGAATGGAGCCCCCCAGAAGGAAATCCTACGTACGTCACTGATCTTAATCACTCTACTACTGCCGCTTTTTAATTGCTCCATTCCAACGATTCTAACAACACTGTAGGCTATAAATGTAACGGAAAACTTCCGAACGCACAGAAATACGACAAGATAGGTTAAGGTAATAATAGGCATGTAAACAAGGCGCCTGTAGAGTTTTCGATGACAATTGTACAACCACGGCTGACATATTCATTAGTTCATAAAGAAAAACTGGTGACGTGTGACATATTTGTCAGATTTCTACCTGTCGGCATTACAACTTTATGAAACATATTTCTGACAATATATCACGAAGAAACGGAAACTTGTCGAACTATCAAATTATCCGGATATTTTACGTCATCTGGCATATGTCGACTTGTCCAGTTTATTGAAATAGGGCCCAGATCAACGGTTACAGCCTAATGCGTCTAGATTCTAGCTTCCAGCCGCAGACGAATGGGTTTTGCCTAGTGGTGGTGTATTTTATATCTTACATGTTGGGCACACTGCCGTGACACCAACGTCTCGTCATGTGTTGCTCACAAGGGGAGGATACGATGCATGGGTCACCGATCCGAACCATCTTTAGTACACGTGTAGGGCATTACCAGGCGTGTAACAGGTGCGCTTCTCAGCAGTTTCCGAGAAATTAATTAATTGCAATTACATGTTGGCGTCTACGTGCGTCGTACGCTAGCAAGAATCCGAAGAATCCTGCTTAATAAGCGCGGGATCGCTGCATCGAATGCCACCGGTGAGCCTTGGCAATGTGTTGTGTTTTTTTTTTTTGTACCGATAATACGAGTCACCGCTTGCGGGGTACGAGGGTGGTCTGATGGTTCACAGACGTGCAATGAACGGAACAGACTGGGCCTTAAATGTATATATTTATACATATACATATATATATATAATAGAATATACCTGACCGTGTATAATAACAATGTATTTGCAATGCCAATGCTGTATATTATGTAGTCACAAACGTTTAACCCCCATACGACGATTTCGGAATCTCTTTTCCCCTCTCACATAACACGTTATTACAATTGACTGCAAAATAAACATTCAAGATACATACACGTGTACGAATTGGCAATGTTTACAAAAAAAAAACTCATTGCATAAATTCACCGGTGGGATTCGACCCAGCGCATACGAAGCAGGGCTCTTACCGCTGCACTGCAATTAATTTCTAGGTATCGGCTGAGAAGCGCACCTTACTACTTGCACCTGATATACGCCTGGTCATGCCCTACACGTGTACTAAGAATGGTTCGAATCGATGACCCATGCATCGTATCCTCCCCTTGTCAGCTGGAGTGAGCAACATGGCTGCCGTAGTTCAAATTCAACAAGAATGAAACATACCGTATATAATTACGTAATTTAGCACATATTTCCAGTATATTAGTCATAATGAACTGCAATTTCAATAGATTATCATTCAACATCTAACTGAAACTGATAAGTCAGGTTCCTGTGTCCTGCACTACAAATCAAACAATTTATTGAGAGATGTTAACAAAATAACTACCGTAGCCTAATAATAGAAATGCACCACCAAAATCTTATTTTTTTTTTCAGGTTATAATTTAGGATGTCCCAATAGCCTAATTGGGAAAATAGGCCTATTGTGTTGAGACTGAAAATTCGCAATATCAATAGGCTCCCAACCGGACATCAACAATTTGGGGCGTAATGACGCAGTGGTCAGTTTCCTCTCAGCAATACGGACCGGGTTCAATTCCCGGGCAACGCCTATTCTCAAATGTTATATTGTATCGTAACAAGATTTTTGCATATGCCCACTTACAGTAAATCAAATACAGTACGGTACCTCGGCTTTAACATACGCTGTATACACATGAGGAAAAAATGTAGGTTTGATAGCACGAAAAGAAATGAAAATCCACAGCCTGCTTCCAGTCTCCGACCGGGTCAGGAATGGAATGAATGAAGCCCCCATCTAGCGGCGAGGATATGGACTGTGCCAGCTGTCGAGGCCTGACGCATTCCTCTGGGGCAATGATTAAATGAATGACATATGAAATGAGATGGTAGTGGAGTGTGTTGCTGGAATGAAATTTTGACAGGGAAAACGGGAGTACCCGGAGAAAAACCTGTCTGCCCCCGTTTTGTCCAGCACAGATCTCACATGGAGTGACCGGGATTTGAACCACGGACCCAGCGGTGAGAGGCCGGCGTGCTGCCGCCTAAGCCACGGAGGCTTAGGTTTGATAGCACGAATATTAAAAAAAAAAATCCCTTTGGAAAAGTGAATAAAATAACGGCAAATTGTATTCAAAAAGAAAACTTACAGGCTGTTTCGTATAAATCTCTCCTCTGAAACTCTAGTTAGTTGGTTATTGAGGTTTCAAGGGTCGAAACAAAGAATATAGGGGTCGAAACTACGATGTCATCTGCCCCTCAAACTCTTCTGCATCCGTCTGAAAAGAAAGGAAATATTGTAACACGCACCCTAATGAATGAAATAAGCGTTCAGTACATGTTGGAAAGCATAGCATACTTACTTTTTCTTTTAAATAATCTCCAGTATTCGTTTCCTCCCTCAATGGCGGCCCCAGCTGTGGCATTTCAACAAATCCGCAACGGTCACGTGATGTTTGTCAGGCACAAGCAGCTGAAAGGAACAGTAAAATACACATGGAACGGGTATATTAGGAGGCCAATCAGATTTCAAGGCAATGAGTTTCTTCTGACCAATCAGGTGAAGTATCATTTCAGGCTACAGACGTATGTTTGGCGAGCAGCGAAAGTGGATGTGTAGTACTCAACGAGCTAGAGAAAGGTATATAGAGAGGCAAGGAGCTGCGTAGCAGCGCTCTGGGCGGAGGCAACCTGAGTTAAGGCGGCCATGATTCAGAACGTCGTCTGACAAGAGCTTGTTGCGATTATTCGGGCTGTACAGGAACATGCGTCGAATGAAATTTATTTAAAAATAAATAGACCATGCCGTCAGTGTGTTCGTCATTCAATTGTACGAATAGAAGTAATAAGACAACAGGAATGTCGTTAAGTTTGTGTGATATTTACATTTCAGATTCCCTCTGCAGAAGCAGGAACTAACATTTCCACTCTATACACCTTTCTCTAGCTCGTTGGTGTTGATGATGATGATGATGATAATTGTTGTTTTAAGGGGACTAACATCTAGGTTATCGGCCCCTAATGGTTTGGGTGATCGTGAAGATGAAAATGAAATGTAAACTATAACTAAAACTAACTACTAACTTATAGACTATACTAGAAGAAGAAACTGATAATAAAAGGAGAATAAGGCAAATAAAGGACAGGGGGAAAAGAAATGCCCTCAACCCTCGAAGAATAAGGATTGAGGGACTTGGAAGAAACGAGAGCCATGAAAGGCAGATAGGAAAGTGAAAGAGGAGAGGGTCCGCCCCAGAGGTATTGGATAAAAGGGGGAAAACCGGACCCAGCTCAGGAATCCCTCGGGGTCGCCAACTCCCGAACTCACCAGCCGTGAGCCCCTGAGGGTGTAGCAATATCCAGGGTGCACCAGAAGTGGTGGGGCTACATAGCCTACACTCTGCCTCCTTGAGGCCCTTGAGTAGAAGGCAGGAGATAACAGGAAAAGAAAAAGAAGGCTGACCCCTCGCAGAAGGAGGGTATCAGAAAAAATGAGACAGGGGCCAATTAAGGCGGGAAAGGAAGAGACTCCCTAGGCCTGGGATACCCTAATACCGTCGGGGTCGGAAGAGAACAAGAGTTGACCAAGTGAGGTCGACAGGAAAGAAGACGGAGAGGAGCCCGGCACATGCAAGTGGAAGCAATGCCGGACTCAGCTGGGGCCCCATGGTCGCCAACCCACGTCCCACTAGATGTGAGCCCCTGGGGGGGGGGGGGGGGGGTTAGCTCGTTGGTAACGATGCCTAATTCTCAAAAGGCTGCTCACGCCGTGCCTTCAATAGGGTATTGTGCACAAGGCAGGAGATACAATGAAAAGATCAGGTCTGATCCCTCGAAAAATGAGGGTATCAGGAAAGATGAGACAAGGGCCAAATAAGACATGAATTTGAAAGACTCTCCAGGTCTCGGATACCGATAGTGCCTGAAGAGAACAAGAGGTGACTAAGGAAGGTTGACGGGTGGATTTGCAAGCAATGCCAGTCTCAGCTGACGTCCCGTGGTCGCCAATCCACGTCCCACAAGTTGTGAGCCCCTGGGCGGGGTGTGCATATGAACGATATGTATGTAGAAAATTTTGTTCAATACATTGAAGGAAGTGTCGTTCGCAAAGTGTCTAAAAAATTAACTTGTATTGAATGCCTAGAAGTGCTTTTATCGGGTCAAGATATTCAGAAAGAAGGACTGATTAAAGAGAAAGACGTGAAAGATGGCCTTTTGAATCCATCAAATGATGTAGTGAAATTATGTAAAACAGCTGAGATTGTCATCAGGAATAATGACAGTATGTTGCGAAAGAACACGAAGAATCTCATGCTGAAGTTGAAGACAGATTGCTATGCTACCGGGTTGTCTGTTTCAGAAATCTGACCATCTATTTACAGCTACTGAACCTGCGGAAAAGTCTCACTATGCTTCACTCATCGAGCGAATTGTGAAACAGTATTATAAATGCAGGCTTCACCACTTCTGCAGAAATACAGCTCACCGTGAGAGAGGTCAACAGGTGCGTCAGTTGTACACAAAAATTATTATTTTTAAAGGACAATGAAATCATGCAATGTACTGTGCATAAGCAACGTAGCGTATTGTCTTGTAAGATGATTGTGTTTTCGTTCAATGTACAAATTAAATTGTCAGGTCTTGCGTAGGCCCAATCTTATAATACGCCTCGTTAGTCACGCCTCTCCCTCACTGACTCCCACCCTCCTGACAGTGTATATAATGGCGGCTGCCAGTTCAACCTGCTTCCAAAATGGCGGCGCCATTTCCACTCTATATACCTTTCTCTAGCTCGTTGGTAGTACTGATATCACTAGGTCTATTGATGAAAGATAGTTGAAGGTGCAGTGGAGTAGTGCTACCAACTCAACAGTACTCACTTCATTATCTCTCATAGCTCTACACAGCAGCTCTCATAGCTCTAGACAGAAGCGATAATTCGCACTCTGGTGTTACATTTTTGTACTAATTCATTTAACAAATTGGCTGTGCAAAAGCGATGATGCGTACTCTGAAGTTATATTATTGTACTAATCTGCTTTAAAATTGTGATTGGCTGCGATTGGCCACCATTACAGTAAATATGTTCCTATCGATTTCAAATTAGAATTTATGTCATTTAAGCGGGCAACGCAATTAGTACGTAACCGTATTGAAATTGATATGAGTTTGCCATGTAAATTCTTCTTCTCGTTGGGGTTTGAGCATAGACGAGCTCAAAGAATATGGGTAAGAACAGTTACTCCGGGTTTGAATTCAATTCCGATTACTCCCACACGCCGCTGCGCACGCTGCACAGCAGCACTTCATAAGGCCACGGCACGAACTAAAATTTACGCGCGGGTAATTTGAACCGTAACCTGCGGCCAGATGTAGCCCCCTTTCCCTCTCCCTCAACCTCACTCTTCCTGGAAATGTTTTGTTTTTACGTTGGTATACATTATTCTTATTTATTTCTTTTGGTTTCATAGAGTAAACTTGCATAATCAACCTGAAGGTTGGCCCTTGCCTCCGAGGAATACAAGATATTGTTTAAATAGGCCTAACATCTAGGTTATAGGCCCACAAGTTAATATACACTGTTATAAACAGATTGAGAAAAATCACAGCAAATAAATGAATATGAAATAAACCATCACCAATATACAATTCACCCAAATTTTGCCCTTAGCCTACTAAATGGAATACTCAAAGGAAATCAGGATGCAAATAAGGAACTTAGAAGTAATAAAATAAGTACAAAAATAAGTCCATTTACAGTAGTAGATATTATACTTTTATCATTTTTACACATATAGCCTACATTCCAGAATACTGTATGTAATTTCATCAAATTATTGCTTCAATTTCATTTGTCATTCCAACGCACTGCCTCCGCACCTTACAAACCTGCAAGAAAAAAAAAGGGTAGTATAACCAAACATGTCAGTCTCAACAACAAAGTACAGCATTCCTAAAGGAAAAATAAACGAGACACAATTATTGCAGTAACATGAATATTGTTCACTCTTATTCAGAGCATCTATTTTGCACCACAAACTGAATTCTATTTGGTCTTTGGCCATTACATTCCCACCTATGCATCTAACACAGGATTTACAGTGACAGCCATAGGCAGTATTGAATCCCCTTTTCGCTCTGATATTAGTCAATCCAGCCTAAATGTAATCCATGCACTCAGACAAAACACAATATTCACATAGTTCCCAGTACTGTATTTAAAATAGTTAAGACACAAGGGGAATGTTGATTAGAACATTATAATTAAATGATTCAAGTAGCCTAACAAATTGTGTAGTTATTTGGAATTATCATGCAGGCATTCTACATTGAAGTAAATAAAAGAAATTCATTGCTTGTCAACTATTATGCCTTAGTATCCAGTTTAGTAAGCAAGACTTTATAAATAAACACACAAATAAACCTCCATGTGATTAAATGACATTTGGGTATTCACCCATGTGGCTCCGGGTAGTCCTTCTCTTCCCAATTTAGTTGTAAAATAGTTTTAGCTTCCCATTTGCACAAGGTTGATGAAGCTACGTGATTAAAAATGTAATCATCATCATCGTCATCGGCTTTAACTCGAATCAGAGTATAAATCTTCTTCCTTCAGTCCAGTTTGTGAATGTGTTTATGGTGACTAAAGAGTCCAATCCTGGCATGGAACAAGCGTCCACACAAGTCACATAGTATTGCTGGAGGACGTGGTTGGGCTGCTCGAACTTTCCTAGCTTGACGCTTGGCCTCGTCATGTGTGCGTCGATCCCTTTCAAACGTCTTTACAGTATCCGAGATGGTACGGCGCCAAGTTGAGCGGTCTTCAGCCAGCATGTCCCAGGTTTGTGAATCAAGACCTGTCAATTTCAGGGTCTGCTTAAATTGGTCCTTGTAGCGCCTCTTAGGACCACCATGAGGTCTGGTGCCATAGCATAACTCACCATATAGCATTCGACGAGGTAATCTCACATCATCCATCCGATGGACATGACCAATCCATCTAAATTGGTGACCTATTATGGATGATTCTATGCTGTTGATTTGAGCCTTTTCCAAAACAGCAATATTGGTAATGTGGTCTTCCCATTTAATCCTCAGGATTGATCGAAGTTTTTGTAGGTGGAAACGCTCAAGCTTCCTAAGACCACGTCGGGAAAGGGTCCATGTTTCACAGCCATACAACAATGTAGAAATGACTACTGCTTAGTACACCATAAGCTTTGTACTCATGGACAGATCTTTATTCATGAAGACCCGGTGCGCTAATCGTCCATATGCTGCATGGGCTGCGCCAATTCTCTTATCCACATCCTGCTGACAGGTACAGCTCACAGAAATGGTACTGCCCAGGTACGAGAAGTGGTCTACCTGTTCTAATAGCAAATTTGAGACGGAGATATTGAACTGAGGAAGGTGTGTGCCTGGTGAAGGTTGTGCCAAGACTTTAGTCTTATTGACATTTATGGTACGACCAAAGCGATCACATGCACTTTTGTAACAATTAACTGACTCTTGCAGCTCCTCTGGTGTGAGAGTTGGTGACGCTGCATCATCTGCATACAACATGTTAGTAACCTTAGTAACCTGAGTTTTCCTCAAGGAGCGGAGACAAGTTAGGTTGAAAAGCCCTCCATCAAAACGATACTTGACCTCCACACCTGGGATGTTTGTGGGTGAATCATAAAGCATTGCAGCCAAGTACAGCGCAAAAAGCGTTGGAGCCAGTACACATCCTTGTTTCAGTCCATGGGTAATGGGAAATTCATCGGACATCTTATTCTGATGGCAAACCTGACCTGTCATGCCATCATGGAGAGCCTTGATTAGATCTACAAAACGCTGAGGGCAACCAAACACTAGAAAATGGTAGTTGACATTTAAGTTACAGACACAATTTCTGTTCTCCTCCTAGTGCTAGGGCCAGATGACAGTAATTCTCTGCCACTTAAAACAACTCCCCCCTCTCGGCTTAATGGCCATGGGTCACCCCACCCCTTTTGGCTCACAAAAGTCATTTAATAACTTATTTGTTGGTATGTCTATTTACAAAGTCGTGCATACTAAACTGGATACTAAAAGGCATAACAGTCTACAAACAATGAGAGAGGTACTGCTTCTCACTTTTCTTTGACCTGTGGTATGAATATGAATAAACACAACCCTAGGGGCAGATGACCTCACTGTTCCACCTCTTAAAACAATAACTAGGGAACTAAACAAAACTCTGTGTGAGCACGGAGCCTCAACCAGCCATTGCTCCCAGTAGAAATCCTTTAGATGCTAATATTTTACAGCTGGCCAAGTTGACCAGGTATCACACATCATTGTCTAGAAGCTAACATTTTTGGCTGTCGCCCCGGAGGTTCCCGGCACAGCCAAGGAAGCTGGAACGGGATCCACTCAGCTTCGTGTTGCAAAACTGAGAAGAGGTGGGTTTGACCCCCAGCTCTGCCATCCTGGAAGTGGTTTTCCGTGGTTTCCCACTTCTACTCCACGCAAATGCTGGGAGCTAACGACCATGTCAGCCTCCTTCCCAATCCTCACCTGAATTTCAAATAGCCTACACACACTAATACATTCATCTTCCATTTGTGAATCTAACACCTTGCATGCTAAGCCCCCAGGTCTCTTACATAGCTTAACAAAATTATGTAAAATAACTTACCTTCAATCACAGTGGGTTCGATATACAGCAGGATGTGCTGCAGTTGAACATTGTTTATGTTCCTCATTACCTGTGAAACAAAAAGAAGCAGGCCACTGTTATCTATTGTTTTTTCCTACCCTCATAATATGCTGGTAAAACTACAGTATGTCAGGACAGAGCCCTGGTGAATAAATACAGCCATATTACTTGCGCGGTGTCAAAGTAACATGTGAACTTGTCACAACTTCGACACCACACGACTCGCATCAGGAGATTTGCTCACTGTTCGAATGGGGTAACATCACATCTATGAGATAACATACAACATTTACAGTATAAAGATGTCGCCAACCATCGAGTTATTTTATTTAAGATGAACTCCATCCTCGAACTATTTTTAATTTCCGGTTTTCAACAAACAGCAGCACAGCACATTTATTATCTCACCATCTCCATCCAAAAGGAATGAGAAGTTTCAAGGACGTTTGTCAAAACTTTCATCTGGAGCAACAACACACAGTGTCTAACCTTTTAATAAACAAGAAGGTTCTATGTTAATAATAGAATATTGGACCTACGAACAAAGTTTCATGTGTTTTAACTAATTTTAACTTGTAGTATTAAATTTTAGACTGTACTATGTTAGTGTAAGTGTCAATTTTATTATAAGTGATTGATAGTGTGTATCTTACTTGTCTAAGTTCTAACTATGTATTGAGGCTGAAGAAGAACATAATGATGTTCGAAACATGTAGGTCTACCTAATTAGTTAAATAGATAATCACAACATCGTATTGAACAGGACGGAAATTATTAATAGTTTGTTAGTAATATATTCAATACGGACCTAAAAATGGAGAACAATGTTCTAATTTAGAATTATCTTGCAGTGATTCTAGATTGAAGAAGAAAATAAGATAGGCAAAATCATTGTTTGCAGACTGTTATGCCTTTCAGTACCCAGTCTAGCATGCAAGCCTTTGTAAATAAACAAACAAATAAACCTACAAGTGATTAAATGACATTTGGGTATTCACACATATGACATTTAGAGGTAATCCTTCTCTTCCCCAAAGCAGCTGTAAAATAGTTTTAGCCTCCCATATGCACATGGTTGATGAAGCTACACAAAAATGTACAGGATAAAATTGAAGACCAGTATCACATAATACTGACAGACAGTAACAGACATTTACAGACAAGATTTGCATTCTCCTCCTGTTGATGGGGCCAGATGACAGCAATTTTCTACCCCTTAAAACAACTCCTCACACCCACCTTATTGGCTGATACGGTTTGAGGAAGGTAGCCTAATGCTACTCACTTGCTTTGACCTGTGGTTTGATACGAATAGGCACACCCCCGTGGGGAGCCTCAAGCAGGCTACTCATCTTTCTCACAGCAGGAATCAAACCCAGTCCTTACAGTTGTGAATCCTACGCCTTGCATACTGAGCCACCAGGGCTCTTACATAACCTAAAGACATGTGAAATAACTTACCTTCAATCAGAGTGGGTGCATTATACAGCACGTATCAGGTCTCGCTGTTGAATAACTGTGATAGACTAGGATGCACTGCAGTTGTACGGTGTCCCATTACCTGTAAAACAAAAAGAAATAGGCCATTGTTACCTATTGTTTTTGCTTACTCCCATAATATTCTGGTAAAAGTACAGTATCTCAGGACAGGGCCCTAATGAATAGGCTACACACAGTATTACCGGTACTTACATTTTTTACATCACTTTGAAGTACAAGTAAGTTAGGTGCTATTATTCATCAAATAATATATATATTTGAAAGAATTCTTACCTTGTTAGATAATAATCCTGAGAAATATCACATTTGAACCATTCACAGCTGATGACTAAAAGACACACAAACTGAGTTCAAATTAAACCAATAGGAGCGAACATTGGGCTTTAGCCAATAGGAAGCCTGGCTTGCTTTCACATGGGTGAACAGCGCCTCTTGAGAACGTACAACGAACTTGTCATTTAAAATTGCAGATGTCAAAAGTGACGGATCCATACATGTATCGGACGTGGTTACCACAAGACCTCTTTTCCCAGAACATATAATTATTTTTTAAAATGCGTCTGGACAGATTTTCTATTCCGAGAATAAATGTCCTGGTTTTCTACGAACATTTTAAAACGTTGAATATAACCATAGAAAGTCACAATATATTCCTCAGATGTCAGCAGCAAAGAATATAGGTTTACATTTAATACCGATAACCACCACCGCCCACGCATGCATAGTGCCGCCTCTTTATGCAACACATGAAACTAAAGTTTCTGCGCGGGAAATTTGAACCGTAACCTGCACCCCCCGCGGCCGCCCGCGGCTCCCTATTCCCCTCTTCCAGAAAATGTGCATTTCGATGGTTTGTATCAATCTCATTTATTTATTTATTTTGGCTTCATAGAATAACCTTATACAACTAGGCCCTTGCCTGTGAGGAATAAAAGTTAATGATGATAATTGTTTTAAGAGACCTAACATCAAGTTAATATACAGTAGGCCTACACTAAGAATAAGAATAATAATATCGTATGGCCTCGGGTGCCGGGTGTAATCTTTGTAATTTGCCACCCAGAGGGTAGCTTGCATGTCGAATTTCGTTGATCCTTGAATCACTACGTAAGTCAAGGTGGTTAAATATCTAAGCTCCTTGAACACTATAGCGCTCTCTAGTAGAGAAATTAGGAACTTTGTGTTGGCGGAAACTCCCGAGATTAATTTTGCCATTATGAACACGGCCTACTGAATTCAAATGGGTTCTTTGACATGCCAACATCGTATGACATGCTTGTCGTCTTTTTGCCGCCTTTCAAAAATCACTTACCACGGGCAGGAGTGAATCTCCAATCTTGGGGTTAGTAGACCAACACACTATCCACTCACCCACCATGGCAATCAGGCCTACACTGTTATAAATAGATTAAGAAAAGAAACATAGGAAGTAAATAAGTATGAATAAAACCATCGCCAATACAAAATACACCAAAATTTTGCCCTTACTAAATGGAATACTTCAAGGAAATCAGGATGTAAATAAGGAACTTGGAAGTAAAAAAATAATTACAAAATCAAGTCTATATAGGCTACTGTGGTATATTTATTATACATTTCTCTGTCTTACATAGCCTACATTTAGAGTACTTCATTTCATCAAATTATTGTTTCAACATAGATTTGTCTTTCCATGGGAGTGCCACCACACATTACGAATCAAGATAAAAAGGTAGTATGACCAAAAATGGCAAAGTACATCCCTAAAGGAAAAATCATGAGAGACAACTGCAGTAACATTGGTCATGAATATTATGCAGTTGTATTCAGGGTATCTATTTCGCATGCAACTCAATGTGGTTTTTAGCCATTGCCAGGGCTAGATTTGTGACGGTACGCACCGGTACGCCGTACCAAAACCTCTGATCGGGGGAAAAGTCGAATCAAAATTAGATTGCTCTTTTGCCTACTGATTCATTTATAAAAGTGTTCAGGAAAGCGTAAAAATATCGTTTTTATAACTCTATATTTCAATATTCCATAAAGCCCTCACCCCCCTCCCACCCCCACTCGGAAGCCCACAGTACCGGAACCTCTTTTTTTTACAAATCAAGCGCTGGCCATTACAATTCAATAGATCACCCACTTTTGGATCTAACAGAATATGCAACGACATCCATTGCCAGTATTCAATCCCCCACGCCACTCCATTTTGCAGTCCAGCCTATATATTATTCATGCACCCTGAATAAGCACGATGGTGATGTGTATTTTCACAAGTACCAATTACCGTAGTTAACCCAAAGAAAGCCTAACATTAGTTTCCAGAATTTACATTAGTTTAGTTACTAGAGGAATGTTGATTAGAATATTGCAATTAATTCATTCAAATGGCTCAATAAATTGTGTAGTTACTTGGAATTATCTTGCAGGCAATCTACATTGAAGAAGGAAATAAAAGAAATTCATTGTTTGTAGACTGTTATGCCTTTCAGTATCCAGTCTAGCGTGCATGTCTTTGTAAATTAACATACAAATAAACCTCCAAGTGATTAAATGTTATTTGGGTATTCACACATCATATGACTCCATATGACGAAATCCTTCCTTTCCCAAATGTGCTGTAAAATAGTTTTAGCCTCCCATAGGCACATAGTTGACAAAGCTACAGAATTAAAAATTTACAAGATAAAATTTACGATCAGTATCACATAACTCTGACAAACAGTAGGAGACATTTACAGACAAGATTAGCATTCTCCTCCTGCTGATAGGGCTAGATGACAGCAATGTTCTGCCCCTTAAAACAACTCCCTATACCCAGCTTATTGGCCAATGGGGCTGGAGGAAAGTAATGCTTCTCACTTGCTTTGACCTGTGGTACGATACGAATAAACTCAACCCAATGGGGAACACAAGGTCTCAACCGGCCTTTACTCCCAGAGGAAATCTCTCAGGCTACTCATTTTTTTTTACAGCTGGCTGAGTTGACCAGGATTCAACTGGTAGTGAAGGGCAGTTTAACAATCTCACCACTAGCAGATATCAAACCCAGTCCTTCTAGTTGTGAATCTAACGCCTTGCATACTGAGCCACCGGGGCTCTTACACAAGAGTTGGGCAAAATACTCCCCAAATGTATTTTAGATACAAAATACTCACACAAAAGTATTTTAAACACAAGATACACTTATAAATTTCCGGAAAATACAAAATAGTATTTTAAAATACAATACAAAATACATTCATTAAAATATGCTTCTCATCCATTCGAACTGTTAAAAATAACAACTATATATTATTACTACTAACAACCCGCCCCGGCTTCACCCGGTATCTTTATCGGTTTACCCAGTGTAAACTTAAAAGGCGTATTTTTTCAATTTCAATGAAATACGATCCATATCTGTTTCCCGTTTCGGCATGATGGGTTAAAATCATCTACTTGACTATTAATTATATTATCATGGAGATAGCATGTGCAACAAATTCTTGTCAGACGTAATTTAAGAATGGCGAGGTGCATGAAACACAAATCCCCCTTCCGTCCAATCTAAACTCGACTGTATACTCTGCAGAACGAAGGCTGAAACTGGGGTGATAGGCTCGCTCGCTAACTAGCTCGCAAACTGTCTCTGAAGCTAGTAATTGAATGGAGATTATTGGAAGAAATGAAAACGTAAAATCACTTATAGTGGGCGGTGTATTCAAGATAGAGACATGCTGTCCGGGACTTTTATGTAGACCTTTTCATGCTGAACAATTCATACACTCATAGTATATAGATATTTTAAAGGTTTACCCAGCATAAGCTTAAAAGGCGCACGGACGGTAGGTTTCTTTTCAACTCGATTCACTGAAATCGTTACTGTTTGGCTTCCTTTCGTCATAAATAATTTTCTACAGAAACTGTCCTCAAGAAATCCTTTACAGAACGGTGAAAACCGCATCAAAATCCTCCAGTGTTTCTCGAGATTACCGTTACATCCAAGGATTTGGGACTTAGTTTTACACTAAGTAGAGAATATAGATATTACTCTTATTATTGACCTGGACGGATATGCGCATTAACGTTCGAGGCCAAAGGTTCAAATCCCACCATCAACGTCTGACAGAATGGTATCTTTCGACGTTCATCTAACAAAGACTGCTACCAAACTCAAGACATGGAATAACATTTTCTGGAACCTTTGTGGTACCACTTCAGGTTTAGCACCAATACTCTCCACTGTCCAGCTGTACTATCGCTGAATAATGTGCCCCAGTTTGATAAATAGTTTGTTATTGTTGTTGATTCATTTAGGGGCTTTGGGACTTCGTGGACATGTAGCCCCTTGTACTTGGGTGTGTAAGGAATTTGTCTGATGACGTGTGTTATTGTGGTGGCTGTATTAGTGTGTATTGACATATTACAAGCTATTTTTCAGTGTTGCCTGAGTAGTACCTTCTTGCTACGATTGTAGTGCTGACAGACAAAAAGTGAGGCATATCATTCAGGACTGCCTTCTGAGATCCTACAGCGCTGCTGAAAGACATCTGTACCAAGGAACAACACAGTCCAATTGACAACACATTATAAACAACCAAATAAATAAATAAATACATTAAAATTAAATTAAATGATCCTACCTCTTCAGGGTTGTAGTTATCCAGACCTGGAAAGGTTGGGTCAATTTTTATTATCATTATTACCAACAGACAATGGCAGCTGGGACTCGGACTTTGGGAGACGTGGGCTCGATCCACACCGCCCTTCAAATACTTTTCCGTGGGTTCCTTCTACAGTGAAAAGAAACCAAACCAAATCCCCATAGCACTAGGCCTAGCGAATGCTGCTCAGCCATTTGGCTTGCAGATCAGCGCGTCGGGTTCCCTCAGCCGTTAATCTTGGTCACCTCGACAGGGCGCTGCCTCGCTGTCAGACAGCTACTCCATTGCCCTCACGAGGCTGAGTTCACCCCGTTCCAGCTCTCACGTCAGTTTCTAAAATCCCCGACGAAGCTGGGAATCGAACTCGGGGCCTCCAGGTGTGAGGCAGGCATGCCGCCCCAACAGCACGGATGACGTTCTTCTCCAAAGAACGGAACCTCACCAGGCCCGTGTGACAGGTGGAGAGCAATACGTTACGGCCAGATGACTAGCATCTACCGATTACACAAGAGCAGATCAGGAAGCTCTAGATGCTGTCATAGCATTCGGAGCTGGCATGATACCTGAGTTAAGACTTGTGGTGAAGTACTGTAGCCTATCTCGTATCCCGTGAACAGGGTTAGGTATAGAACAAAACATCGAAATTTCCAAGTGGAAACTTATTTTCTCAAGAAGTCTTACCGTAAATCTATTCATAAGTTTCAACGCCTTGCGGGCGGAACCTCAAACAAAAGTATCGAGAAACAATCCGCGTACTCTGGAGGCTCTCGAGAACAAAATAACTGCACCGATATGATATATCAGCGAGGGTAAATTACAGCGAGTGTACCAAAACTTCCTACGATGGTGCAAACTAATTGGGCACTACGCTGCTGCTAACGCCTTGCTCGACAGGTACCTACACACAGTGGTCCGGCCATCACGCGGCGATTGCAAGGTTCCATTCTATAGAGAAGCACCTCACGGCCGCTTCCTTCCAACACCTTACCTAATTTCATTAACCTTCAATCATTTCATCTCTCATTATCTCCTCTCATGAGGTTGGCATCATTAAGGGCATCCGGCCGTAAAATCACTCACCACAGGAAAGAAAAACATCATTGCAATCCATCCCCGAACCCATTGAAATGGGAACAATAAGGGGTAGACATACATTTGATTATTATTATTATCTTTTGTTAACATAGACAACTAACCAAGGAAATTTAAGAGATAAGATTCGCGTTTCGAATTCTTGCATTGACAGCAACCATTCTCAGTGTGGTGTTTGGATTTTTCCCACTCTCCGTCTAGGCACATGACGGAATGGCAACATACTTCAAGTCCTGGGGCATCTACTCATTTCTAGACCATAATAAATTCAGCCACGCAAACTATTACAGACACCACACAAAGACACGTTATCAGAGAAATTAAAACACATACATGGGGCTTACGATCAAGATTTAGGCATACCCATAACAACCGGCATACATATTTTGCAGCCAGTCCCGGGTTCGATTCGCGCCTCCATTAGGGATTGCTGGAACGGGGTGCACTCAGCTCAGTGAGGCAGTGCACCGGTCATGGAGACCAAGAATAATGGCCAAGGGAACCCGGCGCACTGACCGCATGTCGCCTCATAATCTCCAGGCTAAATGGCTGGGCAGCGGTCGCTTGGTAGAGCTGCAGTGCCACGGAATTTTGTTTGGTTTATACTTATGTTATACCCCATTTAGACGTCTCGGTTGCGATCCCGATTATCTCCGATCTGGATAATGTCCAATCGCGATCAACGGCATTTGTCATTGGTACGTGTTTAGACGTCCCATCATGAAACAACAGGATAATCGAGTAAAACAGTATGACATCGCTAAGGTCTGCCAACTTTTGAATTCCAAGTGTTACAGCAGAAATTTACAGTAGTTTGTTTCCTCCAGTTTTGAAGTATTTCAGTTATTCTTTATGCATAATTCAACCTGCTAATACATATTCTTAAATATATACAAATCCTGAGGAGACGTGTAGGCGAGGTCTACCCTTGGTGTGGAAATAAAAATATGTTGAAATATTTATAAACAGGTCTAGGCTATTTATTGCATAAATACTTCCTGTTCGTCCGGAGTTATTTGGCCCTATCGGAATCCCTTCTATGTCTGTGACAGTAAATTTATTTCTTTATTAATCGTCTTTCGTCTGGCTGCGTGGCACAGCGGTAACGTTCTCGCTTGCTGAGCCCAAGGTTGCAGGTTCGAAACCCGGCGCAGTCAGCTGGCATTTGAGGGTGCGCAAATGCGAGGGAGCCGTGTCAGTACATTTACTGACACGTTAAAGATCCCCTTCGGGGCAAAATTCCGGCACCCCGGCGTCTCTAAAAGCCAGGGTAGTTAAAAGGGACGTAAAATCAATAACATTATTACATCATCGACTTTCCCCAACGCTAATATTTTTTTCAGCGTTTAAACACTGGTATGTTTGTCTCCATCCATCATTTCGTTTCTCTCAATCTTCATATATCTGATATCAACCAACATAAATACAACCATCATGGCCAACATTACGTACATCTCGCTTTCAAAACACAAGATAATACAAAATGGCCATCATTTCCACTGCCTACTTCACTCACACAGCAGGAGGATAGAACACACCGACGATCGCAATGGCCGCGAACGCGATTATCTCGTTGTGGGAACGGGATCGGGCTGATCTTGTTGGAGGGAAAGTTGATCGCGATAATGTTATCCTGTTGCGTTTAGACGTCCCAACTTAATCTGGATCGGCGCCTGATCGCGATCGCAACCGGGACGTCTAAACGGGGTATAACGGTGGCTCGTGGCGCAGTCGCTAGCATTCGTGACTCTCATCCCTGAGGTCCGGGTTCGATTACCATCTCTGCCTAGAAATTTAATCCTGGCCCTGAGGGCTGGAATAGGGTATATTCAGCTTAGGGAGAGAAGAGTGAGACACCTCGAAGTGATTTTCTGTTGTTTTCTCACTTATACCCCACACAAATGTCGGGATGGTTCCTAAATTAAGGCCACGGCCACCTCACCTGAATTACAAATACACACACTACTACAGATTCTACAATAACACAGATCATCAGACAAATTCCACGTGTAATCAAGTACATGGGACTACTGTAAATGACCACAATGTCCCAAGTTCCTCAAATGAAACAGCTTGCCCCATTTTGTACAGCCCTTATGAGAGCACTTCTGGGAATTTTGGAGAATTCTAGTGAACAGGTTCAGACAACTACTTACATTTTGGAATTCCATAGTTAGGTAGCCTGAGGCTACTGGTTGGAAATGTTTCCAAGATTAACGACACTGGTAACAGAGCATCCGGCAGACATTCCTCAAGAGATTTTGTTCTAAATGCATCCTAAATATACAGCATTGCACGTAGTCTCAGAAGGGTGGTGTGATGCTAGAACAGTTGTATTGTTCTCAAACTTGCCTGTGCCATGTCTAGCAATTAACTCAAGTTATGAGACAGGAAGATGATGGAGGATTGAACTAAAAATCACCCAAAACAATGAATTTTTCAATGTATTTTGTGTATTTTGAAAATACAAAATACTCATGAACAGTATTTTCGATACCAGTTCAGATACAAAATACATGTTCCAACTGGAGTGGATGACAATACACTTGATTTCTGCTCTGTGTGCAAAAAGAGGGTAGAAGAAAACGAAACAGCTGGGACCAGTGACTGGCCATGCCAGAGATGGCATCATCTATCGTGTGCAGCAAGGCCAATTTAACGCACTAAAGTCAACTAGTAAGAAAAAATCAAAACATTTATGGTTATGTTTTAATTGTGAACAGGACTTCACTCTATATAAATCGGGAAGAAGCATGCAAAAAGAACTAGAAGAGATGCGTGCAGAAATGTGCAAGAAAATGGATGAAATGGCAAAAAATATATATAAACATACAAGACTATGTCTTTCAAGGGACAATAGATCATCGGATTCCACGAAACAGGAAGATAACCAACGAAAGAAAAACGCTTCCTCCACAAAACAGATATGCGAAATGGCAACACAAGCAACTACCGAAGACATGGTTGGTGCATGTGATCAGAATATGAAATCTATAAATCAAAACAAGGAAACGTATGAGGAGCTGAAAACTAAAATGGACCAAGTCTCAGAAACTATGATGCAGAAAATATCACTGCTGCTTGAAACGCAACTGCAACAAACAGAATTCTTGACAGCTGTCAATCAGAGACCTTCAGTAATAAAAGGGAAAGCTCCAAACCCACAGTCTGCACAGCAAAGCTTTCAAAAGCCCAACAACAGCCACAGAAACTCTGACAATCTCCAGAATCAGGATGAGAGGGATCCAGGTAGTAAAAATGAACGTCACTCCATACTAAGGGAGGATAATGAAGAATATACTATAGCAGAAGTGGAGAGAACTCCCTCACCAAGACACTTAGGAATTCAGGGGGCTAAACCTTTTGATATAACTTGTAACCTAAGAGCAGTGGAGCGTAAAGCATGGCTTTTCAAAGGCAGACTTCATTCAACAACTGAAGCTAAGACACTTATTTCACACCTCACAAACATAGGCATACTGGGGGAAATATTATGTGAGCAAATAGAAACAAGAGGAAAAAGCAAAGCATTCAAAATAGGCATTCCATTTGAGGACAAGGAAAGTGCAATGACACCAGAAATCTGGCCGGAACGCATACTGGTTAAACGTTTTTCCTTTCGTCACCCCTTTTTCGAGGGAGTACGACTCGCATAATCAAGTGCGAAAAAACGAGTGTCCAGTACAAGAAATTAGAACTTCTAGTAATAATATAGCAGAAAGGCAACATAAATTAAGGATTATTCTATGGAACATTGAAGGTATAAAAAACGCGTTACAACTAGCTCTAAATAATATTTTTATTAATTATGACATAGTACTGTTAACAGAGACTTTTCTTACAGAAGACTGGGGAACAAACGGTTTTTACTGCGTCCATAATACCGCCATCAAAAGTAACATTGGCAGGCCTAAAGGAGGTATCTCTTGTCTGCTGAAACCCAGCCTATATCCTTTTACAGTGAAGCACCGAACAAACAACATACTAATCGTGAAGACACAAATTTTATACATAATTTATGCGTACTTTCAACCAGATTTTCGAGAAGAAGATTTAATAGATGATCTAACTGTAGTGATAAGTCATGTAGCGAGAAATGATGCGCTAATAGTAGCTGGTGACTTCAACTGTCGCATTGATGTACCTTCTCGTAAAACGTCCACACTTCTGCATTACATGGAACAAGAAGGCCTGACACTGACTAACAATAAAGAAACAAAAACATAGGCCTACATATGTCAAAATGGGTCAAGTACAATTGACCTCGTATTCATTAATAAGGGTTTCACCATTCTCCAACAGCATGCGATTGACAATGTCACCGTCAGAAAACGCCTACCCATTGCCACAGTTCTCTATCAGGGAATACCGATGACTCCTTTGCTAACAACCAAAAGCAAAGTATCGAGGAAATTGGATCTCACCAAATTGCAAACAATAAGGTCTCAGACATACATGATACCATAATTGAAGGAAACATTGATGAAGCACTATGGAAATTAGATAATTCCATGCGGAATTCTGCGCATTGAGTTGAAGAAAGACCGAGGAAAGCCAAGCCATGGTTTAATGAAGAATGCTTTTAAATAAGGAAACGAACAATCAATGCTCTTCACGCTGTGAGAAAGCAGGAAACGGAAGCAACACTGAAAACATATGCAGATCTACGGAAACACTATAAGATCATCATCAAAAAGGCTAAGAAAGTATTTTTAGAAAAGAAGGAGGAAATACTAATTGAAGAAATTGAACAGGATCCCTTCAGAGCACTGAAACCCATACATCCAAAATTTCCAAAGGACATACTAATTGAAACATGGGAACAATACCTTGGTCTCGTTTTGCAAGAAAAAGACACCAGACCAGACACTGACCCTCACATAAGTGCTTTCGATCCCATCACAGTAGAGGAACTTTCACTTGCAATAGAAATCAGTAAAGATAGAAAGGCATGTGGGCCAGACTCGATTTATAATGAACATCTTAAAGAAGCCACACCGATGCTCGTGGGAACGTGGACCGATCTTATGAACGAATGCTTATGTCAGGGAAGGATACCAGACTCATGGAGACGATCCAGAATAAAAATGCTGTATAAAGGGAACGGTGACTCCAGTGATCCTAATGGAAGATACTCTCTTCAAATTTATGATGAAAATATTTACAACAAGACTGACACAACTGATAGACGATAAAATTCCGGAAGAGCAGTTTAGCTTCCGCAAGCAGAGATTGTCACTGCAAGCTGTCAATTACTTGCTCGACATAGTACAGGACACTTTAAGGCTTCCAAAACAGAAAGTATATGCAGTCTTCATAGACTTCTCTAAGGCCTTCGACCGCTTTAATAGAAGCATACTAGTAAAGGAACTCATAGAAATTATTGGTCTGTAGCACCACTACATCATCAGATTGATTAAGGATATTCTACATAACAACCAGGTAGAAATAGATAACGGAATAACTATATCTAATCCTATCGATCAAACAATGGGAGTATTTCAGGGTGACCCTCGAAGTCCTCTTCTATTTAATGTCGCGACTGCAGATGTGGTGGTATATCTCTTACGTTCCCAGAAAGTAAAAATCATCATATATGTCGATGATTTGGCTCTGACCTCGTCGTCAAGAGAAGAGCTACAAGACAGCTTGAATCAACTTGCAATATGGGCCCAAACCAATGATCTTGAAATAAACCTTCAGAAAACGGTAGCAATGATATTCAGAAAGGGCGGAAGAACTGCCAAAGATGACATTCTTTACCTCAGAAATGAACCTTTGCTTCAAACCAGTCATTACAAATATCTAGGAATTACTTTGCAAATACAAGGGAAATTATATACACGTCACATCAAAGATAAAATGATCTGTGCTGTCAAGTCAATGAACGACATTAGTCATCTCAGGGATATGTCTTTGCAATCGGCACCGAGACTCTTTAAAGCAAAAATTACACCAATTGCAACGTATGGATTGGATATAATATGGGTTAATTTAAGCAAAAATAACCTGAAAGACTTAGAGAAAGTGATAGCCTTATTGACGAAGTTTAAAATAGTCAGTAAATTATAAAACCTTCAGTCAATAACTAGTTGGACTATTATATTGTATTATCTCCCGATTTGCAACAATCGATTGGAAACTATCGATCTATCTATAGTTTTGTACAAATGGTATCGTAATAATCGATTCATTAATTAATGTATTTTTTTACAGTAAGAGACAGAATATGTAATTTTACATTTAAAAAATATATGTAAATAAAATGTCATTATGATCAAATATGTAACAATAAAATGTAATTAGGCCGGTCCCATGGTGTTGGGGTACCGCGCGATTCCCGGCTCCATCAGGCATTTTAGAACCGACGTGAGGGCTGGAACTAGGTGCACTCAGCCTCGTGAGGACAATTGAGTAACTGTCTGACAGTGAGGCAGCGCCTCGGTCACGAAAACCCAGATTAACGGCCGAGGGTACCCGATGCGCTGATCACGCATCACCCCAATATCTGAGGCCAAATGGCTCATCGCTTGGAAGGCTTAGGCCCTTCATGGGACTGACAGAACTGTATTATTTTGTAACATTTGTGAGGAACCTGTAGCGGCAGACATGCGTTAGCAATTTACACTGCAAAATGTGAAATGTGCATCATTAAAGAAGCGACACAACGTTTGCTTCCCAAACAGCAAGATATAGACCTTTTGACTTGGATCCATTGAGGTGATCTAAACTCCAATTTCAACGTTCTGTTTAACACTGCCATCTGGTAGTGAAAACCAGAACTCTACTGAGCTACATGTGACTGAGATTTAATTAATTTTAGACTCTAATCACAAAATGTAATATGAGAGATCTTTCACGAGCCAACATCGTACAACAGTGCTTAGATTTTTGCCGCCCTACTTGTAGCGGTTAGCATTCTTGGCTGTCGCCCTGGAGGTCCGGGTACGATTCCCGGCCCTGTCAAGAAATTTTAATTCTGGTCTCAGGGCTGGAACACTCAGCCTCGAGAGGCAAAACTGAAGAAAGGATGGTTCGATTCCCACCTCAGTCATCCTGGAAGTGGTTTTCTGTGGTTTCCCACTTCTACTCCAGGAAAATCCCGGGATGGTTACAGACTTAAGGCCACGGCCTCCTCCTTTCCAATCCTCACATGAATACATGGGGCTGTATAACAACGATGTCGAAAAGCCACTAAAAGATTCAACAACAGCTGTAGTGGAAAGGAACAAAACCAAACAAATGATAGTAGAAAGGAAGCTTGTAGTTTTAGATGACCGTTAGTCTCGCTTCATGAGCCGCGGGACCTCCTTTTAGCGTGGAATCCGAACCAACGGAGGTGACATTTTACCTTAAAAAATCTCACATGCACTAACTGGGAATATAACCCGGTGAGCCTTCGTGAGAGGCAAGCAGCTTGATCACTGTACCATCACGCTCCTCATCAAAATGTAGTCGAGTTCAAAAGGAAATCATGGGAGGAGTTTGGATATAAATTAGAAAAGTTGTGTCAAGTGGCACGAAAACCATTCAGGAGTGTTATAAAGGATCTTAGAAATGGAGGAAAGAGAGAAATGAGTAGTGTCCTGGATAATTCAGGGAAACTCATTGTAGATACCAAGGAAGCACTGGGAAGATGGCAGGAATACTTTGAAAACTTGATGAATATTAATGGAGACTTAACTGGCAATGTGACAGATTTTGAGATTATGCAAGAGGAGAATGAGGATGGAAACAGGATAACGCTTAAGGAAGTAAAGAGGGTGGTAAATAAACTACAATCCCACAAAGCGGCACGAGTAGATGGAATTCAGCCAGAAATAGTTAAGTATGTGGAAAATCAGGGCTGAAATGGTTGCATAGGATAATAGAATTGGCATGGGAATTAGGAAAGGTACCCTCTGACTGGACAAAATCAGTAATCAACCCAATTTAAAGCAAGGTAACAGGAAAGATTGCAACCATTATAGAGGCATTTATTTGATAAGTGTCCTGAGCAAAGTGTACACAGGTATTGAAAGGAGTTTGGATATAAGATGGATGAAAACCAGAGTGGCGTTAGACCACAACGAGGATATGAAGATCAATTTTTTAATATGCGCCAAGTTATTGAGGAATGCTACGAGAGGGATAGACAGTTGAGCTTGTGTTTTGTAGATCTAGAGAAGGCATACTATGGGGTAACCAGGGAGAAGATGCTAAGCATCCTGAGGTATTATAGTATCGAGGGAGGGCTGCTACAGGCAATCAAAAGTATTTATATTGATAAGCAGGATGCAGTGAGACCTGATGGTACGATGAGTTATTGATTTGAAGTTATTACAGGAGTGAGGCAAGGCTGTAACCTCTCACTACTATTCTTTACTATTGATCATTTTCTAAAGGGCATAAACTGGCTGGGTGGGATTCAATTAGGTGGAAACCAGATAAGTAGTCAGACTTATGCTGAAATGTAGGAAAAATGGCATGAAAATCAGCATTTCAAAAACTAAGGTTACATCTGTAAGGAAGAAATGCAAAAAATAGAATGCTAGATAGGAACTAAATTGGAGTAGGTAGACCATTTTAAGTTCTTGGGCTGCATATTCTCTCAGGATGGTCGTATGGGGGAAGAAATAGTCGAGGTGCATAAAAGCCAATGAGGTGAATTTTCAGTTGCGATCTACAGAAGGCCAATTCTGTAAGAAGGACGTTGGTGTAGACTCTCTACATCCCTTAGTGTTGTAAGGAAGTGAGAGCTTGGTAAAGTCAGGAATGATTGCTGTGATGAGTAAATGGGAGCAATGGCATGAAGATACTCATAATAAAGGGGTAAAGTTTAAGTTAGCAATGAACACGTTAGATGAAGTTGTTCGTATGAGCCGACTCACATCCTGAAGAGTAGAGATTACCTAAGAAGTTAATGAGCTCGGCTGTAGAGGGTAAGAGAAGCAGAGGTAAACCTAGGAGGCGATGGTTGGATTCAATTTTCAACGATTTCAAAGTAAGAGACCGAAAAGCAGAGAGGACCGTATTGCCAACTGCTATCAGGGCTACATGGAGGTGACTTGTTCACAAACGGAGGCTTACAGACTAGTCTCGACGCTGAAAGGCAAATCAGTCTCAAATAAAAATGTTCTTTTAGGTAGATTTCATTAGAAAGCTAACTATTGCAATAGGTCCCATGTTTCGACTTCCGGAAAATTTCGACATATCTTCGCGTCTCACATCCCCCAGACCCCAAAACCACCGTCAGTTCAAAAGTTTATATATAATTTATGTATGTATATATATATATGTATATCAGTTTCTTGCGGACACGATAACTGCCGTAATTTTGCACCAATCACTTTGAATTTTTTACCGAATATATATACCTATAAAATCTCGGTCGAGTTCGTTACTGGGCTAAATCGGTCCAAGGGGGTGAAAATGGGGGGCTTTTTTCGAAAAAGTGAAATATTGCTATAACTCTCATAATATGTGAAATATCGAATCTGTTCAACATTCATACTATGTGTCGGATAAAGCCCAAACATTTATGTTTGAAGAGTTTTTTTATAGCACCAACCATTGACCAAAGGGGTGGGAAAAAGTGGGTTTTTTGGGAAACATTAATCATATCTCTCTTAATAGGCACAATAACAAAACCGTACAAAATGGACAATATTCCCCTAATAATTACCTAAATCTTTTGTCTGAGAGAATTTTTGATATGACCCACCATTATGCCAAGGGATGAGAAAAATTATTTCGGAATTATAAGAAAATGCCAAGAGCTATCAGAGGTTGCCATGGCAACACTACTAAATTGATGAGGGATGAGCCATCAGACGTTGCCATGACAACGCACTTGCACGAGATCAGATTCAGATTTCCATCTGACTAAGTGTGAAGCGGCTTCGGTGACGTAACTGGTAGCATGCTGAATTTCTATGCCCAAGGTCGCGAGTTCAAAGCCGGCCGAAGTCGTTGGATTTTCTAAGAGCGCTAAAAATCCCTCAGTATGCTTTCCTTTGGAGGGGAAGTTCCAACGTTCATTGCGAGTTGCTGGTTACGGTGGCATCTAGTAGCCAAGTTCACAGCTAGGTGTCGTTGACGGTAGTACCTGGTAGCAACATTAGGAATTACTGCTTGAAATTGACCGTCTGCAGTCCTTACCTGAATTACAGACTAATACAGCCATCCCAAAGTACACGGGGTTACATGACCGCATTGTCACAGCCCCTAAACTGAGGAACCAACCAAAATCTCTGCTGGAGATATAATTTTGCGTGAAGAAGTAACAGACCGTTACATAGTTACACATCAGTGTCGAAACCTTGCATAAGGACAGTGTTACCACAAGTATAAAAATGGGCCCCAAATGACAAGAAGGTTACAGTTCCCATAAGACAATAAAATGTTTAAAATAAGCATAAAATGACGAAAAACAAAGTTAATTAAGCTCCAATTATAAAATACCTTCTCGGAATAAATGAGGTCTTATCCTTCTACGAAAACTTGCATATTATGCCTATTTTCACCTATCCCCAAGTTTGTCCGGTATCTACCTCCGCCTTCCGGTGTGCCGAGAGGACTTTTTTTGCTTTTGTTCGTTTTATTTTTGTATAATGTGTTTTTTAAATGTCATTTTCGTTCTAGCTGAGCGAAAAATTTACTCTCATCGTAAGATTATTATCGTGTTGGAAGCCATTTTTAAATGTTGTCTTAAACGAATTTAAATGTGTTGACCGATTGAAAAGCATTTAAATTTTGTCTCATCATAAGAATAAGTCGAAAGTCTTTCACAACGGTATGAACTAGAAGTCAGACTGGGCAAAGGTTATTTAGACTTCAACGTTACCGGTATGTAAAGACCAAAAACTTCGGAAACTTAAACTTTAATAGTTACTTACGAAATACTTTGCATGTTCTCTTTGTAATATTTTGCAGTCCATGTAACTTACATTGAATATAGCTCTATCAGAAAATGTAATGCCGGTACTGTATTTGTTTGGAAATTTAATTGAGTGAGTCTGGGCCCCTCCCTCTATTCAAGCCTGCTCGATTCTGAAGTCCATGATATTCCAAGCCCTAAAGTAATAACAATATAATAATAATAATAAACTCTCCTTGAAGGCTCATGTCGACAGTGGTGTTCTCTGAGTTAGTATCATTTCCTGCCGACCTCTGCATTCTACTCGCCCCCTCAAATATTGAAGACAAAGTTACGCCCGTGAATATGAGTGACCTTTATGTCGTAACTCTGCATGCTTGTGCGCTATTTTAATGTTATTAATAAAGCTAAGTCACCTCCATGGTGTAGTGGTCAGCGTGCTTAGCAGCCACCCCGGAGGTCTGAGGTTTGATTTCCGGCTCTGCCACAAAATTTGAAAAGTGGTATGAGGTCTGGAACGGGGTCTACTCAGCCTCGGGTTGCTCCAAATTAGTAGAGGGGGTTCGATTCCCACCTCGGCCATCCTCGAAGTGGTTTTCCACTTCGTCTTCGGGCAAATGCCGGGATGGTACCTACTGTCAGGCCTCGGCCGGTTCCTTCCCTCTTCCTTGCCTATCCCTCCCATTCTTCCCCATCCCTCATGAGGCCCCCTGATCGCTTTGCAGGTGAGGTCGCCTGGGCGAGGTGATAGTCCCGCCTCCCCAGTTGTATCCCCCCATTCAATGTCTCAAGGACACTGCCCGAGAGGCAATAAAGGTGGGATCCCTCGCTGAATCCATGGGAAAAGCGTAACTGGAGGGTAAACTGACTAAGAAAGAAAGAAAGAATTAATAAAGCTACAGTAAAGAAATTCGGTCAAGAGGTTGGTGACTATATGATACTTAGAGTGCCCAAATTTTAAAAATTCCTTAGCTTAATACATTCAAGACAGCAGCCCTTTCGACTTATCCATTAGAAAAAATGATTAGAGAGCATTTGCCATGAAACTAGGTACAAAGGAAGTCAAAATACACTCAACATCTCTAAGTCACAAGGCTGTTGTATTAAAAGTGACGTGCAGTCGCAAGCTGTATTATATAAAAGACTGTCGTCGTTAACGGTTTCACGTTGTCAGAATAACAACAATAGTTGACGTCAATGCTCATGGCACTGGTGAGACCAGAGAGGAGGTTAGCTGTGACTGCTCTGTCAGACTTAGTGGACCTTGTTTGGTCACCACTCGGGTGATTTCGCAAATTTTAGCCTGTTCATTGTTCTGCGTAGAATTAGGTGCTGAATCCTGGAGAGTTAATTGGAGATTAAAATCTGCATGGTCCAACCGGGGATCAAACCTGGAGCCCATCGGGCCAATGTCTAGCATTCTAACCATTTAGCCACGAATTTTGGAGAACAATAAACATTAAACTGAAAATTGCAGAGAAGTAAGGAGTGTGATTGAGGAAATGTATATATCACTTTATCACAGTGCGTCTCAGAGAATACACAATTTCTTGATAGGGCAGCATTTAGAATGTATCTCAGTAAGAGTTTGTTCCATTGTAAGTATTATAAGTAACCCCTGGCACTGCAGCCCTTGAAGGCCTACCAAGTGACCGCTGCCCAGCCATTTGGCCTGCAGATATTGGGGTGACGCGTGGTCAGCGCATCGGGTCCCCTCGGCCGTTAATCTTGGTTTTCGTGACCGGGGCGCTGCCTCACTGTCAGACAGCTACTCTATTGTCTAGGCTGAGTGCACCTGACGGAGCCGGGAATCGAATCCGGGACCTCCGGGTGAGAGGCAGCCGCATCACCCCAACACCACGGGAAGTATTATAGGCTGAATATGTTCATACTGTAAATACATTTTCCGTGGCTTTTGTTCTGAACTAAACCAACCCTTATTACACCCCAAAACTATTTAAGGCTTCCTTTTTACGCCTTCCCCACAGAGTATTATTCAAACGATTTGTAGATTGGTACTCTTCCAGGGATACCTTCTACTTAAATACCAATGCTTATCCATTCACTCCAGTAGTTTTGACAAGGGGCATCCCCATCTGTTAGGCCTGAATGAGGCTTTGCCCTCCATTTATTCTGCCTAGTGTGGTGTAGTGGCTAGCATTCTTGGCGGTACCCCTGAGGTTCTGGTTCGATTCCCGGCTCTGCCATGGCATTTAATTCTCATCTGAGGGCTGGAACGGGCTTCACTTAGAGGCAAAACTGGGAAAAAGTTGGGTTCAATTAGAATTTCAGCCACCATGGAAGTGGTTTTCAGTGGTTTTCCATATCTACTCCAGGCGCATGCCAGAATGCTTCCTAACGTAAGCCCGGATCCACCTCCTTCCTAACCCTCAACATAATAAATACTACACTACCACGTGCTGTGTGTGAGTCTTCAGTCTTTGGACTGGTTAGATGCAGATCTCCATGGCACCCTCTCCTCAGCTAACCGTTTTATCTCTACATAGCTACCACACCAGGCCTGGTGAGAGGGTGGATGTATGCATTTATCCTAAATATACCATAAGAAAATGAATCCTACTTTGCTTCTAACAGGCAACAATCATTGAACCGTTGTCATCATATCGCAGTCAAACTTAGAGTGGAAATCCAATTCTGGAATAAAAAGCACACTGCAGGCTACTAACATACCGGTAGTATAGTCAGAATTAGGCAAAATACTCCCAAAATGTATTTTAGATACAAAATAATATTTTAAACTACTTTCAATAAAATATGCTTTCTTTCATTCAAAAAACAATATCCAGTTTTTTTTTGTTGTCGCGTGGCCTTCTTAGAGGCCGAGTGCAGGTCTTTCTAGTCGACGCCCGTGGGCGACCTGCACGTCAGGATGAGAGGTGGAATGGATGAAGATGAATGAAACTAGGCAAGGATGTGGAAGGAAGTGGCCGTGGCCTGTCAGAAGGTACCGTCACAGCATTTGCCTGGTGTTGAAGAAAATGGGAAACCACGGAAAACCATTTCAAGGACGGCCGAAGGTGGGGCTCGAACCCACGCGTCTACCGAGTCAACAGAGAGTTTGACCCCATTGCCTAACGCTGCGCTTTAGCCAGCGTAGCCACTGCTGTCGGTACAATATACAGTAGATATTATTGACTTGGACTGATGGCTCGTTAACGTGCAAGGTCGAAGGGTTCAAATCCCACAGTTAGTCTCCTTGAAATGGTTTTTTTTTTTTTTTTTTTCAGGGTGATACTCTCTGTAGGGCAAGGGGAGAGAGGGATGCAGCGGTCAAGCTCTTGGCCTCTCACCACGGCGGACCGGGCTTGATTCCCAGTCAATGCACGTGAGATTTTCAAAGGTTAAAAGCCATGTCCTGTGCTTTGGATTCCACATAAAAAGGGGGCCTCGTGGCTCATTATCGCGAGATTAACTGTCACGTAAAACCTTATCTGCCTGAACCCACTCCATCTCATCTCACTCAAACCTAGTAAGTCCAACCTGTAGCGCTTCATCTCCCTAGATACTTCGGCCAGTCTACCTGTCTGCCACATTGTTTATACGTTACAAATTCCAATTCTCGTGTCCGATTTCATGCTAAAGGTCAAATCCGTTTTATCCATCTGGCTTCTATTCATTTCTGTTTCTGTAATAGGAGTAATCTCGGGTGTGTAGGTTATTGGCCTTCAGCACCCAAAGCCTGGAGAAGGGGCTGCCTTCTAAGTATCCAGGCCTACTGATTTTCTATCAGGGTTTCTTCCCTTAGCCTTTGAAGTTCCCACTTCTGTCCACAAGGCAGTGGTGGTCCTGACCTCTAAACCCTGGTCAGCCTCTTCCGCCAGCTCCGCCGTACCAAAGACCATCTTCTCCGCCCTCGTTGCCTTTGAGGACTTGAGGGTTCTGGGTTGCTTTTTAGTGTGGATTTTCACCCTTGGCCTGTCCGGCAAGGGAGGCCCTACCAGTAGCTATGCTACCACCGGCATAGCCCAAAGGATCATGCAAGAACTCCCACCACGTCAAGGTCATGCAACCCCTAGGGAGTGATTGGAGCACTATATTCAATCTATATACAGTCAAGTCTTAGGAATATTAGTTACAAATTTGGCTTCTTCTTCTTCTCCCAGAACTGTTTCATTCTGTCTGACCTGGCGGCCCGTTCTTCGTCCGTTATGGTGTATTGTTTGCGTGTAGAAGTTTTTGGACTAGGTCTCACGTCTTTGTTTCTCAGGATCCTCTTCTCTTCCCGGTGTTCAATTTGTTGCATTGTCAAGCCTAATTCATCTAGATCAGGGCCATCCACACAGCGCTCCGGCCGCACTCTAAGCCAGTGCTCCGAGAGCTTTGGTGGGTGGTAGTTTCGGTCATGGAGGGAAGAGCATGGCTGGCTAAGCGAGCGGTCTGCCCGCCGCGCCAAAGTGAGCAGCCGATCCATTAGTCGGTAGTCTAGTCCAATGCGCTTTGTTGACAGCGTGTAAGTAAATCAGTTTTGCAGTGGTCATGACTGAACATCATACAAAAAAAAAAGGAGTGTTGAAGCAGCAGCTTTCTGCAAGAAGAATACCTCCTTTTGCATAAATATGCATGTTAAGTTCTGTCAATGTTTGGCTCAACTTACATTTGTGGGCGTTTCTTTGCGGTTCTTAAGCTTACCAAACGTAAGCATCGTGCGACGATGAGCGATAGAAACTAGCGCAATTGTTTACGGATAGCTGTGTCCAGAAATATTGTACCCAAATTGGAGAAGATTGTTTCCTCCAAAACTAAAAGCTCGTAAAACTGACGAAGAAAAAGTCACTCCAGGTCTGTATTATTTGTTCATATTGGTAAAATGATGTTGAATTTTTCTCTCTAATATTTTCGAATTTTAGTTTGGAATAGATCACAATATTCTTTACTTAACACTTGCGTTCATTTCCTGCACATTCCATATATCGGAGTGCCATTCGATTTGTATATGCGGTATATTTTTTTATGGCAAAACGGCCCTATCAGTATGATGTCAACAATCCCACAAAAGGCGTCGGTCGCACGACTGTACGTATGTATCCAGTCAGCGCGGACCGATCATCACCCGTCTGTCTCATGCCTCCTCGCTGCCACAGTGTAGTGGTGGTAGGGGGAGGAGCGCTAGTTTGACTGCCCAGTGCTCCCCGAGCGTGGCTGCGCTCTCAGAGCACAATGACTGGATGGCCCTGATCTAGATCATCTAGGACTTCTTTGAACCAATGATTTTTGGTTTTACTTTTCCAAAAGTATTGGAATAGCTGTCTGAGTATCCTGGTCCCTGGTAATCGTGATATGTGACAGAAAATTACTTTTTCTTTATTATAATTTGGAGATTGGATTTTGACAAATGCTATCGAAGTAGCTTTTAAATGTTGTACGAGTTGAAATAGGTTCCTTTATATCATGGGACTTTCTTTCATAAGTCTTAGCTGAAGACGAGCTATGAACCCATGGCCTTGTAACACTAGTTGCGAGTAAGTCAATCATCTATTCCACAGTAGTATGTTATATTATATTACCAGACAGGTAGAAGTGTGGTTTAGTTGCCACCAGTGCAGTAGTGAGATTGCTTCTAGCCTGTTGGCAGGGATATAAGATATGCAATCCCTTAATCCAATGGCACAAGAACATAAATGGCCTCAAGTAAACAACTGTTTAGGTCACCTCAGGTGCTGACAAAACTTACATTATTACACTGTATTATTAGCATATCAAGAAAGGAGCACATAGCAAACCAAAGGCCTTGCCAATACTACATATTAATTTGAAACTATTTTGCCTTTCAGCATCCAGTCTAGCCTACAAGCCTCTGTTTGCGGACATGTCAACTCCGAGATCCCCTTTTAGCAGTTAACACTGTGACATCCTCTGCTTCTACACCATTCAACACTGAATCTAACCATCACCTACTTTTTGCATTTCTTCCCTATAGACGTAACCTGTTTTTGAAATGCTGATTTTCATGCATTTTCCCTACATTTCAGCATAAGCCAGACTACTTACCTGGTTTCCATCTAATTGAATCCCGCCCAGTCAGTTTATGCCCTTCAGCAAATGGTCCATAATAAACAGTAGAGGTGAGAGGTTACAGTCTTGCCTCACTCCTGAAATAACTTCAAATCAATAACTCATCCTACCATCAACTCTCACTGCATCCTGATTATCAATATAAATACTTTTGATTGCCTGTAGCAGCCCTCCCTCAATACCATAATCCCTCAGGATGCTCAGCATCTTCTCCTTGGGTACTCTATAGAACGCCTTCTCTAGATCTACAAAACACAAACGTCTATTCCTCTCATAGCATTTCTCAATAACTTGGCACATATTAAAAAAAATTGATCTTGACATCCTCGTTGTGGTCTAAAGCCACACTGGTTTTCATCCATCTTACTCTCGACCAATTATCACTTTCTCCTTTCTACAATACCTGTGTACACTTTGCTCAGGACACTTATCAAAGAAATGCCTCTATAATGGTTGCAATCTTTCCTGTTACCTTGCTTTAAATTGGGTCGATTTCTGATTTTGTCCAGTCAGAGGGTACCTGTCCTAATTCCCATGCCAATTCTATTATACTATGCAATCATTTCATCCCTGCTTTCCCATTTCTGGCTGAATTTTGCTGATCCCTGCTGCTTTGTGACCACCCTCTCTAATTCCTCAACCGTGAATCCTGTTCTTATTCTCCTCCTGCATACTCAAAATCTGCCACATTTACATTTAGCAAATTTTCAAAGTACTGTTGCCCTCCTCCCAATGCTACCTTAGTATTTACAAAGTGTTCCCCTGAATTATCCAGACACTTTTCACTTCTCTTTTCCTTCCATTTCTAAGATTCTTTATAACACTCCAAAAAAGCTTTCCTGCCGCTTGGCCTAGCATTTCCTTTTAGCTGTACTATTATTTGTTTGGTCTGTTCATTTCTATTACATAAAGCTGTCTGCTGGATTCCTAGTTTGGAGCCATTTTTTAAAGCATTCTTTGACACTTACAAGCCGAATTCACTATGCCATTTAACGAGGATGTGTGCTTTTTTTTCTGTCTTGACCCAGTTTTCCCCAAGACATCCTTGTTCTCTGACCTCTCCTTTTCATTGTGTTGTAATTCTTCACCCTCTACTCTTTGGAATATTTCATCAATCATATCAATATATTTCTGCCAAGTTCCTTATCGCGAAGATTTCCAACTATAATCCATCTGCACTTGCTTATTTCACACCATATCAGTTTGTGGTCTGTTTCAGTAAAAAATACCCTGCAACTCCTTAACAATTTCCTAAATTGAAAGTCAGTCGTCATGACGTCAAGAGGCTGGAGTAGGGCAAACTATGAGTTGCGACACATGCTCACCAGGCTCTATGGTTTTCATTACAATGTCGAAAGAAGACTTACCAAAATCCTGCCGAGGACTGCGAATGTGAAAGGTGCAATGAAAAATGTGAAAGATATCACGTCATGAAGTGTCATAAACAAGCAGAATTCCTAACAGTGTTTTGCACAGAAGACTGAGAACTTTGTATTGAAAAGCAGTAGTGCTGAAGATTTCATTTACGACTTTGTACTAACTGATTATGTATATTTTTGCCATTGGCTGCTCTCATTACATTATAAATTGAAAGCGAGTAATGATATAGTGTATTATCGACTTGGTATCTGTGAATCTCCTTGTGCTTTGTGTATGAGTTCGCAACAGCTAACCCCATGTTAGCACATAAGTCTAGTAAATATTCTCCATTGGTGTTCGCTTCTCTATCATCACCCCACTTACCCATTACCTGCTCATACCTATTTTCTATTCTAGCATTGAAATCTCCCATCAGTACTACACCATCTTTATTGTTAAACTCTCACTACCATATCACTCAGAGCCCCATAAAATCTGACTACTTCGTCATATTCAGTCCCTTGATATGGAGCGTACACTGAAACAATCCTGTAATTTCCAAATCTATCCACATTAATTGTTCATTTACATACCTCACAAAGACTATGTTACACTCTAAGTTTCTCTTGACATACAACCCTACTCCCCACTTTGCCCTGTCTTGTTTTACACCTGACAGGTACACCTTGTAATCTCCCACTTCCTCCTCTCTAGCTCTCTTTATCTGAACTTTACTAATCCCTAGAATCAATTGCTGACTCAGCTAGCTTTACTTTCTTCCTTCCATAAGCCCCGTCGATATTAATAGCACCTCATCGAATACCCAATCTATTGCTCGTTCGTTTCCAAGGAGTCCCTGATCTGTCAGATGGGAGTGGGACTTCATCACTCCGTTAGGTCCGAGGCATGCTCAAGACATTTTTAGCAGGTTTAAGAAGTACACGTGAAGCAGGTTGCTAGCCTTACTTACACAGGGCCCCACGAGTTTCACCTCAGGGAATAAACAAGGGAGTTGGGTAGTCTAGCCGCCTAAGCACAAGGAGGGCCATGACTCAGAATATGTCCAAGATGCCCTCTCATTCCATAGTAACTGGTAACCAGACTGTCAGGAGCCCTTACTTGGCTACTCAGCTGTTGCCTATGGTTCACGAACTAAGACGTGACTACACCGTGAACCACTATACAGCATAACATAATTAACTACTGTTGAATGAAGTATGCTACTGGAAGGAATCAGGATGTGCATAAGGAATTATGAAGGAATGATATTGGGACAAAAATAAGTGCATATGCTGTATTACACATAGTATATATTCTTCTTTTCTATTTTTTAAAGAAATAAAATCCACATAACATTTTCATAAAAAGAGCAATATTGAATTTCATGAAGTCATTTTCCCAGTAGAGAACTGTCATTGAATGGTAGAGCCACGTGCATTGCAAACCTGCAAGAGAAAAATATTAAGTTAACATACCACTCTTAATAATGTTGTTCATTCATTAAGGGGCCTTGCGACATTGGGATCATCTAACCCCATGTAGTTGGTGTGTAATCTGTCTGACAACCTGTGTCATTGTGATGGCTGTAAGTGTATTTGTATTGGAGGCTAGGGTTTGGAAGGAGGTGGCCATGGCCTTAATTTAGGAACCACACCAGCATTTGCCTGGGGTAGAGGTGGGAAAAAGTTTTTAGGTTGGCTAAGATGGAAACTGAACCCATCTCTTCTCAGTTCTGCATCAAGAATTGAGTGCATCTAGTCTCAACCCTCAGACCATATTATATGTCTTGGCATGGCCAAGTCATCTGGATCTACACGTACACAGAAGGCAGAAGATGAATTATTTTTAATAATAATACATTCTTCATTGCTCTGGAGGAGTGTAATAGGCCTTACCAGCCACCTCAATGCACCTGAAGCCTTGATTTTAGGTACTGATATTGAATGCCACGAAGTAAAAATATGACTTTTCATTTTCCACTCACAAAGAAAGAAAATTTCAACAAGAATATTTTCCACCCAAGAAAGGGCAAGACGATCAATACGCATGAAGAAGTACTGGGATGACTGCAAGGCTTGTACAGTTCCTACAAGTCGACGAACGAATGGTTGGTTCAAGGGATCCTATGTGGTCTCAAAAGGCGAGAAGTAGAAGAAGAAGAAGAATGCCATTAACTTACATTAGAACAAATAGGCCTACACCATAATTTAATGCAAGCACAATATGTGGAAAGGTCCTTGTGCACCCTGTCTTGCTGTGATATTAGACAGACTACCTTAAAATTATACCGAGGGCATGGTGATGCAGCGATCAAGCCGTTTGCCTCTTACCAAGGCGGACCGGGTACGATTCCCGGTCAATGCATGTGAGATTTTCAAAAACAGAAGTACAAGTTTGATGGGGTCAGATTGAGAATTAATGTTCACAAAAATTCATGTCTCATCCCCTTGCAGTCAACATACAGCTTGATCAAGAGTAACAGGGCTGCTAATATTCACTTCGGCTCTCTGTCAACTGTTATGAGAAGAGGAGCTGTAATATTTTGTAATGCATATTGTGTTCATTTCTATTTGTGTTTGATTGGTTTGTTGTTATATTGATTGAATATGAGGAATGAATAGTTGATTGATTTTTCGATTGAATGTACGAGAGAGCGAAGTAATGTAATCTTTTGTTTTTCGATCCTAAATGTCACTTCCGTATATATAATTTTTCCCGTTTCTGGAACTTTTTCTTTCTAGCTTTTCATTTACTGTATATTTTTTCCATTTTGTACACATTTTCTGTGTCTCAAGGTTTCTGTTTAATGTAGATAGTTTTTAATTTTCTGTAAATAATGTTAATGTTTCTTGAACATTTGGGACTGTATGAATGACTGAAAGCTAGAGGTAATTTTCTTACAGGATGTTTGTAAGGTTGATGTTGTTCGTAGATAATAGTATCAAGGACCGTAAACACTTCCATATCACTTCAAAATTTCCATTGGAGCAAGAAGATAAATACAGTACATATTCCAACCACTCTGCAAAGAGCCTTTATTCATCTCATAGACCATATCAAGATGTTTTTAAAGATAAATATTTTAGACTAATTTACAGGAATATACAAAGCCTCCATGGCTTAGGCGGCAGCACGCTGGCGTCTCACCGCTGGGTCCGTGGTTCAAGTCCCGGTCACTCCATGTGAGATCTGTGCTGGACAAAACGGAGGCAGACAGGTTTTTCTCCGGGTACTCCGGTTTTCCCTGTCAAAATTTCATTCCAGCAACACTCTCCACTATCATTTCATTTCATCGGTCATTCATTTAATCATTGCCCCAGAGGAGTGCGTCAGGCCTCGGCAGCCGGCACAGTTCATATCCTCGCCGCTAGATGGGGGCTTCATTCATTCCATTCCTGACCCGGTCGGAGACTGGAAGCAGGCTGTGGATTTTTTTACAGGAATATACAAATACCAACTATTTAGAAATATGTAATTTTCACAAAATTACTTTTATATTATACTGGCTATACCCGGCATGCGTTGCGATGCCAATCAAAGACAGATAGAAATACTGGAAGATAATAATGTTATTGGTTTTACGTCTCTTTTAACTACTGTGGCTTTTAGAGACGCCGGGGTGACGGAATTTTGGCCCGAAGTCTTTAACGTGCCAGTAAATCTACTGACATGGCCCCCTCGCATTTGCGCACCCTCAAATGTCAACTGGCTGCACCAGGATTTGATTCTGCAACTTTGGTCACAGCAGGAGAGAACATTACCGCTGAGCCACGCAGCCAGCCCAAGAAAGAATAAGAATAAGTGTTTGAATTGTAATTTCGTTTACTGAAGTGCCGTTGGATAACAATATTCTTTGTTTTTCTGTCTGGTGCGTATATAAATAAATCCAAAGGTTTTCCGACGCGTGAGCACGCCACACCCAGCTGACCATGTGAGCATTTGTTGAAACTACTCGTGTGCCATCTAATGTAAAATAGATTTACTTATTCAGAAAAATTGGTGGGAGTGTGCACAACAACTCACCCAAGTTTCATCGCAATTGGCGGAATTGTATATGAACGCTTACAGGACTCTCCTGAAACGATTCGCTGGCCGACAATCATTTGTTGAAACTACTCGTATGCTACCTACTACCAAATGTTTTTTCTAATTCAGAAACCTTTGCGGCAGTGTGCACACAGGTGCAGTGGCTCCGTCTTTTTTAAACAACACAGGAGGATGCCATAAGTCGTACGTAACGTGCAGATGTTACTGTCACAGTTTTGGCCTCCTCTTCAGAACGGTAAGGGCCTACAATACTAAAATCAAGGACAGCGCATCAAACAGTCACACGTTCGCTGTGGAGGTTCTGTCTAGGATTGGTTGCGGACCAGTACCGAAAATTTTGTTTACTAACGTAGCCCGACAAATGAAAGTGCGCTTCATCACTTTCCAGTAGCCTGGAGTCAGCTGCCACAGCTTCCAGGATAGTCTCACAACACGCTCTGCGGTTGGCCCAATCACATTCACCGAGTTCCTGCACACCTACCATTTTATATGGAACTTCATACCGGTGTGTAAAAGTCTCCGTACGGTGCGATCTGAGAGTAAGGAATTCCTCCCTGCACGGATGTTCTCCGACGCCACGAGGCCTACCACATGGATTCGCTCTAACACTTGAACCAGTTCCTTTCAAACACGCCATGCTAGCAACTGATGAGACGAGGCGATGCACGTGTTCTCCAAGGCCACACGCACATCGACAATAATACCTGCTTAAGTGCTGTGGCCAATACAGGTGCTAGATATCATAAATGGCAAACATTCCTCTTTAAACTGTGCAATAAATTTGAAAATTTCGTGTTGCGTTGCTGTATTATTTATGTTCGAAATTAGAGATTGGTTCTTAAGTTTAGGGGCTGCGACAACGCGGTCATGCAGCCCCGTGTACTTTGGGTGTGTGTAGAATCTGTCTGATAACCGGTGTTAATTGTGATGACTGTATTAGTATGTGTTATCTGTTTTTTAAATTAAGTACTGCAACTTAGAATTTTTCAAATAATTCCTACTTTTTCCGCCAAGCGCCACCGTCAACAACTACTAGGCCAAGTTCAGAACTTGGCTACTAGACGCCACCGCAGTTGGCTCTTGGCAACGAACGTAGAAACCTAAGAGCGTTGTTTACATTCTTAACCTATCCAATTTAGCTTCACACAGGTGCAATTAGTGGAAGGTTCTTTAACATGCCATAAATCTATGACATGGGACCGCCGGCTTTACTTCCCCTGCGAAGGAAGGCATACCGAGGGATTTTTAAAAATCTTAAAAAATCCGACGGCTTCGGCCGGGTTTGAACCCGCTATCTTGGGCATAGAAGCTCAGCATGCTACCGAAGCTGCTTGAAATTAGAGAGTTATTTCTGCTGCACCCTGTACTTGAGCTCTGGCTCATTGGGACCTATGTAAATAAGTGATTAACCCTACAATCATATGTAAAATGTACATGTATGGATAACTTAACTGCTTAGAATTCCCTCTATATCTGTCCCCACTCTGGTGATGTAAATGCTTTTGTTATTAATGACAATCAGTTCTAGAGGCATAATCATGGGGCAAGGAATTGCCTAGAAATTATCCTTGAATTTAACAACATATTGGTTTCACCATGACAATAACAAAGAGGTAGGGAATTTCATGTAGATATGTCACATCACTTCAGAGGGATTATAAAAACCAGAGAAGTATAAGAGGCTGGAGAGATTACATACTGCTTTTTACGTCAAAGTAAACGACTTCTGTATTTCTTGTATTTAAGAACTTAGCATATTAAACTTCAAAGACCACAGAGAATTCAGTGTATGTAAATAGTGTTACATGCGAAGTATATATTAATTTCAACCATTTAACAAATTGGTGCCTTAGCACAAAGTTCGTAATGTACCATACGTAAATTAAATGTATTATTAGTATTAAACATTAATTCAATGATGTTAGTATTCTAGGGTTAAATAAATTTTAAAAGACTGTCCCATTCATATAGGTTAAGTTGGGCTCTCAAGAGTACTCCACCGGACTATTCTAATAATAATCTAGCTAAAAGCTATATTGAATAATTAAGAATACTGCAACGGAATGAAACAATAAAACTCATGAGTATCAAAATCTTCTAATAAACACATGCACACATGACCATAAGCACAACATGTTCTTCTGCCATATGAAATGTCGAACCACAGAACAGAAAAAGCGACGGGAATCTACAAGTTACAAGTTGAGAATAATCACCATGGACGTTTACAACAGAAACAGAAATCAGTTGGTGACATTGGTATTTTCCTCTCTGTCAGCTCTCAACAGTAGAAGTATAATAAGAAGACAAATCTAGTGTTAGTGATATCAGTACATCGCGCAGTCGCTCGTCCGCTGTGAACGCAGCAACATATCCGTCGCTTTCGTCTGGTGTTTGTGTGTGCGGTGAGCGGTGTGGTGTGCGATTTGCTATCCATATTTAAGTGTGTTGTTTTCGTCTTTATTTCCTTGTGCTTGGTGACGATTTATGTAAGTACTATACATTCGGAAATTCTTCGCCGCAATGTCGGAGAAGAGTGGGGGAGGTCAAATAGGCCTCCCACCGGATAATCCATCGGCGGTTATTATTGATGGTTACGCCAACATTGAATCAATGCATATTGTGGATGAACATGAGAACACTAAAATGTCGGAAGTTCGGGCTATTCCTGTGGTCCAAACCCCTGTACAACCTCGTACTCCTCCTAGTGACTATCGCTACTACTCAAATCATACGGGACCGTATATAGTTTTCGTTCAAGGCGTTGAGCCTCAAGCGATTGGACATTTGCATCCAATGGCCTTGGGACGGTTGTTTTATGAACGTAAAATCCCAGGAATTCAAGAAATCCAACGAAAAGGGCGCAATCGGGTTCAAGTTCAATTTAAGTCACTACGAGATGCCAATTCATTTTTGGAACATCCGGTGTTAAAGGATAGAAATATGATGGCCTTTATACCATCGTCAAGCATACAACGAGTGGGACTCATTCGGGGGGTAGATACCTCCCTTACGCAGGAGGAACTAATGCGTTTCATTGACTCTCCTGTACCTATCGTACGTTTACAACGTTTTTTTCGTACTAAAACCGTAGATGGAAAATCGGAACTAATAGCAACGGGCACGGTGAAAATTTTTTTCGAAACTCAAAACTTGCCTACTCATGTCAGCATCTTCAATGTTCTCTTAGAAGTAAGTTTGTACATTTTTTCACCTCTTCGATGTCAGAAGTGCCAGAGGTACGGGCATGTGCAACTTCACTGTAGGGCTCGGGGACCTAGATGTGGACAATGTGCGCAGGAGCATTTAACGAGTGACTGCAAAGAAGTGATATTCAAGTGCGTTAATTGTCAAGGCAATCATATGGCAGGGGCGGTGCGCTGTGAGGTGCATCAGCAGCAAATAGAGATAAAGAGGCTGATGTGTACTGAAAACAAATCATATAATGAAATTGTGAAGCGCCAGACAAGTACCCCTTTTCACCCTTTAGCACTTCCCCAACAATTCCCCCCTTTGGCAGCATCACCTAGTGGGCAACGATTTGATCCTCCGCGTAAGCGTAAATTTTCAGAGTTGGTACATCCGGCTCCGAAATTGATTACACCTTTGGGATATGATAGGTCGGCATATTTGCAACTGATAGAAACCCCAAGCGTGGAACGGATATCACCACTTGAGAAGCCCAGCGAACCGGGCACATCCGGTGTCCGGCGACTGGAGCCCGATTCGGGGCCCGATAAAACTGCTCCTACTCAAAAAATCCTAGACGAATTTACAGAACTCATGGAGCTTTTAGGCCACAATGCACAGTGGGCGCACTGTGTTAAAAAGTTATTAGATAAAATACTGCCATTACTTCCACCCCTCGAAAAACCACTACCAAGGGGCACTGGTGCAGTTTGTCAATAGTTTTTTTTTTTTTTTGGGTTGATTCGTTTCGTCTCTTTCTTCATCTCATGTCGTTCATAGGTGAAGGATGTGGCTGCTGCAATGGAACTGTCGGAGTGTGGTAAATAAGAAGCATGAATTGCTTCATTTAATATCGACATATCACCCTGAGATCGTTTTTATCCAAGAAACGTGGCTATACCCACATTACCGTTTTCAAATTCCCAATTATACGGTCGTTCGTGAAGATGGTCCGGGATACGGAGGCTTAATAACCCTCTGTAAATCGGATTTACAAATTACTCCGCTGTCTTTGCCGTATCACCTCCCTTTTTGTTATCATCAATTTTTTCGGGTGGGGGATATATATGTTAGTCATATCTATTGCCCACCACGTGTTCAGGGCACGCAACAACAGTGGCACATGTATTTTAAATACGTGTCACAAAGATCTAAGCATGTTATCCTAGGTGATTTTAATGCACACCATGGCCTCTGGGGCAGTGAACGAACAAATGCTAAAGGTAGACATATTGCTCATGCGATTGCCACATTTTCCTTAAATGTGTTAAACGACGGTTCTCCTACGAGATTGACACCCCCGGGCAGTCCAAAAAGTGCGGTAGATTTAACCCTCACTACCCCGGACTTGTCGCATAAATTAGATTGGAGCACGATCGGGGACACGCATCAGAGTGATCACTTCCCTATTTTAATTTTTTATGATCGCACTGGGGTCGCACCATCGATACACCGGGGCACTAAAATAACTCGTTCTTTAAAATACTTTGATTTCGACCTCTTTCAGACATTCATTCAGGATAATCTGGGCCGTATCCCACCCCTCCCACGTCAGAAATACTCTCTTTTGTATCACCTTATTCAACAATATTTGGATTGTTATCACCCGAAGCGTTCCATTCCGTATAGTAGGTTCCAACGCCCTGGGACTATACAGTGGTGGGATGCAGAGTGCGCCTTACTAGTAAAAAGACGGAAGGCGTGTTTACGAAAATATCGGAAACATGGTACACATGACAATTATATCTTGTATAAGCGCGTCACAGCCACGATCCAACGAGTATTTAATGAAAAGAGACGAGACGCATGGAAGAATCACATCAGCTCATTAAATGCCACAACCTCTTTAACTAAGTTATGGTCTACCATCAAAAGTTTGTCCAATACTCGTTATATGGGGCCGTCTACAGGACTTAGCCGGCAGGGTTTTCAAGAAATTTATATAAATCTCACGCCAGATACAGTTATCAATATGGGCCCGCTTCCGTCTTATACAGCTTCAGATCATTTCCATGTTCTACTGCAACCTATAACGCACGCGGAAGTTCAATCTGCTCTTCGAGGTACGAAATCGACAAGTCCTGGTGTCGATTCTATAACATATCAGATGGTTGCCTATCTTCCAGACAAGGCACTCGAGATACTTATTTCTGTATATAATGAAGTATTACGTTTTGGCACGTTTCCCACTGAGTGGAATATCTTTGAGGTCCTGCCTATCTTAAAAATCTCGAAGGACGCACGTGACCCTCAGAATTATCGTGGGATCAATTTAGGCTCCTGTGTGAGGAAGATATTTCAAAAAGTATTATTGCAACGTTTGCAATGGTGTATGGAATATTACAACTTATTCTCTAAGTATCAATTCGCATTTCGTAAACGTAGCAGTACTGTCGATGCTATTTCGATTTTCTTAACTGATGTGTTATTAGCTAAAGGACGTAAACATCATACTATTGCTGTTTGTCTGGATATTAAGGGGGCGTATGATGCAGTAGATCCCATGATTTTACAACGGAAACTGCAGGAGCTTCATTTCCCCTCTCCATTTCTTTGTATTGTTCACAATTTTTTAACTCATCGGCGTCTCATATTACGTACCCCCGAGGGGAAGCTGGACCACCGTCAGACGTCTCAGGGCTTGCCGCAAGGGGACATACTTAGTGGTTTTCTGTTTTCCATTTATACTCAACAATTAGAAGCGGTGATTTTGCCTTATGCCCGTATCATACAATATGCGGATGATTTTATGATTTATTGTTCCCGTGACTCGTTGCATCAATGTCGAACAGATTTATATCTTGCATTAACTCTAGCCCATGAATGGCTAAGTAATCATGGCTTGGAAACATCTCCGGGTAAGAACTCTGCTATAATTATCACGCATCAACGGCGGTACGATCAGAGCCCTATTTTATTTCGACAGGGTACCATAGATGTTGTGCGCAATATCAAATATTTAGGCATTTATATTGATGATAAACTCCGGTGGACACGGCAGGTGCAATATCTTGAAGTTAAAATCGAAAAACGGTTACAGGTCCTTCGAGCTTTGACAAGGCGTCGTTGGGGTGCGGACCCCGCATTATTATTGACAGTGTACAAGAACATTATTCGTTCACAATTAGATTACGGCAGTTTCTTTTACGATCTAATGGCGAACAGTCGCTTGTTAATGTTAGATAGACTACAATATAAAGCCATCCGCATCATTCTAGGGGCTTTGGCCTCCACCCCCACGAGTGCATTGTTGGTGGAAGCCGGTGAGTTACCTTTGTCACATCGACGCACATTTATAGCGGGCAAATATTTGGCCTACAAATTGTCGTTAGTGGCGTCTCCGATTATCTCTAAATTACAACTTCTGATGGAATATTACGCACAAAATCGTTTAGATCGCTCACATAAACCGGCACTGGTCATAGCTTATGAGATTTTACAACCCTTCAGGAAGGATGTGTTACAAACCCGTTTAGCACTTCCATATACAATCCCCTACAAGGTTTTGCATACCCAACCTAAGATTCTGCATAATTCCTTTCCATTGCTATTTCAAATGTTCAAGCATCATCCGAATATCATTTCTCGTGCATTTCGAGATATTCAGGATTTGTATTCCGATTATAAGATTTTTTATACGGATGGTTCAAAGATGGTTCGACCGGATCGCGTGGGGTCGGCTTTTTACTCTCCTGATTTACAGGTTAGTCGCACTTATTGCCTCCCCCCTCATCTTACAATCTTTACAGCTGAACTCTTTGCTATACGCCAGGCTTGTCACTATATTCATGCCCATCGTTTACATCACGCGCTAATATGCACGGATTCTTTGAGTGTTATTAATGCCTTACCTCATTTTCTGCACTCAAATAATTGGTATCTCTACCAAATAGTGCAATATTTCCATACATTCACCCTCACAGGACAAGACGTGGTCATCATGTGGATTCCTGGGCATTGTCATATAGCAGGAAACGAAACAGTCGATCTCTCGGCTAAGAATGCGGCATGCGGTCAGGGAACAGTGTATAATATCGGGATACCGTATCCGGATATAGTACCGATAATTCATCAGCGAGTCGTTAGTGCTTGGCAAAATGAATGGACCGAGATAGCAAAATGTAAAGCAAAACATTTTTTCTTAATAAAACCATCCGTAACTACAGCGCCTTGGTTCCGGGTCGGAAAATATTCGCGGCGTCATATTATTACCATCATTCGAATGCGGTTCCAGCACGCTCTTACACCAGTAGCTTTGGAGCGCATGCATCTCAGGGACAATGATAGGTGTGTATGTGGTAGGGCACGAGGTACTTTACATCACATATTGTTTCAGTGCGAAACCTTCAATCCGCAGCGGGACATTATGTTGGAGAAATTGAGGCGACTTGCTTATCCCTTGCCGTTAAACATCGCGTCACTTGTACATAGTCCTACAGTTCCATTGGTGGATGCTATTATGTCATATTTGGATCACCTTCCATTTCAATTGTAAAATCTTAGGTGGGCTCTTAGGGGGTCCTTCCCGTTATTCTTTCTGGTGCTCCTGGGTGTGGTTTTCGGTTTTTTGGTCACCCATATAAATATACGGATAGATCTTGTTTCCCTGATTTCTCATATTTGGCGTGTGCGATAATTATATAAATTTAGACATCAGTGCTAAAGATCAGCTTCGATAGTGAAGAGGATAATGTGGACATCAGTTGCAATGTGATAAACGAAGTTCAAGAGATTAGTGGTTTTGAACATATGGACCAATTTGCTGCGGCATTTTACTGCGATGGCTACTGTAGACTATTCCCATGCCGGATGTTATTGGGCGAAGAAGCTTCTGTGTCCAGCAACGCAACACAAACAACAAACAACAACAGTACATCGCATCGAAAGTGGCTTCTTGCCTGTTATTCGTCTGTTTACGAGCCCGACGAGCTAGTCAGCTAGTAAGACTGGAAGATGAAATTGTAAGCAAAAGTTGACGTTTGTGCTAATATTGGTTAATTGGCTTGTTAGAGAATGAATTTCGATGAAAGGTTTCATTCATTATATTCTTTGTAAATAATTATTAAGGTTCGTACGTTGAGTAAACATATGTTCTTCGTTATCGATCCTGTTTGTTGTGTCATCCGAATTCTTAGAGATTTGCTGGTGAACCCGGTATGAAGAATTCACGGTGAGAGGGCAAGCTAGTAAGTATGTAGTCTGATTAATCCACGAAGTCGGACAGCAGATACAGTAGGACCACTCACGCACGGACTACCTGTATAGTAGGTGCATTCACTGCTAAAAATTCTATCAGCCGTTTAATCCGATAATTTAGCCTAGGCCTACCAGTTATTTGTTGTTTTTTATACCCTAAAATTCTGCGGGACGTACGGTACAATAGGAAATTTGCATAAATATACGAAAACTAAAACGAAGGAATTCTTCGGGGGACCGTCCTAGGACCCTTCATAATGCTCTTCCAGTGGTATGTCGAACTAGTCAGCCCGGAAGGTGATCAGATACCGTACTTAAAAAGAAAAACAGTACCGCAGTAGGTTATGTGGGTAGAAACCTACAAACACCCAAGGAAATATTATGATGACTCGTAGTATGTAGGTAAGGTGAAGAGTGAGGTAACTTAAGTCATTGCTTTTCATGACATCAGTGTTGCAGCTGTTGTGACCCTATGAGCAGAACCTTAAACAGCATTGCACACCCCTGGCATTACAGCCCTTGAAGGGCCTAGGCCTACCATGCGACCGCTGCCCAGCCATTTGGCCTGCAGATATTGGGGTGACACGTTATCAGCGCATCGGGTCCCCTCTGCCGTTAATCTTGGTTTTCGTGATCGGGGCGCTGCCTCACTGTCAGACAGCTACTCAATTGCCTTCACGAGGCTGAGTGCACCCCGTTCCAGCCCTCACGTCAGATTCTAAAATCCCTGATGGAGCCGGGAATCGAACCCGGGGCCTCCGGATGAGAGGCAGGTGCGCTACCCCAACACCATGGGGCCGGCCAGCATTCCACAGCTGTACCCCAAATGCCATTATTCACACTCGTTTAGCATCTTCCATGAATTTCAACCTTGAACGAGATGAAGACTTGAGACCTAGGTGAAATGTCACATTTTATTCTATCCTGTGTCACCCACTCAGTTGCTCATCCAGTAGCCTACCGGTACCTAAATTGATAAACTATATTTATTACACAGTATCCAATTTCAAATATTTTGAAAAATTGGGTAGCTCAAACCGGTAACTTATTGCCAGCATTTTGTCCAATTGTAAGCCTACCGTTGGGCTCGTCACTTCGTATCGTAGGCTACGCCTCACCTCATAGTAGCAAACATAGGCACTGCTTGTGGCCTCATAGTAGCCTTGCTGTGCATGTACTAGCCAGTGTCGTGGGCAGCTGTAACATACCCACACAATAGCCTACTAGTTTGAGTTAACTGGATCAATTTTCAAAATATTTGAAACTGTGTCATTACACTCATTCAGAGTAAGAAATATCCTGGATCCTTCAGGGCACAGTTTATTTCTATATTTGTTTAAGTTCAAGCTGTGTTATAAGCCTAAACAGTTTTGGTTTCCTCCATTCTTTAGCTTAAAATTTCCATTAAAAGTGCAGGAGACGAGAACCTGCCTTTGACACACTCAACTTGATTAACACGGATAATAAATAATCCCTGGCACTACAGCCCATGAAGGGCGTAGGCCTACCAAGCGACAGCCATTTTGGCCTGCAGATATTGGGGTGACGCGTGGTCCCCTCGGCCATTAATCTTAGTTTTCATGACCGGGGCGCTGCCTCACTGTCAGACAGCTACTCAATTGTCCTCACTGGGTGTTCCAGTCCTCATGTCAGTTTCCAAAATCCCTGATAGAGCCGGGACCTCCGGATGAGAGATAGAAGCGCTACCTCAATACCACAGGGCCGGCGATTAATATGGATATAAACCGCACTCGTAAAGTATTGATTTGGCGAGTGTAAATTGTGTTATACAACTTGTAATATGGATATGTTAGTAATATGGGTAATACAGGGTCATTATCTATGTGTGCCCCTATAAACACGTCTAGCTAAGCCGGCGTTGACTAGCACAGATCGCGTACACGGTTCAGCCGGTGGTTGACGGGCACGTTTACACTTTTACCAAACATGTTCGATAATGTGTGTACTTACAGTGCTCATAGCCGATGCTGAAAATGTCCTCCCTCTCGTGTAACACAACGTTGTCTGTTAACTTTTTTATTATTTACGGAGCCTGTTTTCTTGAATCGTTTAGCGAGCCTCCTAATTATACTGGGATTAGGCACAGGTCTTCCTGGAAACTTGATTTGAAATTTTCGTCTTGTTTCAGAACAAGACTCTGCTTTTCATATACGAATTATGGATATGCACAAGTTTCGCACAATGTAAATTGGTGTCTATAGTGCGTCTCTACCTTAAAAGACAGTATGGAATTAAATGTAGCATTTGCCTCTCACTCGCACTCCTATGTCCTGCAATTAGCTTCGTCCTCTTCTACCCCGGCGATGTTGCCATTTCCCAATAATTGAAAGTGATAAATCTAAGAAAATATTTGCGTGGTCTTATAGAGAATTTCCCGCTCTTTATGATGATGTAAAAATTAAAGCCATAAATAATTAACACATGGCCCAATTTTCACAATTACGATATTTTAGCGCGAATCTATATTTTTGCATTTATAAAACTTATCACGCCATAGATAATGAACTAATGATCGCAACAGATCAAGAATTTATTTTTAGATTTCCTGATGTTGGTAGAAGATATCCTACTTCTCAGAGCAGTAATTATTTTCATAATAAGAAAGTTATGATTTTTTTTCTTAAATGTTCCTTGAAAAATCTGAGATGGTGTCACAGAAAAGATAGCTAGCGAGCAAGTTTTTTGCTGTTGAGTTAACGTTGGTGACTAAGCAAGAAGAAATGTTCACTAATGTCTGAAATAGTTTTTAAAACAAACCAGAGCTCGATATCAGATAGCATTCATAAGTTATCGCACTTTCCTCCCGCCCAGCGCTGACGCACCGAAAGTTTGTTTACTCAGTGGCCCATAGGTTATCTCCCCAACTGTGTTTGATGGAGGGTAATTTATGGTGTGAAGTTAAACTGTGAAATGAAGTGGTCCTTGTGTTGTTTACTAATTGTCCGCCTCGTTGCGTAGTGACTAGCATTCTTGGCTGTCACTGTGCTGTCACCGTGGAGGCCCGGGTTTGAATTCCGGCTCTGCCATAAAATGTAATTCTGGTCTGTGGGCAGGAACGGGATGTACTCAACTTCATGAGACAAAACTGAGAAAAGGTGGGTTCGATTCCTACCTCAGCCATCCTCGAAGTGGTTTCCGTAGTTTGCCTTTGTTCGTCCCGGGAATTAACAAGGGTTCGTTAATGGTGCAGAGTTAACGTTTCTGTGCCAAAAGAACATGGTAGACACCCACGACAAAAATACAGGTGAAGTATATTATGAAAAGTGGTTCGCCGGGCAATATTGTTGCTCAATGTTCCCGAAGGATCTAGCCTAGTAATAGACAATGTAGGCTATCACAGCAGGGAAATATGTTCCTTGCTTGTCACCATACCACAGTGAACTTAATCCCATCGAAATGGTACGGGCGCAAATGAAGAACTATATAAAATTGAACAACAAGAAATGAATAATTTAATTTCGGCTGCCTACCACCTAGACCACACAAAATTGGGTAAATTACGTGGACCACAATATATATTATTATTATTTTATTACGGACTAGTTATTATTACTATATGTCATATTATAATTTATTATAACCTATGATATTCGAGAAAATTAAAATCGCGCTCTGTTTTTCGGTTTATCATAATCTAAATATTGTACCGTCTTTCGCTTCAAGGCATGAGGTACAGTTATATACAACAAACAAATATTTTGGAAATTTCCTGGGTTTTGCGTAAAAGCCCGCCTGTATACGAGTTATGTTACGTCATGTGCCCGGCCTTGCAGAACTTTGTATATGCAGCAGATCTGGCATCAGCGCACTCCATTTAATGCGTACTGTCTTTTAAGGTAGAGACGCACTATAGGCATGAACAACAATTACAGTAATCACTAAACGTACAACACTAACGTCTAAGCTTTGCAGATACATGTCCATATGATTGACAAAACACGTGTGAACTAACAATATGAGTCAGCGGAGCGCGCCAAAAATCTGCTGAACCGTGTAAGCGCGCCCGCGCTCTGCGCCAGTCACAGCCGGCTTAGCTTGCCGTGTTTATCGGGACGCACAGAGATAATGACCCTGTAGATGATTTTCATACCTTGTTTCATGGGGGACATCGCCAATTGCAATTACTGTCCATTATCACTAGTGCACTGGAAATATGTGCTAAATTACGTAAACATGTGCTTTTGTTTCTTGCTCATTCTTTCAACTGTTGCGTAGGTGGACACATTGACGTCATATTAGTGTTGTCACTAAGGTCGGTCATATGCGTACCGGCAGCAGTGGCTACGCTCGCTAAAGCGCAGCGATAGGTCACGGGGCCAAGCTCTCTGCTGACTCGGTAGACGCGTGGGTTCGAGCCCCACCGTCGGCCGTCCTTGAAATGGTTTTCCGTGGTTTCCTATTTGCAAACACCAGGCAAATGCTGGGACGGTACCTTCTGACAGGCCACGGCCGCTTCCTTCCACATCCTTGCCCAGTTTCATTCATCTTCATCCATTCCATCTCTCATACCGACGTGCAGGTCATCCATGGGCGTAGACTACAAAGACCTGCCCTCGGCCTCTCAGGAGGCCACACGATTAAAAAAAGGTCATATACGTGACTATTTCCACTGTGCATGACAAAAACCAGGGTTTTTTCTATGTTCTGAATTGGTTCATTGCCATTAATTTGGTTTTGTGTGTTAAAATTGCATTCCCAGTTTTGAAACAATATTATTTATGTAGCATGTTAGAGATCATTTTTAGTTTTAGCAGTAACTTAATGACTTGGTCATCTTCAAAGAGTAGTGTACCAAGAAGAGAGTTCTGATTTAGGGCAACTCCAGCATCTTCACAGTTTAATAAAGTGATTCATGTAGATAATAAAAAGGAGAGGGGAGAGACCACAGCCCTGTCGCACTCCTTGGTTTATGGAAATTGATGACAAAAATTGAGCATCTGTTTTGATAGTGATTTCATTGTGGTTGCATATTATATGCAAGTTATTATAAATTGCATTTATGAGTTGATCAGATATATTTTCACTGGCCAGAATTTCGAAAACCTTGCTCCTGTCAATTCTATGGAAGGTTTTTACAATTCGAAGAAGAGTCCATTGCAGGTTCCGTGTTGACGTTTTGTAATTAAGTATAACAAATTTAAAGTTTCCGCCTAATCAACACTCATTTATTATTTTAGTTAGCTTATGGGTACATGTTTCGGAATTAGTACAATTCCTTCTTCAGCCCTTCATAATTCATATTCGGAAACATCATAGACTAAAAAGACCACGTCCATGTGAGAAACATAACACACTGATATTAAAATACTATAAAAAAAACTAATTAAACACTTTAAAACATGACAACCTTATGGACATTACAAACATAAAGCAATAAAAGCAATGAAAGACATTCCTGCTGTTAACAGTCAACTTGATTAATAATCACTATTATGCACATTCTTGAATGGTATGCGACGGTCAAATTGTGCAGTCGTTAATCTCTTTTTGTGAATGAAAACAGAGCACATTGCATTAGAGTCCAGGACCCAAATAACTTGCTGTACTGATGAACGTTGACATAAGTGGAAACTTTGTTCGGCACTTTATTGAAAGTGCGCTGACATGTGCTTAATAGATACAAACGGAGAAAACCTTTCAATTATTAAACTTGTATTTTGCACATTAACTGGGTGTGTTTGTCTTGAGCTGAGAGCTCCACGGACCTGAAATGAAAACATTTAGTGGTTGGAATATGTTGAAGACAAAGATTTAAAAATTTTTAAAGAAAAACTTAAATGCCGCCCTAACAGAAATTTTGAACTTACGTGCAACGATTTAAGATCAAAACGCCAAGGTCAACGAATATGGTGCTGGGTGGTAGGCTCCCACATCTGAAGCGAGAATTGGTACCAAAATGAAGGAAATGACTTTGAATAAAGAAAAATTGCGTGGAGAACATTATGTTAGATTAACTTACCGGCGTGACTGCTAATGCGAAGCGATGTAGGCAAGGTCAAGTGCCTGGCTGTTTACGGTCCGATGTGTACACAGGCTGATCTACTAGTGCTATGAGTGGAGTCAAGCTGCTGCCTGATACGGTTGAGGGGCGCACATGAGCGGGGGGGAGTGGAGGGGTGGAACTGCTCAGGGTGGAAATGACCTGCGCGGCACTGGGTGGGACGGGAATACCGATGTCATCGAACTTGCTATTGTCTATGGAGGTTTTAATTTTTTGGAGATGAGGTGGTCTGCTAATGTATCAAATAATATATTGGTATCAAAATTGATTTCATTCAAGTTTTTGTGTGTATTGGACCTTTGGAACACGTTGATGTGTATGTTTTCTAAAATATTCATCAGACTGCCTTTGGATACGTAATGCAATATATTAACATCATTTTCTAAGCTGGTGAAACTGTGTTTACTTTCTTCCATATGGGATGCTATAGCCGAAATTTTTTTATGTTTTATTGCTGAAAAATGCTCATTATAACGAGTGCGAAAGCTCCTACCGGTTTGGCCTACGTAATTGGCTGGACTCGAATCACATTTGATTTCATATACACCCGATTTGGAATATTTGTTGGTGTGATTGATTTTGCTTGAATTGAAGAATTTTTTGAAGTTAGAATTGTTGGTTTTGAAGGCAATGTTTAAGTTATGTTTTTTTTTAAGATGTTAGAGACAGTATAAACGCTTCGGTCCACAAAAGTGAAGGTTGCGAATTTTTTCTTTTCGGGTTCAATTTTGACTAATGTGGTTTTCGGTTTATTTTTTACTTTATGAATAAGGTTATTGATGTAATCTTAACTGTAGCCGTTGATGTTTGCTATTTGATGAATAATCTCTATTTCCTTTTGCAAATCCTTTGGCGACAACGGTATATTCAGGGCTCTATTTATGAGGCTGATGAAAGTTGCCCTTTTATGACTTCCAGGGTGGTTGGAGTCATGACGTATAGTGGTGCTCGTTTGCGAGGGTTTCCTGTATATTTTGTAATGGAGCCTATTGCTTTTTCTGGTTACCGTTAGATCTAAGTAATTAATTTCATTATTGACTTCGGACTCAACAGTGAACTTGACGTTTTCGTCGATGTTGTTCAAAGTTTTTAGAATGTTGGCTATGTTTTGACTTTGTTCATTGATGACAATGAAGACGTCATCGACGTATCTTCCCCAGAAATCAATTCCATCAATGTGGTTAATTACTTTTTCGTGTTCTAAATGGTCGAGATAAATGTTGGCCAGTGAACAACATCGACGAAAACGTCAAGTTCACTGTTGAGTCCGAAGTCAATAATGAAATTAATTACTTAGATCTAACGGTAACCAGAAAAAGCAATAGGCTCCATATACAGGAAACCCTCACAAACGAGCACCACTATACGTCATGACTCCAACCACCCTGGAAGTCATAAAAGGGCAACTTTCATCAGCCTCATAAATAGAGCCCTGAATATACCGTTGTCCCCAAAGGATTTGCAACAGGAAATAGAGATTATTCATCAAATAGCAAACATCAACGGCTACAGTTACGATTACATCAATAACCTTATTCATAAAGTAAAAAATAAACCGAAAACCACATTAGTCAAAATTGAACCCGAAAAGAAAAAATTCGCAACCTTCACTTTTGTGGACCGAAGCGTTTATACTGTCTCTAACATCTTAAAAAAACACAACTTAAACATTGCCTTCAAAACCAACAATTCTAACTTCAAAAAATTCTTCAATTCAAGCAAAATCAATCACACCAACAAATATTCCAAATCGGGTGTATATGAAATCAAATGTGATTTGTGTCCAGCCAATTACGTAGGCCAAACCGGTAGGAGCTTTCGCACTCGTTATAATGAGCATTTTTCAGCAATAAAACATAAAAATTTTTCGGCTATAGCATCCCATATGGAAGAAAGTAAACACAGTTTCACCAGCTTAGAAAATGATGTTAATATATTGCATTACGTATCCAAAGGCAGTCTGATGAATATTTTAGAAAACATACACATCAACGTGTTCCAAAGGTCCAATACACACAAAAACTTGAATGAAATCAATTTTGATACCAATATATTATTTGATACATTAGCAGACCACCTCATCTCCAAGAAATTAAAACCTCCATAGACAATAGCAAGTTCGATGACATCGGTATTCCCGTCCCACCCAGTGCCGCGCAGGTCATTTCCACCCTGAGCAGTTCCGCCCCTCAACCGTATCAGGCAGCAGCTTGACTCCACTCATAGCACTAGTAGATCAGCCTGTATACACATCGGACCGTAAACAGCCAGGCACTTGACCTTGCCTACATCGCTTCGCATTAGCAGTCACGCCGGTAAGTTAATCTAACATAATGTTCTCCACGCAATTTTTCTTTATTCAAAGTCATTTCCTTCATTTTGGTACCAATTCTCGCTTCAGATGTGGGAGCCTACCACCCAGCACCATATTCGTTGACCTTGGCGTTTTGATCTTAAATCGTTGCACGTAAGTTCAAAATTTTTGTTAGGGCGGCATTTAAGTTTTTCTTTAAAAATTTTTAAATCTTTGTCTTCAACATATTCCAACCACTAAATGTTTTCATTTCAGCTCAAGACAAACACACCCAGTTAATGTGCAAAATACAAGTTTAATAATTGAAAGGTTTTCTCCGTTTGTATCTATTAAGCACATGTCAGCGCACTTTCAATAAAGTGCCGAACAAAGTTTCCACTTATGTCAACGTTCATCAGTACAGCAAGTTATTTGGGTCCTGGACTCTAATGGAATGTGCTCTGTTTTCATTCACAAAAAGAGATTAACGACTGCACAATTTGACCGTCGCATACCATTCAAGAATGTGCATAATAGTGATTATTAATCAAGTTGACTGTTAACAGCAGGAATGTCTTTCATTGTTTTTATTGCTTTATGTTTGTAATGTCCATAAGGTTGTCATGTTTTAAAGTGTTTAATTAGTTTTTTTATAGTATTTTAATATCAGTGTGTTATGTTTCTCACATGGACGTGGTCTTTTTAGTCTATGATGTTTCCGAATATGAATTATGAAGGGCTGAAGAAGGAATTGTACTAATTCCGAAACATGTACCCATAAGCTAACTAAAATAATAAATGAGTGTTGATTAGGCGGAAACTTTAAATTTGTTATATTTAATTAGGTTTTTACAAAGTCAATGAAGGCTAGATGTGTTTCAATATTAAATTCTCTGTGGTTTTCAATTGAAATGTCCCCCCAGGGGCTCACATCTAGTGGGACGTGGTTTGGCGACCACGGGGCCCCAGGAGAGTCCGGCATTGCTTCCACTTACTTGTGCCGGGCTCCTCTCCGTCTTTTTTCCTGTTGGCCTCCCTTGGTCAACTCTTGTTCTTTTCCGACCCCGACGGTATTAGGGTATCCGAGGCCTAGGGAGTCTTTCACTTTCCTGCCTTAATTGGCCCTTGTCTCATCTTTCCTGATCCCTCCTTCTTCGAGGGGTCAGACCTCTTGTTTTCTTTTCATTAAATTTCCTTTTCTCTTTAAGTTTCCTGCACTGTTTTTGTTGATTGGCCGCCCGTTTATCTAAATTCCCTAGCCCTTTTTTTTTTTGCATCCACATCATTTTGTAGGCATTTTCAGTCTACGTTGCATTTTGTAGGTTTTATCGATCTAAATTGCATTTTGAGAGTGTTTTCAACTTCAATTGCATTTTGTAAGGATTGACAATCTAAATTGCTTTTTAGTAAGTCTTTCAATATCCGGGCCGGGACTTATGTGAATATTTTGAATTTCAATTGCATTTTGTATTTTCAACCAAAACTGCTTTTTGCAAGTATTTTCAATCTAAATTGCATTTTGTATCATCTGCATTTTGCAAGTATTTTGATTCTCAATTGCATTTTGGGGTATTTTGAATCTAAATTACACTTTATATTTATTTTCAATCTAAATTGCATTTAGTCTATCCAAATGAGTAGTTTGAAACTACCGGGCATTTTGTAAGCATTTTCAATTTCAATTGCATTTTTTAGGCCTAAGCATTTTGAATTTCAATTGCTCTTTGTGAATATTTTGGAGTGGAAATGGGAACTTTCAATCTGAATTGCATCGTATATTTTCAATTTCAATTGCATTTTGTAAGTATTTTGAACCTCAATTGCATTTTGTATGTATTTTCAATATCATTCGCATTTTGTAAGTATTTTGAATTTCACTTGCATATTGTAAGTATTTCGACGGTACATTGCATTTTGCACGTATTTTGAACTTAACGTACATTTTGTGCGTATTTTTCAATCTATTCCTTTTGTGAGTATCTTCGTTCTAATTTCCCTTTTGTAAGTATTACCGCTCTCCATTTTGTAAGTTGTTTCGATCTGAGTTCCTTTTAGTACGTGTTTTCCTTCTCATTTAATTTTCGTTCTGGTTTCCATTTTATTGACTTTTTGCTATCATCCAGACCATTAGGGACCGATAACCTAGATGTTAGGCCCCTTAAAACAACATTTATCATCATCATCATCATCATCATAATCATCATCAATTAAAATGTTAAGTGTAAAATAGTTATCACAGCAGGAACTTCCTTTACGAAATCCACTTTGCTCTTCACCCAATTTATCATCGTAGAACGCTGATAGTTTATTTCTTATTATGTTGGCATGTAGCCTATTTTGTATGTGAATTGAATAAACTGATGTTCTTTGAGTGTTGTTGAAACTGTAACATAAACATTTCAATAATTATTTGAATGCTAAAGCCATATTTAATTTGATGCCATCTTGATTGGCAAACAGACAAATGTTGTAATTTTTCAAAACTATTTCATATTCTCTATTTTGGTCACATGTAGGTTGAAATACAGAGAGATGTTAAATATAAGAACACTAATTAACTCTGTTTTGTGTTTAATAGAAATATAACGTCTTGATTACACACTTCCTCATAGTCCAGCAAATGTCCTACTGCTATGATTTCACATTTTGCTTTGTCCAGAAGAGCAAGCTTTCCTTTTGAAAGTACAGGTTGACTTTTGTCATGGTCGACGAGTTTAACGCAGCCCACTGGCTGGACTCAACTGCTGTATGCCAAAACAACATGTTGTGCACTGCTGGCTGTCTGAGGCAGAGAAAGAAAGTGAGCATATTGTTAAATGTACAGCACTTACAACTTTCAGAAGATGTTGGAAGTGCTGTCCTTTGACTAACCAGCTTTGCTGACACATCGAATGAAGTTTCCATTCACTCGACGCAGTTGTCTTCAGAACAAGCTGGCCACACGTAATTTGTAATTAATCTGTCTTCGAAAACATCAGTCAATACTGTCTTAGATTTGCATGATGTATGTGGCTGTTTAAACAGATGATAGATTATTCCAATCCAATTGATATCCAAGGAGAACGAACGTTCAAAGCTACCACAGATTTCATCCACCTTCTCGTGTGTAGGAAGTTGTCATTTAAAGTGCAGTTTCTTTAGAAAATACCCGGGTTTGCTTTGCCTTCTTTGCATACTTATGAATTTTAGATCTATATGGAACTCCAACACCTGCGAATTGATGAGTTTTTTTTTTCTTTTCTTTTTTTTTTTTCGAGCAAACAATTTTTTTATACGAAGTTCTTCAAAGTCCATTCTTATTTTAAACCAGTTGTACCTAGTTGAAAACTCATGATATCATCATAGCACAGCCAACATAAGTGAATTCATCCTTTGAAATACGCCAGACAATACGCTGACACTTTTAAGACGGCTGACACAACTGGAATATGTCTTGGGCTGTGCATGAGACCCACCGATAATGGCAAAGTTTACCCTGTACTATTGTGAACTGCACTTACTGATCTTCTTGCATTCAACTTAGACATTTTCATTCATTAGCTGACATGTGGTCAGTGCTTACTTACAATTTTCAGAAGTGCTGTCCTTCGGCTAACAAGCATTGCTGACACTTCTGGGTGAAGTTGCCATTCAATCCACGCAGTTCGTCTTCAGAACGAGCTGGCCACAATTTATTCGTAATTAATCTCGTCTTTGAAAACTTCAATCAAAACTGTCTCAGATTTGCATGATTAATGTGGCTGTTCAAACAGATGATTGACTTATTTCGGTCTGCTGAGACTGGGTGGAACAGATTTTATTTAATGTGTTAGATGTGGTCAAATATCATCAATGTGGATGTAGCTGACAGTTGGCAGCCCTGGAGGTAGATCTGTAGGAGCAAAATCACTTAGGCCTACTGGATAATGTATATGCGTACAAAACCTTTTTTCTACACTGAGATACTGTCTCACAAGTTTTGTTGTCTTAATTCTGTCTTCTGTTTTTCTGGTTATTTTTTTCACTATTTTCCATCTGTCATATCACCTGCCTATGTCCTCTGCTGCATGGGTGTTCTCTTGACAGTTGATAGCTGCTACCGGTAGGCTACACTTTGTTGATTTGTATTTGGGTCAATTCATTTTGAACCTGACTGAAATCTGTCCTGTGTATATCTTCACAGATCTTCCAGAGATTAAACTGAAAGAAAGATGGAAGCAGCAGAGAATTCTTATTCCGAGACTCCCTGGATGAAGTCAGATAGAGACGATGATGATGATATGGTAAGCTCACATGGAACTAACACTCCGTGTAGCTGGATTTGAACTTCCCCTTCCCCACCCCATAGTCATACCTAGATGTCACATCTCTCCTACACACCAGCTAGACAGCTCTGATCTACATAAGTTATGTTGATAATACGTGTAGCCTACTGTGTGCATGTGTATGAAAAGGGCCCAGTTGTTGGATATTGATTTCACACCATTTCTGGTCTGTAGCCTATACACCTGTAGTCAGTGCTTTTTTTTTTTAGGGGGAATGTGGGGGTACGTGTACCCCTCAAACGTTTGAAAACTGTTTAAGAAAACAATATTGGTACATTTGTATCTAGTCCGGAAAATATAACTTCCCACTTGAAAGTTCATCGATCAGCTGGCTTCAACGCGCTGTTCACAACTGCTGGAGGAGATTTCGAGTAATTCTCGATTTAAATCGATCTGTCGAATCAGTTTCTTCTTTTTTTGGCAATTCCGCACTCCGTTCTTATAAGCACGCAGGCTAATGTGCGTGTGGTTAGAAACTGGCGACCAACACGAAAATGAAGCAGAGGAAGCGTGAAGATGGCAGTGGTCAGCCTCTTTTACCAGTGTGGAATTTACTGTAAGCAGGACAGCAAAATGAGACACTACCACAGTGCTTATATTCATTTCACTTAATTTTAAAATGTAAAATAATTTGAAATACAGCGTGCAGTTACCACCTTGAGATGTTGACCACAAATAAATTAACCCAATGCAATCTCTCATTTAACATGTCAGCCCGAAAAGTAATACAGTAGAGTCTCGCAAACTCGGCCTAATGTGGACCAAAGGGTGGCCGAGTTCGCGAAAATGCCGGGTTATCGGGAAATTTGTTAAAAAGTGGAAATAAGCTGTTTGTTTTGGTTCAAAAGTAATGTAATGCAGTACATTTATTTCTTTTTAACAGAAACACTATTTTTAAAACGATTAAGCCACTACAATTACAGTACTGTACTGCATAAAAATCAAGGAAAACAATTACTGTAAATTATAAAAGAGAACTTAGAAAAACTAGGCCTACAAATTATTGTTATAATATGTACACTGTACAGTATATGTACAGAACAATTCCCGTAGACAAATAGTTTTTTTTTTCACTTAATGAAAATTACCATTTAATATTTTGCAAAAAAAAAGTAAGTTATGTTCTTTTGTTTTTTGCTTTGAAACCTGTTTCTTGAAGCCTCGTCACGAAGACGGCGAAGAAACAGAATTACGGAGAATGCGCAATCAAATAAATACCTGCGCGAGAACAGTTTGTTTATTTCTTACTGCCTACAGTTTGTGCATTTACAGTACTGTACCTGTATTTATCAGGTCGTCGTTACTCTTCTTACTATGTACTGTAGGACAACTTGATTCGCGTCGTATTTAACTATCGATAATTCCATTGATGGAGAAGACTAAAGAAAACATAATAACGATCTGTACGGAAACACAAAAACAAACAAAAATCATGATTTTTTTTCTCCTGTCAGGGTGGCCGAGAAATCCGGAGTGCCGAGTTTGCGAGACTCTACTGTAACCAGACTCTGCAAATTGCCGAAAAATTGCAAGATCGTGATGTTTTGTTGATTACAACTCAGTACCCCTTATATTGTTTTTAGAAGAAAAGCACTGCATGTAGTTAATAGTTGTTTTCGTCTAGAAAAACCAAGAACTACAAAAAGAGAAATTGGTAACACTGAATGAGACATCATTTGTACTGAAATTAGCCTAAATACCTTTTCTAATGATGATAAATACATCAGGAAATGTTGTAGTACAGTAATAGTTGTTAACTCCTCCGTTGTCCATGACCCACCCACCTTCCCTTATTGAGATCATAGTAAAATCCTAGCTATGTCCACCATTATGCGTGAATTATATCCAAATACAGTATTGCCAACCCTGCACTTGCAGCACTACTGTAAAATTTGTTGAATCCAGACCAATGGCATTTGTCTAGACCAGAGCCTTCGAAACTTTTTCTCATAGCACACACAATTCTACATAACACCCATTTAATTTTTTTTTTTATAAACACAGACTATTTTAACAAAGGAGATTCATTTTAAAGAAAGATACATTTTTCATAGTATATACAGGGTCTTTATATTTGCTTGGCAAGGACATTCTCGCTCACGCGCTCCACCAGTGATGCTCAGTTGCCGGCTACGGCGCGCGCATATGTACGGCAAAATACGGTGCTTAAAATCAACATCATGCATTCTTACTCACCATGTTTACAGTAGATGCTGAAAATGGCATGTTAATGATAGAGCGTACAGTCACTCGTCCTGCTAGAAGGACCTTCCGGAAGTACTTTTGTACACAGTGGCGCGTCCTTCCAGCAGGACTTTGGACCCTTATGGCAGATGTTTGAACTGGCCTTCCAGCAGGATGCGTCCTTTCGGCAGTACTTTGGGTTATCGAAGTTTAATAATACTGAAGATCTGGTACTGGGCAAACAATAAACGTCTGTAAATATTCTAAAACAGTGTAATATGACTCTTATTGACTAATACAATAACTGCCTCCTAATCACTTATTGACTATAAAATGTATAAACGTATAAAGCATAAACGTATTTTCTTACAGTACAGAGACTATATACAGTAAATGTATGAGAAGTATAAAAAAGTTGTAAAAAATTTAAGATCTAAAATAGGCTATATAAAAATGTATTACATAAATGGGATTTATTACCCTACAACTTTAGCCATTTCAAAGAAGTAATATCTAAAATATCTATAGTTAACATCTAAATTATATAAATGAAAAATATGTTCGATTTATTGTTTTTCGACTAGTCATTTCAGTACACATCTACTAACTACCATGACATTTAGTGGTATCATAATTACTAGCAAATAATGAGCGACTGCATGCATTTCCGCTGTTTGGAGCATCGAAATAGGTAGCAAAAACATAAACACGGTTACCCTTACGTATAATCGCCACCATTACTGAACGGTCTGAGCAACCAACTTCAAACTTGCATGCGCTGATTCGTTACATTTCCCTCTTTGTAATGGAAAAAAGAACGTCTTCCCAGCAGGACGCTTCGTCCTCATATAAGCAATTGAATTACGTACTCGAATGAGGACGTAACGTCCTGCCGGCAGTGCCTTGTACATTCTATCATTAAAGAACCTTCCACTAATTGCACCTGTGTGAAGCTAAATTGGATAGGTTAAGAATGTAAACAACGCTCTTAGGTTGCCAAGAGCCGACTGCGGTGGCGTCTAGTAGCTAAGTTCTGAACTTGGCCTAGTAGTCGTTGACGGTGGCGCTTGGCGGCAAAAGTAGGAACTATTTGAAAAATTCTAAGTTGCAGTACTTAAATTAAAATACAGATAACACATACTAATACAGTCATTATAATTAACACCGGTTATCAGACTGATTCTACACACACCCAAAGTACACGGGGCTACATGACCGCGTTGTCGCAGCCCCTAAACTTAAAAACCAACCAAAATGTTTCCCATCAGTTGCCAAACATAATCGGCATATCCTTATGAAGTTTCCTGCTTCAGTCAGGAAATAACGACCTTTACGTCTTTATTGTTTACTGAACCTGTACCTTTGAATCTCTTAGCCATTTTTTTTACTGTCCGATTTATAGGAATGGGTCTCCCTGGAAATTTCACTCGAAACTTTTGTCTTGTTCTAGCGCACGATTTCCTGCACTTTATGTATGTATTGTGCAGATATACACGTTCACCTAAGGCATTGCAGCACTAGACACAATCACGATATACAGTTCACAGTAGCTTTATAAAACACCCAATTAGCTTGGAGCTCACACGTCTACCGCAGCAAGAGCGTGGGAATACGGCTGGAGATCGCACGCGCCGACCTGTAACAAACGGCTATTGGTCGGGGGCCGTCGGCCAAGGTCGGGCAGAATCGCCTTGCCAAGCTAAAATAAAGACCCTGTATATGATTTTCCAAGTGTAATAGGCTATATTAAACACCTTTCTCATAGATACAAAACTTGCACCTTGATGTTCCAATTCAATGAGTTCATTTCCTCATCTAACATTCTGTTTTTGTATTGGCCATAACAGAAAACACATTTCGCAGAAAACAGCAACAAACTCGGGTGTGGAAAATCTTGTTGAATAAAACCCCAGAAACTGTCTAATTGTGACTCTTGGTACTCAAGTACTTAAGTCTAGTTATTTTGAAGTTCCGCCAGTTCCTCCTCTATGATAAGTTGAAGTTCACAAGAGCTGGAAGGTGCAAAAGGATTTCTTATCCAGTCATATTGGGAGTGTATTGTCCCCCTTACTTTTCCTCACTGTCATGGATGGAATCCATGAACGAGTGAAACGGAAAATGGGAATAAAGGGACGAAGGCCTTACTCTTCGCTGATGACATAGTGATATGGGGGGACGATGAATTGGAAGTCCAAGAACAAGTAAATGTTTGGAACCAGGAGATAGAAGAGCATGGAATGAAAATCAGTGTGGAGAAGAGTCAGACAATGGTGATGACAAGAAATGTGCAAGATGGTAGGGGGAATATTGCAGTAGATGGAAAACCATTACAAGTTGTGAATAGCTTCAAATACTTAGGGAACGTCCTAACAGACGATGGAAAGATAAGTGAGGAAGTTGGTAAGAGGATCCAACAAGCAAGTGGGTTTTACCAGAGTGTGAGGGGTCTGGTATGGAACCAGGAAGTTCCCGAGAAATGTAAAAGAATCTTGTATTCAACATATTACACACCTATATTGACGTATGCAGCAGGCACGTGGACAACTACTAAACGGGATGAAAGTAGAATCCAGGCAGCAGAGATGAAGTTCCTTAGAGGTATAATTGGAAAGACCCACAGAGACAAAATGAGAAACAAGGAAATTAGGGAGAAAACAGGATTCCCAAAGTTACAAGACAAGATCGAGATCTGTAAGCTAAATTGGTATGGACATATGATGCGAATGGGAGAAGACAGAGTCCCGAAGCGATTATTTACTGAGAAAGTCACGGGAAGGTGCCAAAGGGGGAGGCCGAGGATAAGGTGGATGGATGCAGTGAGGGAGAGTGTTGAGAAAAGAGGAGTGAAAGTGGAGGATGTACTGGAAGAGGGACGAGAGTGGAGAAACAGAAAAGTATGGAGGTCCTTTATTCACACGCCGACCCAGATTACTGGAACCGGGAAATGAAAAAGAAGAAGATTGGTTTACATTAGTGTTGGAAAATATCCATCCTGGCTAATATGCCGAACAAGTTGAAGCAGGTTTACAACTTTCTCACAGGTTCTTTATTCGTTTCCTATCCTGAATTTATAAGTACGACACCCTGTTTGGAAAGCCCTGGTCTAGACCAATAATTGTTAGCCATATATGCCAACCCTGGTTTTTTTTACGCACCAATAATCTTAAATTAATGTGGTGTATTTTGTATCCTACATGTTGGTGGATGGATTCAGTGAAGAACGGCGTAAGAAAAAGAAATCTGGACTGGGACAAGATCGTGGAAGAAGAATGGTGGAAGGAAAGAGGAAAGTGGAGAAGTGCCATAAATACCCCGACCCGGCAGGAGCTGGATAAGGGGAAATGATGATGATGATGATGATGATGACATGTTGGCAACAATGTGTGTTCAATTTGGTGACAGTTGATGAAACCTCGTGTGCTGTCGAACATGGCTGCCGTTGTTAAATGAGTAATACATAAAAACGCGTAATTTAGCATAACATATATCCGGTGCAGTAGTGACCAGGGTTAGTAATTTAAATTGATGATGTTCCCCTGAAGTTGCAAACCATATATTACCAAAATGGAAATGAAAAGGAAATTAGTGATATTTCAATCAGAATTAATGAAAAAATAAGCTTACATAAGTTAGCCTATTTATTCTCTTATGAGCTTTGTGGCTGCTATCAATGAAATTGAAGACACTGTGTAGCCAATGTTTAACACCACTACCGTGGTAGGCTTTATAAAGTCAAATGCTCAGATCGTATACTGGCTTGAGGCTCCACTAGTAACTATGTACTAGAGCTGCTACTTTTATCATTTTAAATGATCTTGTCGACTTCGTCGTTACGCTGGGGTCTGGCGTTAAGTTACGGTGACGGGACGAAATGTACCCAGATGCACTGAGGTGTGTGACGTCATAGTACCGCTTGGTGCATGTGTTCCCCGACGATCTCTAATTCGTTAGTATAAGACAAAAATCCCTGATTCTTGGATGTCACGGGTAATCTCGAGAACCACTGGATGGATTTTGATGCGGTTTTCACCATTCTGTAAAGGATATCTCGAAGAAAGATTCTGTAGAAAATAATTTATGTAAGATCAAAGGAAGCCAAGCAGTAACGATTTCAGTGAAAAAGTCTAAAACAAACTTGGCGTCCGTGCGCTTCTTAAGCTTACGCTGGGCAAATCGTTAAAAATATCAATATACTATGAGCGTAAGAATTGGTCAGCATGAAAAGTTCTACAAAAAAGTCCGCGAGAGCATATCTTTATCTTCAATACATCGCCCACTATATATGTTTTAGACTGGATGGAAGGGGCACGTCCCCGCGCGCTCTGGTGACCTTGCTTTGCCCTTGGTTTGCACTTGCCGTTCGCGAGTAATTTGAAACAAGATAAGCAAGATAAGTATTATGCAGATCATTTTCTAACATGTCAAGAGTCTCCAGCCTTTCTAGCATTTTTCAGCATTTGTAGCATTTAAAATGATACAAGGTCTAGTCTTTCAGACTGACAGTCACTTTTTAATCCAATAATTCCACTTATCCAATAATTAATCAGAGCAGAAAAATCAATTAATTGCTACAAATAATGATTCATCTATTTAGCTTTTAATTGGTTAGTCGAATAATTGATTAATTGTTTTGTCGATGAACTTCGCTCCTTTCACTACGCTCTCACAGAAGCAAAATAGACATTTAATTAAAACTCTGCCATTTTTGTAGGTTTGTGCCATGTCTTGTGTGAGGATTCGCCTAGGACACCAAGCTGGCTCATCAGCATGCCCCCACAGACATGGCACAAACCTAGAAAATTTGCTGAGTTTTAATTCACTGGCCGTGAAAGCCAATAGACATTTAATTAATTAAAATATATTGTATCATATTATATTTATTTTTCTTTGTGAAAACTAGGCTAAAATAAAGTAAAACAAAAATGTTCCTGTCCTAAATCATACTCTAATTTGATTATTGTTAACATAAACAAGGAAGGGCACTTTGTATATTTAGGCAAAAAGTAACTTTTATACATGTCTAATCAAGGCTCTCCAGGTCAGGTTTGCCATCAGAATAAGATGTCCGTTGAATTTCCTATTGGCTATTACCCTTGGACTGAAACAAGGATGTGTACTGGCTCCAACGCTTTTCGCGCTGTACTTGGCTGCAATGCTTTATGAATCGCCCACAAACATCCCTGGTGTGGAGGTCAAATATCATTTTGATGGAGGGCTTTTCAACCTAACTCGTCTGCTCCTTGAGGAAAACTCAGGTTACTAAGGTTACTAACATGTTGTATGCAGATGATGCTGCGTCGCCAACTCTCACACCAGAAGAGCTGCAAGAGTCAGTTAATTGTTACAAAAGTGCATGTGATCGCTTTGGTCTTACCATAAATGTCAATAAGACACAACCTTCACCAGGTACACCTCTTCCTCAGTTCAATATCTCTATCTCAAATTTGCCATTAGAACATGTAGACCACTTCTCGTGCCTGGGCAGTACCATTTCTGTGAGCTGTACCTGTGTGCAGGATGTGGATAAGAGAATTGGCGCAGCCCATGCAGCATATGGACGATTGGCGCACCGGGTCTTCATGAATAAAGATCTGTCCACGAGTACAAAGCTTATGGTGTACAAAGCAGTAGTCATTTCTACATTGTTGTATGGCTGTGAAACGTGGACCCTTTACCGACGTGATCTTAGGAAGCTTGAGCGCTTCCACCTACAAAAACTTAGATCAATCCTGAGGATTAAATGGGAAGACCACATTACCAATATTGCTGTTCTTGAAAAGGCTCAAATCAACAGCATAGAATCATCCATAATAGGTCACCAATTTAGATGGATTGGTCATGTCCATCGGATGGATGATGTGAGATTACCTCGTCAAATGCTATATGGTGAGTTATGCTTATGGCACCAGACCTCATGGTGGTCCTAAGAGGTGCTACAAGGACAAATTTAAGCAGACCCTGAATTTGACAGGTCTTGATTTACAAACCTGGGACATGCTGGCTGAAGGCCGCTCAACTTGGCGCCGTACCATCTCCGGTACTGTAAAGACGTTTAAAAGGGATCGACGCACACATGAAGAGGCCAAGCGTCAAGCTAGGAAACTTCGAGCAGCCCAACCACGTCCTCCTCCAGCAATACTATGTGACTTGTGTGGACGCTTGTTCCATGCCAGGATCGAGATTAATTGGAAGAATATCCATTGAAATTGTCAATGCCAGGATCGGACTCTTTAGTCACCATAAGCACATCCACAAACTGGACTGAAGGAAGAAGATTTATACTCGGATTCGAGTTAAAGCCGATGATGATGATGATGATGATACATCATTCGGAATATGCAGTAAGCTTAACTCAACTTGAGGGATAACCTCTCATTTCAACTTCTTTTCTTATCTCGTGTCTACTAATCAATTAATCGATTCTTCAGTTAGCCAGTTGACCTTTTTCTTCTTCTCTCGAATTGGCCTACTTAAGACCACGCTAATTCGCCCAGTATTGACGTTTTCTGCCGGTGTAACTCCTTTCTTTCAGTAGTCCAGGGGGTACTTTTCCTCTGTGGTTTCTCCAGAAAACCATGGACTTCCTTCAAAGCACACCTCACAGCCTGTCTGTCATGGAGATCTGATATTTCACATGGTGGCCACTACTCCTGGAAAAAGTGGAAATCCTGGAAAACTCCTGGATTTTTAATAGGTCTGGAAATCTACTGGAAAATGACCAAAAAAATATGAAAACTCCTGGAAAATAGCCACTGATAAATAATATTATAAAAATCTTTCCATCCACTGCTAAAATTCCCAGTCCGCTCTTCGTTCTCGACGTCATGATATCGCGGATGGGGTAGCAAGGGCCATCTAGCGGTCGCTCTGCAAACCCTGTTTATTTTTAACCAGAAATTTACACGCAGTGTTTTATCTTAAATATTACTCCCGCTGCGGTTTTGGGAGAGCACTCTATCGTTAATGAAAGAAATTTCCTCAGGCTACCTGTTTCTGTGTGGGAGAACATGCGATAGTATTTTTGTAAAACATATTGAGTATAGACAACTGACCGCAATAAAATGCAGGCGGCATTCTTTTCTCTTTTTTTTTAATGCGGATATTTGAATCACAAAGGCTTTTTTTTAAACTACAATTAAATTATTTGTGTGTAGGCTTGCGTATCAATAACGCAATCACTACTAATTTTTGTCAACATCTGTATAAGTAGACCAAGCACAACTGCTTTACTTTACTTTGGTCTTGAAGTAGGGAACGGATACAGCCCCCCCTCCCCCCACCTCCGGGACTCGCGTTTATTTTTAAGTCTGGAAAAATGAGAATTACTCCTGGAAAATTCCTGGAAAACTCCTGGAAATTCATTGACCGATTTGAGTGGCCACCGTGTTTCCAGTTCGTTAAAGTCCTTCTCAGTTTCCCTCAACCATGCAGTACGAATCTTCTTATTGTGCCAGAAACTGAGCAAACGATTGGTCAATCTTGTGAGAGGTAATCTCGCTATATGGCCATTAAAGGCTATTCTCTTCTTTCTCACACAATCCGAGAGTTTCTCTAGGTTCGTAGAACTCAGAGTTATATGTCGCCTACGAAATTCTTCATCTACTTTTACAGGACCGAGTATCTTCCGGAGAATTCTCCTCTCTCTAATTTCCATCTTCTTCATCAAATCCCTTCGGTTTAAAGAAAGACACTCCATGGCTTATATCTTAGGCGTTTTCGATTATTTTATAGAACAGTCGATTATTCAGTTAATTTCAAAATGTTGAGTAATCGATTATTAACAAACATTGAACAAGCAATGAAGGAAATTAGAGAAAAATTTAAAGTGGGAGTGAAGATTCAAGGAGAAATAATTTGAACTCTGAGATTCGCTGATGACATCGTCATCTTGGCTGACACGCCAGATGATTTGAACGAGTTTTTTAATGGTATGGACTCCGTCTTACGGAAAGAATTCATGATGGAAATTAATAAATGTAAAACAAAAATATTGGAATGCAGCCGAAATAAATCAGAAACACTCTATGGACATCAAATTGGGAGCTGAAAAGCTAAAGGAAGTAGGAGACTTCTGTTACTTAGGAAGCAAAATGACCAGTGATGGACGGAGCAAAGAGGATATAAAAAGTAGGTTGGCTCAGGCAAGGAAAGCATTTCTACAAAAATGGAATCTGTCGACTTCAAATATAGATTTAGGTATTAATTTTTGATAACCTTTGTCTGGAGCGTGGCACTTTATGGAAGTGAAACTTGGACTATTGGTGCAGCAGAAAAGAGGAGAATTGAAGCGTTTGAAATGTGGTGTTACAGGAGAATGATGATCAGATAACCATCTGATTACAAACCAAGAGGTATTAAGACGAGTGGGAGAGGAGAGATAATAATAATAATATCGGATGCCGGGTGCAAGCTTTGTTATTTGACACCCAAAGGGTAGCTTGCATGTCGAATTTCGTTGTTCCTTGAATCACTATGAAAGTCAAGGACGTTAGATATCTAAGCTCCTTGAGCACTGTAGCACTTTCTAGTAGAGAAATGAGGAACTTTGTGTTGGTGGAAACTCCCGAGATTAATTTTGCCATTATGAACCCGGCCTACTCAATTCAAATGTGTTCTTTGGCATGCCAACATTATATGACATGATGTCGTAATTTTTGCCGCCTTTCAAAAATCGCCACAGCGAAGAGCAAACCTGCAAGCTTGGGGTTAGTAGACCGACACGTTGACCACCTTCCCACCGTGGCAAGAAAAGAGATAGGTTGGTAGGACACATACTAAGACACCCAGGAATAGCAAGCTTAGTTATGGAAGGAAGGGTCAAAGACAAGAACTGTAGGGGTAGACCAAGGTTAGAATATGTTAAACAGACTGCCTCGGATGTAGGATGTGGTAGGTATGTACAGATGAAACTAATAGCTCAGGACAGGGAGGTATGGAGTGCTGCATCAAACCAGTCAAAAGACTGAAGACTTAAACAACAACAAACATCGCTTATTACCAGCTCTTACTATGATTATTCAGAAAGAATGACAATTTTCCACCTAGTCAATACTTTTATAAAAATTTGACAAAAATTATACAGTACATGGTGCATGTTTCAAGGTCTATTCTGCCTCTTCTTCAGCCCAAGCATTGTATCGAGTGTACATTATATTAAAAACATCTACATATTAAAAACGCATAACACAAACGTACTTACAGTATAATAAACACTTTAAAAACAAATTACATGCAAAAATCTATGTGTGCCATTAAAATTGACACATTCTCCTGCGAAATAAAGTAAACATTAATATTAACACTGTTCAAAATGATTTTGCAAAGTTAAAACATAATTTTCAATTTGCTCTTTTTGATGTATGGAAGCATGGAAGCAATCATTTTGTTGAAAAACTTGATTGTCTCTGTAGTATAACATGATTTTCTTGATGGTTTAAAATGAAGGTTATAACATTTGATAGCTGTATGGTGTTCACTATAGAGAGGGTTAGAGAAAATGATTGCAATTTGGCACATGCACTTGTGCAGTTTGTGTACTTACATGAAAACGTAGGGTTACGCGAGGTAAAACGTCCGCATTTAAAATGTTTTCCGGTGAATGGAAGGCGATTTTTCTTCTCAGCTTGAAACATTATCCATATCAGCAGTGGAGGATTCTCCGCAATTTGCTCTAAATTTTATATCGTGGCGCTTTCTGAAATTCTCGAGCCAGCCGTTCGAGGCTTTGAAATCTCTGATACCTAATTCTGCCGCGAAATCCAATGCTTTGGCTTGTATCATTGGTCTAGACACAGGGACGCTCTGACTTCTTATTTTGCTGAACCCCCCTATCACTGACTTATCAATAACAGCACGATTACCAATTTGAAACCGTCTAATTTGCAGTTCATTACCATTAAGACGCTGTACCTTAATTATCTCTTCTTGTTTTTTCACAATTTCTGCAGCGTGTGCCTTTCCAATCTTAAACACTTCACATGGTTTCCGTACACCACATTTCTCACGTTTGTGATAATCTACGATGTCTACTTTCTCTTTTAAAGTTAAACTTTTACGAGGAGCCATTTCAAATGCACTCACTTGCTACTGTAACGCACAAGTCCTGCAATAGATTTAAGAAGTTTCACGGTAAAACCGACCAGATAGTGAAATTATGAATTCCCTTATTCCGACCATTTCAAGTTCAAGAGAACAATGAAAGCAATACCGTTAGGGCTAGGTTTATTTTTGGAGCCGTGCAGAAGATAGTGGATGGGATGGTCAACACTAACTATCTTCCAGGAAGCTCAGGATGTGTCGAAAGTACATTAACACAACAGAGTGTTCATACAAGACTAATAGACCTACAGAGATGCAATTTCTTTTCAAAACAAGTGTCCGCTAAGAGAGGTTGGTTGATTTCTTTTAATGCGGCCGGGGTGTCCATGTCCGTAGTAGGGAGTGTCCGCATAAGAGAGATTAATTACTAATATACTTAATTGGGAAGAACTTGACCATCTCATATGACATTAAAGTCTCACTCGGAGATTTCAATTCAAAAATAGGGCAAGAAAGAAGGTATCGTACAGTAGTGGGACGATGGCCAGCTCATAAATTAACAAACAAGAATGAACAAAGATTAATTGACATTTGTGAAGACCATGGACTTATGCTGGAAACCACAAGATTTAAGAGACAGGCACATGAACTAATGACCTGGAAATGTCCTAATGTCAAGTTGGGAGAGTTTCAAATTGATCATGTAGCCATGGATAGAAATTGCTATAAAGAAATTTATAATGTGCCCTCAGTATGCCTTCCTTTGGAGGGGAAGTAAAGCCAGCAGTCCATGACATAAATTTATGGCATGTTAAAGAACCTTCCACTAATTACACCTGTGTGAAGATAAATTAATTATAGGTTAAACAACGCTCTTAGGGTTCCTACGTTCGTCGCCAGGAGCTGACTGCGGTGGCATATAGTAGCTAAGTACCGAACTAGTAGTTATTGACGGTGGCGTTTGGAGGCAAAAGTAGGAACTACTCTTCTTAAAATTCAATGTCTGCAGTCCTTACTTGAATTAAAAACAGATAACACACACTAATACAGTCATCACAATTAACACCGGTTATCAGACAGATTCTACACACATCCAAAGTACACAGGGCTACATGACCGCGTTGTCGCAGCTCCTAAAAGTAAGGAACCAACCAAAAAGTCCTCCGAGGAGTAGACATTGACTCAGATCATTATATATCAAAGATAAAAATTAAGTTAACACCTAAACGGAAACACAAACCATCTCAATTTCATAGAAGTAGAAGTTATTTAATAAACAATACCATATATTTGGAGAGAACCAAAACACCTCTATGTAACTATGTGGGGACAGTAATTGACAAACTGAAAACTGTGGCTGAAGAAATCTCTCCCATTTAAAGAAGGAAAAAACATGCCTGGTGGAACGAGGAATGCAATAGAGCAATTCAGGGAAGACCTAAGGCATGGCTCAATGACCAACAAAGGAAAACGTAAAAATCCCGTGAGGAACTAATTACTGCTAGAAGACAAACAGACAAAGAAATTAGAAGTATTAAAAGAGATCATCAAAAAGATACCCTAAATAACGTGGTTGAAGCATTTAATAAGCATAAAACAAGAGATTATTACCAAACATTCAACCAATATCAATCGAAATACATTCCACCTACACTTATCTTGAAAAATAAAAACGGGATAATGTCACGTAATAATAGAGACAATGCCAAAATTCTGGTGGATTATTTCAAAGAATTACTCAACTAGGAGGAACCAAAAGAACACTCCGAATTTTATCCTAATCTGCAAAATAAAACTCCCCTGGACAAGATTATACCGCCATATTATGAAGAAGTGATTAAAGCAGTTGATTCACGTAAGGACTACAAAGCAGCGGGAGGAAATCAATTAGTTGCAAAATTGTAGAAGAATGCAAATAAACAAACTCTTCAAAATTTACATAAACATATCCTAGACATCTGGAATACTGAAAAATTACCTGAAGAATGGTCCACAGCAATCATCCACCCATTGTACAAAAAGATCCCAATAATTATCGGGGCATATCTTTACTTGATGTCACTTAGAAGATCTCTCAAAAATTATTTATACAAGAATTCATGAACAACTTGATCAAGAACTGGGAGGGTATCAAGGAGGATTTCGACCAGGAAGGAGCTGTCCTGAACAAATTATTAGTCTTAAGTGGATCATGAAACATCATAGAGTTCGAAACAAGCAATTAGTCATCAATTTTGTCGACTTTAAAAAAGCTTATGACAGTATCAGTCATGAGTCATTATAAAGTCCTTCGAGAATTTGGTCTACATGAAAAACTCATCAACCTTCTTGGAATTACCCTTGAGAATACTAAATCAAAAGTAAAATTTAGAGGTGAATTGTCAGAACCATTTGAAATCCAAACTGGACTCCGCCAAGGTTTTTCGCCCGTATTGTTTAATTGTGCATTCGAGAAAGTCATGCGAGAATGGAATGAGCAGTGTCCTCCAACCATTAAGATTGGCAGAAATATCAAACTTAATTGCCTAGCATTCGCAGACGATCTTGCACTACTAGCAAGTACTGTGGAAGAGGCTAAATTTCAAATCGAAGAACTCGAAAAAATTGCATGCAAAATTGGTCTACAAATCTCGTATGAAAAGACTGAAATGATGCCGAACTTCAGAATTGACACACTGACATTCCAACTAAACAATAGTAAACAAATTAAGATTGTGAAAAAGTTCAAATATCTTGGGGAGATAATCACCTGGAACTCAAACGAGAAACCATCGATAAGACAGTAGAACATCCAAACTGAAACAAGCACAACGAATCACCTCACCAACCTACAAAAGGAAATCTCTGTCAATGAATGCCAAATTTCGGCATTACAATTCCGTTGTTCAACCCGAGGCAACATGGTAGTGAAACACTCTTCAAGTTGAACATCAAATCAACAACTGACAAACTGCAGAAAGCAGACAGAAGAATCATCAGAACAATTATTAACAAAGAAAACATCAAGTAAATGGCCAATGGAGATTGCTGCTGAATGAAGTGGTATCGAGAGAGTGAATCAATAATCTTTTTTCTGCCATATCTCACGCCTACCAGAAACCAGACTAATAAAACAGCTGTTTAGTTACTTCTGGAAGAGTAAAACAAAGGACAACTGGTTCAATGGTTTGATGAATTAAATTTAACGATGCTCCAAATTAAAAATAGAGAAGAGAAGAATATTTTAAGGAATCAACACTCACGATTCACATTAACAACATTTGAACGGAAAAACTACACTATCACAGATGAACAAAGGGCAGCCAGGTCAGAGAGAATGAAGAAATTTTGGGTGCAGAAGAAGCTGAAGCTATGTTACTATGTCATCCACATGAGGTAATTATCATTATTATCATTATCATTATTATTATTAAGAATAATCAATATTACATCCTGCAATACAAGAAAATATATGCATACATAGCTTTTTAAGTATTAGGACATCCCCGTACCTTGTTCAAGCAATCGCATGTGCTATATAGGCATTGTCCTTGTCACTACAACACTTTATAATTCACTTGTTTTCTTGATCACTGGAGTCCCGTTATATTAAAAATATACAATCTTCATCATATCGTAACTTTAGTCTATTTCTGATTATTATCTAAGTACACGTATTAGTCTAAAAATGTACATTCTGAGATCTATGTGATGAAGATCAAATTCAGCCGAGTAAGGGAAGAATACATGTAAGCTATACCAAGGCCTTGTGGGTGGCATATTAGGTCTACTTACCTAATTATAACGTTAAGTGCTCATGTTATATTACATATACTGTATATATTAAAATAAGTGTTGTGAAATAGCTAAGTAGCAATGGTAATGCTAATTTATAGATTCAGCTACTTTAATATATCTTTAATGACATTTTTTATCCCTCGAACAAATATCTTTGCGTTACGTATAAACTTTTGTAGATTTATGTAACTGCTCTTTTATGGCTTTATGAAGGATATTGTAAAATTTAGGATTAAAGTATTGACAATTAAGCTTTGTAATAGTTAGATTTGGTTCCGAATCGCTAATATCCAAATACTGTTGTTAGACTTAATTGTATTTGTATTGATTAAAGTGCTCCAATGAGGGAGGAAAATATGAAAAGAAAAAAAATGGGGTTTCGTTACGGACCTGGAAAATCGTCCGTTATGAAGGGGTGTCCGCCTTAGAGGAGTGTCCGTTAAGAGAGGTTTCACTGTATACAGTTGCAGTGCATTAAATTAACGAGTTAGTCCAACTCTATGTAATTTGTAACTTCCTTAACATGTGGTTTGTAATCATTCCCAATATATCGCAGTTTAGCTATAAGCGGGCGGCTTCGGTGGCGTAGTCGGTAGCATGCTGAGCTTCTATGCCCAAGATAGCGGGTTCAAACCCGGCCGAAGCCGTCGGATTTTTTAAGAGCGTTAAAAATCCCTCAGTATGCCTTCCTTCGGAGGGGAAGTAAAGCCGGCGGTCCCATGTCATAGATTTATGGCATGTTAAAGATCCTTCCACTAATTGCACCTGTGTGAAGCTAAATTGGATAGGTTAAGAATGTAAACAACGCTCTTAGGTTTCTATGTTCGTTGCCAAGAGCCGACTGCGGCGGCGTCTAGTAGCTCAGTTCTGAACTTGGCCTAGTAGTTGTTGACGGTGGCGCTTGGCGGCAAAAGTAGGAACTATTTGAAAAATTCTTAGTTGCAGTACTTAAATTAACAAACAGATAACACACACTAATACAGTCATCACAATTAACACCGGTTATCAGACAGATTCTACACACACCCAAAGTACACGGGGCTACATGACCGCGTTGTCGCAGCCCCTAAACTTAAGAACCAACCAACCAGCTATAAGCGGGGGTTAAGGGTGTCCCCCAAAGAGCGTGCGTGATATATCGGGTTTTTAATGTACTATTATTAATGATCATATACCTTGCTGGCCTTGTGGCGTTGGGGTAGTCTGCCTACCTCTCACCCAGAGGCCCCGGGTTCAATTCCCGGTTCTGTCAGAGATTTTAAAAACTGGCGTGAGGGCTGGAACGGGGTGCATTCAGCCTCGTGAGGACAATTGAGTAGCTGCTTGACAGTGAGGCAGCGCCCCGATCACGAAAACCAAGATTAACGGCTGAGGGGACCCGATGTGCTGACCACGCGTCTCCCCAATATCTGCAGGCCAAATGGCTGAGCAGCGGTCGCTTGGTGGGCCGAGGGCTGTAGTGCGGGGGTTATTTTATAATAATACCTAAATATTGGTGTTTGTCTTTAACTTTCTTATTCTGTCTGTCTGTCTGTTGTTTTGAGTCAAAATAATTATACATATTCAAGATAAATAGATGGAAAGATTTGTCAACTTCCAGATTAAACCAGAATATGTCAATAACTGGTACCTGAAGAGAAGAAAGGACGAAATTATGGTTGTGAAAATCAAACATTACTTTTAAACCTCCTGCCCTCTGTGGTGCAGACTAATAAATGCTGCACTAACCAGCAGACAGAGGTGATTGAGGTGCAAGCTCTATGAAAATGCTTTGATCTGTTTAAAAATTCATTGTTACTACTACTGTATATACTAGGCACGTCCAGAAAGTAAGTTCCGTTTTTATATGTTGCTCCGGCATCCCTCCAGTCACGAGGTGTACAAAGATATGGCGATGCGTGATTCAATGGTAGACATGATCAAGTGCACAATGACAAACGTAGGGCGTCCATCGTTGGTTAATGAAGACCATTCTTCTACTTCTACTTCTTCTTCTTGTTTCGTTATGGCCTCTATGGGACCAAGGGCAGCTCTGCCATGGTTTGGGTTTGTTTCCTTTTCTCCTCCCAGAACCTCTTCATCCACCGTCTTCTTCTCTCCCGTTCTTCCTTGGAAATTCTTAGTGTCCTCTTTTCTTGTCTTCCCCATTGATGATTCTCAACCCTTCTCTGTCAGTCAGTTTAGGTATATCATTTTGTGCATATTTATTTTTCCATTTCTCTGTCCCTTCAACCTTGATCCCTATCTCAGTACAGTCATTCCGAAGTTCAACCACCCATTTGGTTCCTGTTTTTCCTGTTGTCCTCCCTGTTGTCTCCCATATCCTTCTAGTCAATCTCCCCGTATCCATCCTGATCACATGGCCAGCAAATATGGCTCTTTTCAGTCATTTTGACGGGTGGTGTGTAAAGTGCGTTATGTCACAATTCACTAGTTTTGAGAAAATCAAGTTTTAAAGTTCAATTCGAAACCCAAAATCGAGTTGAAGAATATAAGTAATTTGAATTGTCTTCAGGAGCCTAATACTGTTCACAACAATCAGGTAACTCGTCATAATAAATTCCATGTAAATTCACGTAGTTAGGGAGGTGCCTCATAAATTATGACTTAGCACACTTTGCACACTATTAGCCTATATAGGCTAATATAAAGCTCAATGTTGGTTTGTCTGTTATTTATTCAAATCTACACCGTTTCTCCGTTCTGAACCAAATTTTACGTACTTTTCCTTTGGAACCCGGCGAGTAACACTGTCCACTTGAAATTTCGGGCAGACCTCTCCATTCCCTGCATTTAGGCCCTTTGGCACAATTCTACACTGTTTCACCAAACTGAACCAAATTTTACGTACTTACCTTTCGAAACCTTGCAGATAACACTGTGTACCTAAAATTCGGACATCCCTATCCATTTGGCACATAGACGAAGGATCAAATTTGTAGTAGAAGGACCAATCTATGCTCATTTTAAGCCCCGCAATGCAAGAAACGAAATTTGGGACATAAACTTTAGTTTAGTTTTGTGAAATGGTGCAGATTTGTATAAATAACAGACAAATGGATCTGAAAACCTCGTTTTGAAGCTATAGTGTAACTGTTAAATTTCTTTGATCATTTTAGGTTAGGAGCATGTCTAGCTATTACTGGAGGGCTGAGCTCAAGAGATTCCTTGCAATAGTTCAGTAGTAACGTGGGGGGGCATGCTCATCTAAGTTTCATATATGTGTATAACTTAATTCCTTTTTTTGATGTGTTTTTTTTCTGACTTTGATAGATTGTAAGTGATGTATGAAAAAATGGCAGGTTTCTGAAGCTGATGGTAAAAGAAAAAAAGAAAGAAAGAATTTAATAATTTGCAACCAGAAAAGAAAAGAGCAGAAGTATATTAAAAATATTGAAAAATCCCGTTTCCTCATGGAAATTGTTGTCGATGTTAGCCTATATATCAGATGCAGGTATGGAACCTTGCTTGCACGTAGACAAAGAAGCAATATAAGGTATCACATTTATAATATTCCCTGTGTGTCAAACGCCATTTCGACCCCGAAGACTATTATAAGTAAGAAAAGAAATTTAGTGACATTATGTGACATTAGGTTTATGTTGGTAGACCAATAACCAATATATATTTAATTTATGTTACAATAGAACCAATCGTGTCGGAAGATGTGTAACTGCAAGAATATTTAAATAAGTCTCTTGTTGGTTGGCAAGGTCAACTAATGATCAATGCTTATTAAAGCTAATAAAAGAACCTTCTCCGCTCTGGAAGACATAATGCTTTTTAACTAAGCTCATAACATACACTGTGAAAGTCTCCTGTCAGCAAAGCAATAGGTACAGCAAGAAGGCTGACTAGCCAACAAGCAGAACAGCTGGGGTAAATGACGATTGGCAATGGACTACGTGACCATCCAGTCGGCGGGAATGTAGTTTAATACTCACTGATAATGTGTGATACTTATTGAAAGAATTGCATTGTTGGGCAACTTCATGAGGAGCGCGAATGAGTAATACGCTTAGTCACTACTAAACTGACATAACCAGGGTGTCTACCGGTAACGAAAGTAACGAAAAAGTAACGAATTTTACAAGTGGGTAACGAAAGTAACGAAAAAGTAACGAATTTTACAAACGGGTAACGAAAATTTTCTGAAAGCGGGTTGAATCATTTAAACTCGCGCCGCTAGGCTCAGAGATTGCGATGGAGCGAGTTTCACGCAAGCGGCGCCGCGCCTATTGCATAGTACTGTAGCAGGTTTCCTTGCCCACACGTTGAGCGACAATTGTAACGTTTTCACTTTGCTCCACGTTGAGCGTACAAGTGTAATGTTAATTAATGCCCCATGTTGGTAGCGACAAATGTAACGGTTTGGCTGCCCCAAACTGTTGGGTGATAAATGTAACTGTTTACCTTTGCCTAAGCTATGTTGTTTTAATGGGCGCCAAGACCTCAATGAAATGCTGAAATCTAAATTTGTATTTAACAACGTCTAGCTCTGGTAGAACACCTTCAAGAATCTATTCACTCAGATCGTGGTATGATTTGATCATTAACCCAACAAACAATTGTATCAGGAGAAGGAATTGGTCTATATCTAATGCTACCTACTGAAAGCAAAGATTGCATTGTAAAAGAAATGAATTTATTATATAAAACAAGTATAGCAAAATTAATAATAATAATAATAAGTATAAAATTTAAATTGGAGCGTTGTGATTTGAATATTACCGATAGAAAATTACGTGAAAACGGAGTCTGATAAATTATTGATTTTACTCTTATTCCCAAGCTATGAAGTTACTGAAATATGAAATATAAAACAAAGAGAAATGAGAGATTGCGTATTTCTGCGTCATTCGCGCTTACCACTGGAAATGGCCGAAGCCTTTCCCTCGTACTGGATGATGCTGTGAGCTTCCCACAGTTTCCTGGACGTCGACATCTTTGTCGATATTTGATGAGATTCTGGTAGATTAGATAATTCTATGGTCCGTACATCGGACCCAAACACTCGTACAACCACACTGGTTAGGTTTTACAAAATTTAGTCCTCCACTCCACGGAACATCGGAGCGACTCCCGCGTGCAACCGTACTCGTTAAGTTCTACACAGATAGTCTTCGTTCCACGGAACATCGGAGCGACTCCCGCGTACGACCATACTCGGCAAGTTCTACACAGATTGTCCTCGTTCACGGCGCGTCGAACGATATATCCACACGTCGGCTCCCCACTCTTCATCCGACTTCTAGCTTACGTGGTCTCCACTGATTGGCTGCACCCCACGCGCTATACTCCCCTCCTCTGGCTCATTACACTCGGCGGGAGGGTTCCGTTCCAACTATCCGCCTTTTCTTGACGCTGCAACCCCGCTTGCGTAATACTTCCCGACAAGATTAAGCGTGTACTTGAATTCCCAGTGAGTCACGTCTCTCGATATACCCTAACTGACGAAACTCCGTTAAATTCCGTAATCACATAACTTTCTATGATATTGTCGTTCGTAATAATTTGCTTGATAGCGTTTTCTAAGACATAGAAAACCTATCTGTATGCTTATAATTTTTATAAAATGCTCCGAAAATATCTTAATAATAATTATAATAAATTAATAATAATAATAAATTAACATGAAAAATTCTCTTGGCTGAACAATTTGCCGCGTAAATAAATATAGAATGGCTTCCTACTGACTTATGCCAGTTGCATAAAAACCCCTCGAAAAACACGTTACAGTACTAACGTAAGCTATATTTCCCCGTGCCCGACCTCAAGAAAATACATATTGAGGATAGCTTGAGTGGTATACATCGGTTCAACGTATATTTTCGGCATCAAGAAGACTTAAGTTTCGTGTGAAATATTTTTCTGTGTTACTGTATTAGGAAACCTCACTTTTCGCGAGACGTTTATTCGCGAATACTTCCGAAACTAAAAAGAAATCTCTTATTTCTGTTATTTGGAAACTATGTCAAATTGAAGTCCAGAAATAACGCGAAACAATTTAATGTCGTAACCTTGCTAAATGTTACCGTTTCGAAAAAAATTGCGAAAAATCTTCGAAATACATATAACTTATTTAAAAAATATGTCTAGTAAATTTGCGACATCCAGTATGGTTAATTCGAAATTCCGTTATAAGTCGATATTTCCTTCGAACTTTCGTTCCATCGGATATAAAATCGAACCGATTATTTCGATAACTTGTAGATAATTCGTGGTTCTCAGTCGAAATAAAACTTGCGCTCTTGTCGTATTATTCGTGCAATCCTCTCAGAATAATTCGTAATATTCGATACCGTACCTACTTCGAACGTTCATCCTCCAAAATCGCATCCTCAAGACGGCCGGCTGACCGCACGACTTGCCTGCGGGAATCTCGTCAAACGGATCGAGATCGACGTCAGTTGCGTAAAATCATAAAGCCCGTCCCTTATCGTGAACTTGTGACAACGAGGACTGCGGGAATCCTGTCAAAGGTGATTGGGCACCCTTCACGGGCCACCCATCACGAAACCTACTTGCCACTTTTCCCATGACCGTATACTTAAAAGCGTGCGGGGAGCGAGAAATGCATCAACCCACTTAAAAATGACAGCCTACGTAGCTTCGAAATACTACTGGGTAATTCCTCCTCGTGATCCACCCTGAACTGATGAACTCCCAACCACAGCATAGAGACAAAGGGAATCACGGCGCCGACCGAACAACATGTTCATAACTACTCGTGAATTTTAACTATGCCCAACCATGAGCTTGCCTGCGCCATTCTGTCAGGACAGATATACAGGCAGACAATCGTTGAACGGCCGGGTGCGGCGACGATAGCATAATACCTCGAGGACAACGTAAAACGGCCGAGAGCGGCAGCGATTGCGATACATCGCGATATTTCTCCGCATTCAATGACGAGGACAACTGTATTTTGAGCAAGTGGCTCCGATTGCGTAATAATGCTATATTGTCTTGTGCCCGACCTCAAGGACAATGGAAATCTCGTCGAATGACTAAAAGTGACACTGATTATCTAAATCGCGATTTTTCTCCGTGTTCTATCGTGAAAACTACTGGAAGCTCATCAAACAACTGAGACCAGCGCCGATCGTGTAACATCTCGATATTTCTCCGTATTTGACTGCGAAGACAGAATTCGGTGACGATCGCGTAACATCGCATACATTTTTTCGCGACCTATCGCGGGGACGAAGGAAATCTCGCTAAATGGTCAAGAGCAGAGCAACCTCTTGGTACCGTAATTTTAACAACATATTGTGCACAAGGCGACATATTAGCTGAAACAACTCATTGGATATTAAATATCTAGTATATATTTATTATTTTTTAAAGTTTTATAACATTATGTGAATTTCATTTAAAGCGACTTCGGTGACGTAGTTGGTAGCATGCTGAACAGCTGTGCCCAAGATAGCGGGTTCAAACCCGGCCGAAGTCGTCGGATTTTTTAGGAGCGTTAAAATCCCTCAGTATGCCTTCCTTCGGAGGGGAAGTAAAGCCGGCGGTCCCATGTCATAGATTTATGGCATGTTAAAGAACCTTCCACTAATTACGCCTGTGTGAAGCTAAATTGGATAGGTTAAGAACGTAAACAACGCTCTTAGGTTTCTACGTTCGTTGCCAAGAGCCGACTGCGGTGGCGTCTCGTAGTTAATTTCTGATCTAGGCCTAGTAGTCGTTGACGGTGGCGTTTGGCGGCAAAAGTAGGAACTATTTGAAAAATTCTAAGTTGCAGTCTGTACTTAAATTAAAAAACAGATACACACACTAATACAGCCATCACAATTAACACCGGTTATCAGACAGATTCTACACACACCCAAAGTACATGGGGCTACATGACCGCGTTGTCGCAGCCCCTAAACTGATGAACCAAAGCCAACGGTCCCATGTTATAGATTTATGGCATGTAAAAGATTCTTCCACATACTAAACTAGTGTGAAGCTAAATTGTTATGATAGATTTCGTCGGAACGCTCTATCAAAGTTCCAACATTCACGACTAGGTATCATTGATATCTGGTAGCAACATGAAATTGAACAGAACTTGTAGCTCACCCTAAGGGTGTCCGCTGGAAGTAGCTACAGACTCAGGCGAGCTGAACATGTCCTCGGACACTCCCGATACTAAAAGCCATACGATAAATAAAATACCTCTTTAAAACAGTTCATTGTTGGTTTTCTTCACCGCGTGATGAGCGCCTATGCTTGCAGACTGCAGACGTATCTTGAATTCAAAGGTAACTAAAATTAATTAAAAGGTAACTAAAAGGTACCTAAAAAGTAACTAATTTTTACTTCATCCTTACAGTAGACACCCTGATAACGCTTTTGCACGCACAGAATGTAGTGTTGAATAGTGTGGTAAGTCATGATGGAAAGGACATAACGCACTTTGCACACCCGGAGTCAATATAACACGTAATACACAACTCAATAACTTCGTAACCGTCCACGATATGACATATCGCACTATACACGTGCAAGCTGATCGCCCTCCTCTCTTCAATGCCAGTATTAACTCGGTTCACACCATTTCTTGACTTAACGCACTTGACACACCCACCTGTCATTTCTTCTGAGATAGTCCTCATATTTTTGTATAGTTCATTTCTTGATCTTCGTATCCATCTTTCACCTCCTCTTTTTGGTGCCAGTATTTTGCTCAGTATTTTTCTCTCTTCCTTCTCCAGTTGTTCGGCTCCATACCTGCCTAGTTTCATAGTTTCTGCAGCGTACAAACTTTCCGCAAATTTCAAGATCATTTCTTCATAAAATTGCTGACAGGTAATGTGTTATGAAAACGAAATACACGCTATGACAAGTGCCTCCAAAATGGTGGGAGCTATGTGGATAGTTTATGATTTGTAGTTTATTTTTCAATACATATAGGGCGTGATCAAAAGGTTTCCGTTTGAGGCCATTGCTATTGTGATACCCCGGTCATAGAGTGCCAAACGAAAAGCACATCAGATGGGTGTTTGCCTGCAGCACCTAATGCATTTCAATGTTGAAGACAACACGTTCCTGGAGCGCAATATTGCAGGCAACGAAAGCTGGTGCCGGAATCGAAAGTGTCGACGTTGCAGTGGTGTCATCCATCGTCCCCTCATCCCAAGAAGTTCCAGAGCCAACCATCCGATCGAAAGGTGAAGCACACCCTGTCCTTTGATTACCGGGGCCCATTGCTTATTGATTACCAGGAACCTGGTGTCTCCATCACTGGGGAATGGTACTCCGCAATGCTGGAGAAATTATGGCATGCAATTAAGGTGAAACGTCCAGGAAAACTGCGACAAGGAGCGCTGCTGCTTCTTGATAATGCACGCCCCCATACCGCAAAGGTCATAACACAGAAGGTACGCCAACTCAAGTGGGAGACTCGGGCATCCTCCCTATAGACCTGATCTCTCCCCATGTGATTATCACGCCTTTGGTCCGTTAAAGAAGGCCTTTGATGGGTCGACGATTCCTGTCAGACGAGGATGTCCAGCAGGTGGTTATGGCCTTCTTCTTTTTGGCTCATAGAGTCGCCCATTTTTCCGTATTGACTTACTATAATAATCAAACGATTTCCAAGTTCCGCCTAGTCAATACAGCACGGCTATGTTTGACTCTTGCTGCAATTTACGTAAGTTTCACAAATATTTAAGGATACTTTTCCAAATTTCTTTGTTTTAATTCGTATTTTCTTACACCTAGCGTTATTTATTTCCAGTTGGGAATGGAAACCTTTGACCAATTTCAGAGACAACATTATGAACCGAACTCTGAAAACCTCAAGAGAGACAATTAAACCATCAGGAGTTTTGCAATATGTACCTACCATAATTTTTTTTTTTACTTTTTAAGAAAACTTTTAAAGTGTTTCAGTGTATAAGTGATTTGAGTGTGTTTTTATGTCAACATTTTATTACTGTAATTACAAAGTATTTTTAAGTGCTGCCAATACACTGTAAGGCTGATGATGATGCCAATGCATATACGCATCGAAACATGTACCGATGTAGATTGTGACATGTGATTACATCACAAGATTTTGAATACAAAGTATTGACTAGGCGGAACTAGGAAATCATTTGATTATTATGGCCTTCTTCACACAGCAGGACACAGTGTTTTACTGCACGGGCTCTTCAACCTGGCGCGTCGGTAGGATGAGTGCCTCAATGCTCACTGATTCTGGACTGAACGGCCATTAAACAGAAACTTTTTGATCATGCCATATAGTTTGTATCTGTGCTCATTTTGATTCTTTTACCAAACAGAACTTACGTTCTGGACGTACAGATCATATTGCTTTCTCATTTTTACAGTATTGACTGAAATGTGAGCAAGTTATAATTTGCATATTGTGTGATATTAATTACATGAATGGTTGGTACTTTAAAGTTTATATTGTACTGTTCAAGATGGAACCAACAGATGGAAAGGAAACGCCTGATCCAGTGACTATACCGATTTGTGTTTTGAAGACCGAAGACAATACAGATGATGAAACTGATCAGGTAAATGTATGAAGTTCTGCTGTAATAATATGCTAGAGAAGAAACTGGAGGATTTTGTAGTGATTGGTGTATAGCAGTGCATTTAGAAAGTAATACATGGAAACTGTGATTGAAAGTTTTCATTGGGACCACATGATAAAAACAATGGTAGATGAGGGACTGTGTTCTAAAAGCATAAAAATTCTGTTTCTAATGAATTCTCTCTTCCATAATTACTGGTTAGATTTCTTGAATGCAAAAATGGAATTTTACTTGCATATTTTCATTATATCCAATCATCTTTTATCACCATTTATTGCATTAACAGGTCATTAAGACCCAGACAGACAATAAGAGCACAAAACAACACAGGCATTACAACAGGAGGGACTGAGACTCTTCACAAGTATCGGTCGCAGATGGTCTTCCCCCTTTCTCAAGCCCAAATAGGCAGAACCATGAAAAACATCTTTTGTAAAATAACTTATACCTGCCGTAGATGGCAGTAAGTACCACAATTTTGAAGTGTGCCTCATGCCTGACTGGTGGCTCAAAAGAACATGTTCAAAATGACTGCCTCTCATCCAGTGACTGTACGCCAGAGGCAGGGAAGCAAGCTCATGACACTGGTGCGCCAGTAACAACATTTCCCCTTCAGGTGCTATATTGCAGTAAAATCCAAAAAATGCAACACAATTGAATCAGCCAGAGCTGAAAAGTATTAAGTCAGTTTTCACTACTTTTCAAGAGACAAAACAGAACTTAACAGACACACTATATTAGTCATCTGTTCTGAAGAAATTATTCAGGTTATACTCGTGTTAGCGCAACATCAGTTTTAATTTGATAAATACAGTATATTTTTCAATTCAATTTTGGAAACGTCACTTAATGTCTTTCAGCTCCGTGTCAGTTTAGTGCGGCATAAAGCCATCCAGCATGAATATTTAACATGATATTTTATTTTAAAATGGAATTGTAACATAAAAACCACCTAAACTCTGTTCAAATGTAATTTACTTTAGCACTGTAACACACGGGAATCTTGCAGTGCAGCCAACATTAAGTACGGGATATGGCACTGTAAGGCAGCAAGTCATTGACTTAATGCTTTTCTCCTCCCATCGCACTACATGTAGCAATGGTTTCTGGCAACAGAAGGCTGACTTAATTCTTTCCAAGGCCCTTGGGTCAATACTTCAAAATACTAATTGTCTAAAAACTGTCCATTTTTGACTTAATGCTTTTCAGCTCCGACCGATTCAATTACTCTGATAATTTCCTTGCCTTAGCCCAGGGAGCAAAAGGGCTCTGCTACTAGTCAGAAAGAGAGGGTTCGCCAACCCAAATGTTCCTATACCCCATAGGTGGGGAATGAGAGAGCGCAGCTCCTGTAGCCAACTGCATGAGCGTGATCAGAGCCAAGGAGCCGGGACCAGCTGACTGCTCACTAATAGTTCGTGCTGGAACGACTAGATGGCAATATGCGCAGTCAAGGCACAAGCATAGGTACAGCATTGTACCGGGCTGAGTAGGCTGTACGCTAAATATGAATCACGAACACACTTAGCACATTTTTATGAACAGTTTTCGCAAACAGATTTCCCAACATGCATAAAATGACTGCCAAACTTCTATCAATGTTTGGTTCAACATATCTGCATGAGAAACTGTTCTCTCTAATGAAGATAAATAAATCTCCACGAAAAGCCACTCTAACTGACGCACATCTTGTAACGATTCGATCCCATAGCTGTTATATTTAAAGGGTTATTCATTTATTATCATGTTATTATTATTATTATTAACCAGTACATCCATGAGATGATTTTTATATCAGATAATTGTAAGCGGTTTTGATTATTATATTCAATTAGATTTTTATTAACAATTACTTGTAAAGAGACGAAGTATTATATATTGCAACAAGACTGGCGATATGGACTAACCCTGTGCGTCACAAACTGAACGACGTAGTAAGAATTACACCACGGCTAACTGCGTCATTTTCCTGAGATGTTAAGAAACCCACTATGGGGTAACCAACACGCCATTTTCTACGGTATATACGCGTCAATATATATTGCAAGTTATGAGTCAAGAATGGAGAAGGCTAATCGAGAGGGAAGCTGTGACACCACGTGACAAGGAAGTCATTAGTATTTGTACCTGCAACATCGGACAAGAATGGCATTGTTCTACAGCTCTCAATGAAGGAAGGAAGTTGTAACCTTGCTTTCTGGGTCCTAATGGACTGAGCACCGAGAGTCGACACTGAACGATGTCTTGCCGACATCTATATCAATACATAATGGGTTATATCCCTGATCAAGAGTTTTTCTACAGATGGCAACGTACTTAATGAGGATATTTCATAGTAAATGAGATATCACATCATTTTTTTAAACATAAGCGACGTAACATGGAGATCATCGATCATTTCTTAAATATGACGAATCTTCGACTGGGTGAGCCAACAATTCAATAAAACTATCGTCTCTATTATAATTTAACTTCATTTAACTTTCAATTCATTTTAATATTCATTTTCTTTTAAATAATTAATTGCCGCATTGAGTAATTTTAAATTCAATTGTGTGACTATCACTATTCTGTTTTATTAGTATTTTGTTCTTGAGTAAATAAATTCATTTCCTTTAACGTAATGCCTATTTCTTTCATTGTAGTTGGTACTTTAAGGCAATCATACTCCTTGATTAAATACGGATTGGTTAGATGACTTTGTCTCACTACGGCCCGGGTAAGTGGTTCTCGACTCTACTGCTGATAGCCGAGGTTAAATCAATAAATTTCGATTCACTATCTTAAATAGGAATCTGGCGCTCAACAACTTATTATATTACACTATCACAGGTAAGGTCACACCACAGTGTATATTATTTATTCATATCATGTTTGTTTTATTGAACCACAATAGTCATCACCACGTTTAGTTAACTCATTAAAAATGTTACATTTGGCGCCACAAAGTAGGGCACGAAAACCATTCGGTATTTAGTCAGAGGAGTGTATAATTTCAGTGCAAATTGTCAGTGCTTTTGGGGGACAGTGAAGTGAAGTGAAATTTTGGAAGGGCAATTGTTATACGGTGTACTTCGAGATGTCGGAGGAGGAACAGAGGCAGTTGAGAAGTAGGGATGCAGTCAAGAAAGTTAATTATAAGGAGGTTGATAGCGGTAGCGATGTTGAGAGCGTAGAGAATAATACCAAGATGTCGGAGGTAAATCTTGAGAATAATCCTGAGAGTAATCCTGAAAATAATCCTGAGGTTAACCCTGACATGAATTCAGAGGAAAATCTCGAGACGAATACAGAGGTACATCCTGAGACTAGTGGTAGTCAGGAGAAACAGAAGTCCTTAGAGGTCCATGAAATTTCATTAGCTGATATCTTGAGGGAGATGAATAAAAATAGTCAGGAGATGAATAAAAATAGTCAGGAGATGAATAAAAATAGTAGGGAGATGAAAGAAAATATTGATAGGCTAAATCAAAATATGGAAGAGAATAAGAAAGATAATTTAGAAAGTAGGAAGGAATTCAATGATAAATTTGAGAAATTAGATAAAGATATGAATAAAAATAGTAAGGAGATGAGAGAAGAGATGGGTAGGCTAAATCAAGATATGAGTAAAATAAATCAGAAGCTGGAAGAGAATAATGTAAAACTAGACAGTGTGGTTAAAGTCAATGAAGGGTTGAGTAAGAAGTATGAGGTACTACAGCAAAGTATTCAGGGGGTGAAACAGGAAATCAGAGGTGAAATTAAGGAGGAGGTAGAGATGAAGGCTAAAGATATTATTAAGACAGTAGATAAGAAATTAGAAGCAGCAGAAAGTAGGATTCAGGAAAGAATAGTAACTGTGATTGAAGAGAAAATAGCAACTCAAGGTGAAAGTTTTAGCAAATTGGTAGAAGTGGAAACTAGGCAGGTGGTAGAGACTTTAGGGGAAACTGCAGTAGAATCAGTAAAGACAGCCTGTAAGGAGACTATAATTGAAAGTAGAATGGAGTCAGACGAGATTTTAGGTGAAAGCAAATTGGAAATAGCGGAGATTTTAGGTGAAATCAGATTAGAGTCAGACGAGATTTTAGGTGAAAGCAAATTGGAATTAGTGGAGACTGTAATTGAAAGTAGATTAGAGTCATTGGAGATTGTAGGTGAAAGCAGATTGGAATCGGAGGAGATCTTAGGTGAGGAACGGCAAATAGCGGAGATTTTAGGTGAAATCAGATTAGAGTCAGACGAGATTTTAGGTGAAAATAGATTAGCGTCAGAGGAGATAGTAGGAGAAAGCATAGTAGAGTTGAAGGAGATTTTAGATGAACGCAGGATAGCTGTAGAAGAGACTATAGAATGTAGCGAAAAAGAAGTGAAGAAGATGAGAGAAAAGATAGGGATAGAAGTAGGTAAGATAAAGAAAGTACTAAGCACCCAAGAGATTAAGATGCAGACAATCATAGATAAGTTAGATAGGCAAACTAGGGAAGAATTTAGTCCTGTGATAGAGGAAGTTAATATGAAATTATTAGTGGCAGAGAAGCGTGCGTTAAGTCATAGTCAGAAGAACATAATTAGTAAACAGGTTAAGAGGAGGAGAGAGATAGATAAGAGGAGAAGCAATGGGCAACGGCTAAAGAGAAAATTAAATATTAGTAGTGGAGAAGTGAAGGGAAGACATGTAGGTAGATATTTTAGAAGTAAAATGAAAGAGAAGAGAATTAAGTTGTTAGTGGAAAAAGAAATCAGAATGAAAGAGAGAAAGAAAGCATATGATGTGCAGTGGCGTAATGAATTAGCCAGACTTGGGGAAATGATAGGAGGAAAGCCGAAGTATAATGTTACTGTTGATGAGTGTAGTCCGAAAGAGGTAGAAAGTAATGTTATAAGAAAAGAGGAAAATGGAACCCTAGAAAGAGATAGAATTGAAGATGAAGATGGTAAGAACGGTGAAATGCCAGAGAAAGTAGTGATGTAAATTTATATTACCGATAGTTACTCTTCCGTATGACTTAAATATTAAGTAATGAAGTTTAATATGACTTAAAAGAGGTAGATAAGAAACCTGCTGTGTGTAATTTTAATTCAGTCGTGAAGTTAGGATGGTAAGGGGCGCGTAGTGCCTACGCTTATTGATTTAGATTGACTAAAATTATTTAATTTTGAAGACAGAGGTTGTCGTGCTATTGAGCAATGCAGGTAAGTTGAATGTAGGTCCTTAAACTGCAGGTAAGTTGGATGAAGTAAGAATTAAATTAAAAAAAAAAGGGTAGGAAGATTATTACATAGGTAAGTAATCGAAAGAAAGTAATAATTATTATGGCAACCATAATTAAGAATATAATGGTAATAAAGATATAATTCAAAAGTGAGTGAAGATAAGATGATACAGTGGTAATAAAACGAATGAGTTGAAGAATTAGGTATTGATTTTTAAAGAAGTTTCAGTTGAGGACAGCGAGGTTATCAGTGGATATATTTTGAGAAATTTATAAGTGGTTTAGAATAGTTAATGGTAATGCGTTGTATGAATTAACCAACATCGGGTTGAAATGAGGAAGTAGTAACTAATTAGGACATCTGATACTTGTTGACAGATATGTGTGTGTGTATGTGTGTATTTTCACGTAAATGGACGTGAGTTTGAAGAAGTAAGCCAACGAAGGTAATGCCATTGAGCAATGTGGTTTTTAAAGTTTTGGTAAGATGCCAAATGAAGTTGTTTTTTGAGGAAGTTTTTGGTAAGATGCCAAATGAAGTTTTTTAAGGAGGAAGTTTTGGTAAGATGCCAAATGAAGTTGTTTTTTGAGGAAGTTTTTGGTAAGATGCCAAATGAAGTAGGTTGGAGGAAGTTTTTGGTAAGATGAAGTAGGTCAGCGAGGTATATTCCGTTGAGTTATGAGTTTTTTATGGTATCTACGGGACTACGTGAAGTTAATAAGGGAGTTTTTTTTAAAGTATATATGGATGTATGCACACAAGGTAATAAGAGATTACAAAGGTAAGATTGTCCAAGTTTTTGTTACAGTTACGCACGTTTTAAAGATATTACAAGGCTTGTTATTGAGCTAAACCACTTTGTAGTAAAAAGTTACTGATGAATAATAACGAATTAATGATGTGGTAGATTGTTGTCCTACACACAGGTTAAAGTAAAGATAATAATTATAATTAAAAGGTTGACATAATATTTACTAATATTGAAAGGAATTTGTTATAATTCGACGTTTGAGGATTTAAAGATAAATCATTTTTTTTAGTAGACAGGAAATTAAAGTTTTATTTATGTCATACGGAGTTAGTAAAGATAAGTTTAATATTTTGAAGACAAGAATAAGTTAGTAATGTAAGGTGAGTATACCTAAGGGGTAATAATGAAGTTTCAATTAAAGGTAGGTGTAATTTACGCAGTTAATTTGGTAGAGCAGAAAGTATCTGAACTGTGTTAGAACTCAGAACTTGCTTTATGAAGTGATTATGGGAGAATATTTGCGAATTAGGAGTGTCGGTGTTATTAACTATCAACTGAAACACTGTCATTATTTGAGGAAGACAATAGTTAGGAAAGCAAAGGGTGATGTTATTATTCCAAGGAATTAGTCGAAGCATGTAAAATTTTTTAGCTGAAATTTAATGTGTTATTGGTCAGTAAGAGGTGACCTGTAACAGTAAGAAGAAGTGGGATTATACCACGAATAGGGGAAGTTTTTGTATGTGACGTGTGATGTCACGATGAGTTTTGAGAGATTCTGGTATAGCAAGAGTGAGCTATAGTCCAGGCGGTCAGAACAAGTAGGAAGTGGTGTTTGGAGGACACGGTACTTAATTAAGAGTTTTGAGAGAAAACTAAGGGGGGTTTTTAGGCATTCAGCAAAAAGTCAAATCATGAATAGACTAAGTTCAAAGTATAAGAGCATTAATATTTTGTGGAACGAAATATTTATTCCGAGGAGTTTGTCATGTGTTTTTGTGAAATAGTTTAGTGATATACGTAATTCAGGTATTGAGTAGTATTTTGTCCAAGTCTTAATCATTTTGTTATGGTAAGTAAGGAATGACGTTACGGTAAAGTTATATCTTGACGCTAAGTTAAATATGTAAAGTGAACGAGAAGTCAGATTTTATGTTTATTTGTGATTTTGAAAATTCAAGTTATTGTTTTCGAGAAGTAGTAAAGAGGAATTATGGTTTTATGAGAAGTTAAGAAGTCGTGGAGACTTAGGAAGTATTAATTTGGAAGGAGGCGGCCGTGGCCTAAGAAAGAATTAAGCCACGAAGGCAGGTGAGTAGTAACTTGGATATTTAAATGAACTGTTTAATAACTGCTTTGAGGTATTTCGATGTCATTATGTATTTGGGGAAATATTTACATGTATGACATATGCACTGAAATAGGAATTGCCTTAGGTATTTTGCTAAGTTATTTTTTTCTTCAATTATTGAAATTTTACTGCATTTGAGTAATCCCTTTATAAAGACGAAAGGAATATTGTATTGTTTGCATCCTATTATCGTGTGCTGTAATAGTTATTATGGGTTAATCAGCTGGTATTACAACAATGTACTTCTACGCCAGACTGATATACAAAAACTACGTTCAAAAGAGATGAAGCCAAAATTGTATGTCATGCATACGATCACCGAAATATAAACGAGTGCAGCGTTGACATATATGTCAAAAATAAAAGTGAAGGGCATTTTATATGTATATTTTTTACAGCTCGTTTAATACATAAAGAAGAATGAACATTATGAACATTTGGAAGAATGAGATGAATGAAAGTTAAAATATGATTTTTTTGTGAAGAATACATTTATGTATATTTTTTTTACAACATATATAAAGAAGAATGAACATTATGAACATTTGGAAGAATGAGAAATGATAGTACAAATATGTAAAGTGAAAAGAGTATGTTCTTGTATATCTTTATGTATTGTTGAAGGGTATTATTTGTATGTTGTCGTTATGGGGGTATTAATATTTAAATTTGTATTCATTTATGTAGGATGTGTAGTGATATAAATAATGTTACATTTTATTTTAAATTATTTATATCAGGGGCGATTGTAACGATTCGATCCCATAGCTGTTATATTTAAAGGGTTATTCATTTATTATCATGTTATTATTATTATTATTAACCAGTACATCCATGAGATGATTTTTATATCAGATAATTGTAAGCGGTTTTGATTATTATATTCAATTAGATTTTTATTAACAATTACTTGTAAAGAGACGAAGTATTATATATTGCAACAAGACTGGCGATATGGACTAACCCTGTGCGTCACAAACTGAACGACGTAGTAAGAATTACACCACGGCTAACTGCGTCATTTTCCTGAGATGTTAAGAAACCCACTATGGGGTAACCAACACGCCATTTTCTACGGTATATACGCGTCAATATATATTGCAAGTTATGAGTCAAGAATGGAGAAGGCTAATCGAGAGGGAAGCTGTGACACCACGTGACAAGGAAGTCATTAGTATTTGTACCTGCAACATCGGACAAGAATGGCATTGTTCTACAGCTCTCAATGAAGGAAGGAAGTTGTAACCTTGCTTTCTGGGTCCTAATGGACTGAGCACCGAGAGTCGACACTGAACGATGTCTTGCCGACATCTATATCAATACATAATGGGTTATATCCCTGATCAAGAGTTTTTCTACAGATGGCAACGTACTTAATGAGGATATTTCATAGTAAATGAGATATCACATCATTTTTTTAAACATAAGCGACGTAACATGGAGATCATCGATCATTTCTTAAATATGACGAATCTTCGACTGGGTGAGCCAACAATTCAATAAAACTATCGTCTCTATTATAATTTAACTTCATTTAACTTTCAATTCATTTTAATATTCATTTTCTTTTAAATAATTAATTGCCGCATTGAGTAATTTTAAATTCAATTGTGTGACTATCACTATTCTGTTTTATTAGTATTTTGTTCTTGAGTAAATAAATTCATTTCCTTTAACGTAATGCCTATTTCTTTCATTGTAGTTGGTACTTTAAGGCAATCATACTCCTTGATTAAATACGGATTGGTTAGATGACTTTGTCTCACTACGGCCCGGGTAAGTGGTTCTCGACTCTACTGCTGATAGCCGAGGTTAAATCAATAAATTTCGATTCACTATCTTAAATAGGAATCTGGCGCTCAACAACTTATTATATTACACTATCACAGGTAAGGTCACACCACAGTGTATATTATTTATTCATATCATGTTTGTTTTATTGAACCACAATAGTCATCACCACGTTTAGTTAACTCATTAAAAATGTTACAATCTCACTGCCGTTCTTCGAATTGCAAGTGCAAGATCGATCGCTCCAAATGTAACCCGTCTGCTTCAGCGAAAGGATACGCACACCTCCTCATCTGCAGAATGACAGTTCAGATAAGAACACATAGGCCTATGTTTTGTTTATAGTGAATGATATTTATTCATGTATTTATTTATTTCTGCACTTCTAGAGCAAGTTTTCGTTCCTTGTGTTCTAAACAAGTTGTTAGGTTGGCTTATTGCAGTTTCAGGACTATCGGTAGTGGGCAAAGAATTGTGTATTTATTTATGTTTCCTACACAGAACCTAATAAAAGGAATATAATTAAGCGTATGTACGTAGCACCATAATCTAATCATCTAATGCACAACAAACAGGGCCGCAAGCAGCTACTTCGGTGAGAGCGCATACTCGGCTCTTTCTCCTGCCGGAGCGGGAGCGCTGCTCAGAGCCAAATTGTGCCCACCTCTGCTATAGCCTATATACTCCTAGATTTCCCTAGACATTATCGTAGATCACAAAGTCATAGCGAGCCTCATGGGTATCGCACACACACTCAATTTTGAAACCAAATTCAATTCGGTCAAGATCATGAAGCGCAACGTAACCCATAGCATAAATCTAATATAAATCTACAAATTGGGAACAACAAAACTAAATGGATTAAAAGGAGATAAACTATAATGATTTGAGAAAAATGGGAGGGCGAAATGTAAAAATCAAGGAACAATAAAAAAATGAGAAACATTACCTTGATCTCTGCTTTTGAACCAGACACTGAAAAATGCCCCGGTCTCAGCGGGTAAGAGCACAAATGTCCGCACTTTTATAATTACTTCCTAGCAACTAATTAAGAAATATGATGGATCCAAAGAGCTTGCTTTCTAAAGACCATGGAAAAGTTGAGGGTGCATTTGCGATAATTCACTTCTTCGGCCACTTTTAAGGCTGGTCTGCTACAGTACAATCCTCCAGCATGTCAAATCTAGCATGAGTCCAGTATTGATATTCTAGAGTATAGGAACCCTGATGTACATTTCAAACTTAAGGAAATTGTGCTTGTGCTGAGATTTTTTTTGCCCCCTCATGAGATGTATTGATTTGTTCTTGTTGTAGATGGCATGGACGAATGAAAAGTCTTCTCATTCGGAACCTGTGCAATGTGAGGGCAATAATGCAACAGTAGAGCTTGCTCGCCAGGTAAATTTAGTGTAATCATTTACAACATGACTGTAGAGAAATAAGTACGGTATTGACCTAATATTTGACAACAAATTCCAAGAGATAGACTGCATGTATTATGCTAGAAACTCGTCATGCTGGTATAAAATATTTGAGATGTTTATTTCAGAACTTTTGTTTTTTTATGGAAGACTTATGTGTGTGAGGAATGTTGGTAAAAAAATATTGTATGTTGATTGCACTGTTTTCATTTTGGTGCCAATTTATACTTACGAAGGTATACATCTGATTCTTGTATTCAATTGCTCTTCATGGAAGTTTCTATTTATAGACAAAATTCTGTTGGTAAGTTATATCTAACCAATTACAGTGAAACTCCTCAAATCCGATCCCTGGGAATCCAAAATCCCGGATAATCCAAACGAGTTTGTCGACAATTTTAAGTTTGAAAAACACACGCAAAAAAGTGAAACTTATTTTAGTCATAAAACGATTATACAGTAATTATATTCTACATTATAACCATCTTTTGGAACAGTAAAACAAAAATCACATGGTGTAAAGAAATACAAATGGACTTAGACGAATTGAAAATAACTCAACATCAAATTGAACATAGAGAGGAGAAACGGCTTCTGAATAACAAATACACTCAACTAACATTCAAAATTTTACAGCGTAAGAAATATGTTATATCAGCACAAGAACGAGCTGCAAGATCTTCCAGAATGAAGAAGTATTGGGAAAGGAAAAAATTATCAAGAATTAAGAACTGAACTTATTATTTGAAATATTCGAAGACTTTGTATATAAGGTTTAATTTTGGTGCTCCAATGTGGGCGTAAACAGTGTAAATAGATAAATAAATAAATAACCTTATTTTACATACAGTGAAACCTCGTTAACATGTTCCTCATTAGTACGTTTTATCGTATATCACGTCGTAATTTTAAAGTCCCGATTCTTATCTGATGAAAATAACATAAAAGTACCTCATTTATCACGTTGCAAATCGCTTAGTACGATCATATTTTCGTCAGCCCTGACAGCATTCTTTGTTCACCCCTAGTGGAATGTGGGCCTGGCCTCTGTGAGACAACATTCCTTGCCAGCAAGCGGGCGAGGGTTGGGACATAACAGGTATAGTTGTCTCGCTTTCCTGCTTAACTAGCGGCGACTCAAACGTAAGTAGCACGCGCCGACAATAAGCATTGTTCGCTACTGACCAATAGCTGACGGTTGTTGACCAAATGTGGTGAATATTCTATTCGATTACGTTTTTAAAAGCCATCGAAAGGAATTGATATCATTTTCATTAAATAGTCCCTAATTGTTCCTTTACTCGAATCGCAATAATAAATGCGCCCGAGCCCGTCTGCGGTACGCCTGCAATGATTGGTCAGCTTCTCAAGGTTGCTGCGTGACTGGCCAATAAAAGAGCGTCTTCTCGTGGATATTTGGGAGTAGGCCTACACCGCTCTGACGGGCGCTGAGTTTCATGCAACCTGGTCAACGCGTATTCTAGCCGCATCTACGGGGCGTTACATTGCCAAATGTACGTCCGGCTTGCCGTTAAAAATCGCTTTGTCATTTCGTTCTGATAACTCAGAATTAGAAAAATGTGGTGGATTTACTGTTCGATTAAGTTTTTAAAAGCCAGCGAAAGGGATTTATATATTTTTCATTAACTATTCCTTCCTTATTCCTTTAACTCGACTCACGATAATAAATGCGCTTGAGCCCGCCTGCGGTACGCGTGCAGTGATTGGTCAGTTTCTCAAGGTTGCTGTGTTACTGCCCAATAACAGAGCATGAGGGACATTTAGACTGCCGTGGTTTGAGATTTGCTGGATATTGCTTGATGGCGGAACTTTTTTTTTTCTGTAGACGCGCGAGCATGTCTAACCACAAAAAAAAAACTTCAGTTATATCCAATCGTTCATGCCAAAGAGTATGGCACTTCTTTTCCACAGAATATCAAGAAAAACGTGCATTTAAGCCGAAATCAATAAACAAAAAAAATATTTCAACTCTTACTACAGTATTTGAATTGAGTACGGTACTGGTATAGTAGGCTACGTTTTTCTCTTATTTTCATTGCTCTCGTTTCTCTGTGCTGTGTAAACTAGTTCTGTAATACAATAATTCTGTAGGTTGTTTAATTGTATATTCGATAGCAGGTACTTCCGATTAACGCGTTTTTTACTTTTCCCTTACTGAAACAAATTAATGAGGTTTAATTATCATTCTTCGGTAGTACGTTTTCCCGCTTTTTACATTCAAACTTTTCAGTTCCTTGAAAAACGTACTAACGAGGTTCCTGTGTAATTAGTTGCATAATTTGTTCTTGAAGTACAGTTAGCATTCCTAACAAAGTGTAAATGTGCCAACATACTTATCTCATCCAGGGTTTAAAAACGGAAAAGTGTTTCAACATGGAATTTACCGCACAGAACGATTCCATGAACCATGTGAAGAATGTGTATGTTCTATGTGTGACTTGGCGTGTTATGTTATCGTATGTCACTGGCAAATGTTGCCTTGACGATTGATGTAGAACTTCATTGGCCATTGGCTGCATTAAAACTATTATTATTAATAACGGAAAATCTGGTTATTGTAATTCCGTAGGTGAATCACTTTGCAAAATGAATGAAATAAGAATAGAAACACACAAAATATCACTTCATCTTTCACTTGAAATCAGTTATCTTGTCGAAGTGACGAAAACCTTTACTGCGGAGGCAATTGCATGCCAGCGTCTCATGAACATGACATTGTTTGGCGTGGCTGCTGCGTGTTGCTCTACGAAGTGCAATGTGATGTCAAGAGCAGATGCAGCTTCAGTATAAGTCACATTGTCATTCGAAGTTTCTTCTTCCTCATTGTCACTAGCTACAGGGTCATTATCTATGTGTGCCCCGATAAACACGGCAAGCTTAGCGGCTGTGACTGACGCGTACATGGTTCAGAAGGTGGTTGGCGTGCTCCGCTGACTCATATCGTTCGTTCACACGCGTTTTGTCATTCATATGGACATGTATCTGCAAAGCTTAGACGTTAGTTTTGCACGTTTAGTGAGTATTGTGATTACTGTGATTGCTGGTCATGCCTAGACACCAATACACATTGCGCGAACGTGTGTATATCGGCAATTCGTATATGAAAAGCAGAAGATCTTGTTCTGAAACGAGCTGAAAATTTCGAATCAAGCTTCCAGGAAGACCTGTGCCTAATCCCAGTATAATTAGGAGGCTCGCTAAACGATTCAAGAAAACAGGCTCCGTAAATACCGGTAATAAAAGAGTTGACAGACATACTTTCATCAAAAGATGTCAGGTGTCTGTTACAAGAGAGGAAGGACATTTTCAGCGTCGCCTATGAGCACTGTAAGTACACATTATTGAACATGTTTGGTAAAAGTGTAAACATGTTCGCCAACCACCGGATGAACCGTTTAGGCGCGCCCGCGATCTGCGCGAGTCACAGCCGGCTTAGCTTGCCGTGTTTATTGGGGCGCACATAGATAATGACCCTGCACATTGCCGTCATATTGACTCTGGACCAGACTCCCTATGTACAGTCCTATACTGTAATGAGGGCTGGTTATTATGTTATGGATATCTTTCGAATAATCCGGACAGGCTACAGCCCCAATTAGTTCCAATTTGAGGGGTCTCACTGTATTTTAATTACTGGTTGCATGTACATACATTTCAAGCCCATTTAGGATATGTTTATGCTTCTTCGAGAAAAAAATAACACAATTTCTCAATGTCAACCTAATTTTAATTTTTTCAGAAATGGCTTAGCAAAGAACCAAATCATCTTCTATGTTCCCTGCCCAGTCTCCCGCACGTTGGCGATCAATATGGATAGCGTTCCTCTATCCTCGGCAATATTTAGAAGTATTATTATTATTATTCATGGTATTGACGAATTTAGTTGAAGTTTAGATTAATTAAACACACTTTTGCATCTAATCAATACTTAGCTTTTAGTGTTTATTTTTGCTTGTTAGTACATGTTTTAAGGCATCAGAATCTGAATGAGATTTGGCCCCTTCATCAGCTTATTGTCTTCTCGTGCGGCCAGTCATGTTCCATTGATATAGTGACCAATATTCACCACATATCATCTTCATGCCATTCATCATTCATTAATTTTAATGTCACTTGACTGACCATACGAGAAGACAATAAGCTGATGAAGCCAAATCTCATTCAGATTCTGATGCCTCGAAACAAGTACTAACAAGCACTAAACACTAGACACTAGACCGAAAAGTGTGTTTAATTAATCGAAACTTCAACTATCCTCAGCAACACGGTATAGTAGTTCAATCGTTTTTAGGCCAGTCCAGTCTTGAAGATTCCGCAGACAAGACGTCCTTATCCTGCCTGCTCTTCGATGCCCATCAATTTTGCCCTTTGAAATGAGGTGTAATATTGTGTATTTTGCACCACGTAACACATGACCCAGGTATGCAATTTTCCTGCATTTGATGGTAATCATCAGCTCCCGCTTAGAATTTACTCTTCTCAGTTCCTGCTCGTTAGAGGTGTGATCTATCCAAGGGATTTTCAGCATCCTTCTATGGAACCCCATTTCCAGAGCTTCAAGCCTTTTAATAGAGGACGATTTTAATTCCATGATTCTATTCCATAAAGCATGGTGGACCAAACATAATATTTCACAATACGCTGTCTTAGTTTTAAATTTAAGGCATGATCAGACAATTAAGCTCTAATCTTTTTGAAAGTTGACGTTGCTATTTCTATATGGGTCTCAATTTCAAGATCTGGATTCAAACCTCTGAAAATCATTAACCAAGGTACTTAAATTTGTCAACTTGTTGGATTCGTTATCCTTTCAGCGTCACAATTACGGTACTTCAACCCTTCTATGACTGAAAACCATTAATTTTGTTTTCTTTGTGTTGATCGATAGACCCATTTCTTCCCCAACTATATTAGGCTTATCAATGTATAGCTGTAGGGTTTCAATACTACTGGCCAGAAGAACTGTGTCGTCTGCATATCTAAGTGTTCCCCGTTGACCTTGATTCCCACTGCTGTATCTTCTACTGCCCAAAATACAGCTCCCGAGTACATGTTGAATAATAATGGAGACAGAATACATCCTTGTCGAACTCCTCTTCTAATGTCCATAGAATCTGATGTATCATCATCGATCTACACTACATCTTTTTGATGAATCTTATATCTTTACCATCAATTCCAATTTGTTGAAGTATTTTGATGAGCTCATTATGTTTTATTCTATCAAATGCTTTTACATAATCTATGAATCTTTTTGTTGGCCCCAGCATTCTTGAAGAAGAGTTGTTGGTCCGAAATAGCTTCGCGAGTTCCATAACCCTTTCGAATTCCAATCTGAGAAACTTCTATTTGATCATCACATTTTTTCCTTATTCGACCATGTATAATTTTCAAAAAAGGCTTTCAGCAGATGACTCAGTAGGCTCATAAGTCGATATTCACTGCATCGTTTTGAAGTTGATTGCTTTGGAAGGGGACCAAATGGTGCAATGTATTTTGGCCTTCCAAAACGAGAAATAGCAAAATAAGCTGTAGGTTCCGGAAAGAAAAAGTTTAACTTTGAATTCTTCGAGCAAATGTGGTAAAAGAAAGTATTTTCTTATGTTTACATAAATGGCCATATTATTTGGCTTGGGACTGTAATGTTAGCACATCCTGCCATCTAGCAGTGAAATCCAAAACTCTATTGGGCACCCTGTGGCTGTAATCACCACATGTGGTATGAGAGATCTTTAACACGCCAACATTGTACGACTTGGAGTGTCTGGGAATCGAACTCGTGATCTTGGTGTCAGGAGGCAGACACTCTGTCCCTGAACCACAGATACACTACAATGTTAAAGAGACTGAAATACATAGTTGGACCATTCTTGCACCCCGGTCCACAATTATTATGAAACACTGTTTTTCTTATCTTTTCATGATACGTAATATGATTGTTGCTTTTACATATTTTCAGACACATCTCTCCACAAATGCTCAATTCGAAGCAAACTCGAACACAAGTACCAGTCCTATGAAGAACCAGATCAAGGATATGCTGTGAGTAGATAAAAAATATCTGATTAAGTACTCTGTAGCTATAGATTACTAAATCATTGTTTTGATGTAGCTCATCACATTAGCTCGATTAATTTCCCCAATCGCATATTTTCCCCTCCTCTTATTTGTGAGGCTACCTTTATGTAATTTCAGGCCATCAAAAGCACCAGATTTTAATGATATACTTGACATGGCAACTCCAAATTCATATTGATTGTTTTATTAATTTTCGCCCTATTCATATTTAGGTGACCAACTCAAAATTTAACTGTATATTCCAAATTTGTGTAATTTAACTTGTGTTAAAAGGGGAAGATGACCCCCCTTAAAACAACAATAACTATTTTAGTAGAGCATGCTGAGCTTCTATGCCCAAGATCGCGGGTTCAAACCCAGCCGAAGTCGTCGGATTTTTTAAGAGCGTTAAAAATCCCTCAGTATGCTTCCCTTTGGAGGGATAGTAAAGCCGGCGGTCCCATGTCATAGATTTATGGCATGTTAAAGAAACTTCCACTAATTACACCCGTGTGAAGCTAAATTATAGGTTAAAATTTGACCAACGCTCTTATGTTCCAACGTTCGTCGCTAGGAGCCAACTGCGGTGGCATCTAGTAACCAAGTTCTGAATTAGTAGTTATTGATGGTGGAGTTTGGTGGCAAAAGTAGGAACTATTTGAAAAATTCTAAGTTGCAGTACTTAAATTAAAAAACAGATAACGCACACTAATACAGCCATCATAATTAACACCGGTTATCAGACAGATTCTACACACACCCTAAGTACATGGGGCTACGTGACCGCGTTGTCGCAGCCCCTAAACTGAGGAACCAACCAACCAACCTAACTTAGTAGAACAGGCATTTGAATATTCCCAGTTATGAAAGTGATTTTCCATCGTTGTTATCTTTGTCGGAATACCAAAGACCAACTCCTTCCTTCAGGCGTGATCAAATCATTGACATTATAAATATCTGTGACAAGGTGCTTTCTTATTGGTCACTTTACAGAAGTCTACCTTTGGAACAGACCAATCACTGTATGTGTTGGATTGGGCATCAAGTTACAAGGAATAGGGATACGTACTAACCACTCCTCTCCATGTTGTTCAATTCACACAAATTTCTAAAAGGGAAAGTGCAATTACGGCCCGTAATGTAGTCGTTAAAGATATAGTGCATGGCCAACATCAAAACAGCACCGAGATGGTAAGACTGATCCGAAAAGTGGAGTTATTTCAGTATTTAAGGGAATGGATAGACAAACACCTGTCAGAGGCTCTGAGAGCAAGAATCAACTTGGCATACAAATTAATCTAAATAGTCTTTGTATTGCATATGGACATGAAAATAAAATTTTCGACATGTGAATTCCGAAGTATTTTTGAACACATATTTAGACTAATTCATAATTACCGCTTCGGTGGCGTAGTCGGTAGCATGACCAAGGTCACGGGTTCAAACCCAACCGAAGTCGTCGTATTTTTAAGAGCATTAAAATCCTTCTTGTATGCCTTCCTTCGGTGGGGAAGTAAAGCCGGCGGTCCCATGTCATAGATTTATGGCATGTAAAAGAACCTTCCACTACAATTGGTAGAGTGTAGCTAAATTTGTATGTTATTTGGTTAGAAACGCTTTATCAAGTTCCAACGTTCGCTGCTAGGTGTCAGTGACAGCGGCATCTCTGGTAGCCAAACTTGGAACTACTTCGGTGGCGTAGTTGGTAGCGGATTCAAACCCGGCCAATGTCGTCGGATTTTTAAGAGCATTAAAAATCCCTCAGTATGCTTTCCATCGGAGGGGAAGTAAAGCTGGCTGGCCCATGTCAGTGATTTATGGCATCATGTAAAAGAACCTTCCACTAACTAAACATGTGTGAAGCAAAATTTGTGGGTTAGGTTTGATTAATGCTCTTAAATTCCAATGTTCGTCACCGGGCGTTGGTTGCGATGGCATCTAGTATTAGCCATGTTCACAGCTAGGTCGTTACGGTAGCATTTATTATTAGTTATTGTTGTTTTAAGGGGCGGAATTACGAGGTCATCTGCCCCGACGGTAGCATTTGGTAGCGAAAGTAGGAACTACTTGAAATTATCGTCTGCAGTTCTTACTTGAATCATAGCGTATAGAAGAGAAAGTGACCCGACTTGTGGAGTTTGTATGGTCCAGCGCTGAGTGAGGACGGTATCAACACAAGCAGTTGTATGTTACTTTTCAGTAACTGAATGTTATCAGCTTACACTACGTTGTATTAGACAAGATGATCCAAATATAAAATTCTCCGCACTGAGTATATACAACGCTAACAATAAAGTAAATATAATATAATATAATACAGTATAATGACAAACTCACCCATATAACTTATAGCTCTCAGTTGTCCGAAGCTTTGGACAGCTTACGCGATGATTTTCCAGACTTGGAAGCTGACTGCTCTTTCCTAATTTCTTTCGTACGAAAGAAAAAGCGCACTTCATGAAATGAAAAACGAGTTTTCCAATAAGGTCCAGTTATGTTCCATACACCATCAACAAATCACGGCCCTAAAACAATCTCATCAATGCTGTCCTAACACTCATAAAATATATCAACCCACAAATTTGAAAGGGAAGATAATTCCATTTCAACGACTACTTCGACCTGTAAAAGAATGTTGAAGACACTGTCAGACGGTTGAGTTAGGTAACTAAGGGCATTTATTGTGCCAAAGTCCTTTATATTAGTGAAAGTTGCAGCTGTTGTGTCCGACGGCCTTTTCACTTTGAAGGGTTGTTGCACACTTCACACAGCTGATCCCTTTCCTTAGTTGCTTGACAATATACCCGGCTAGATAGTGTGGGACTGCACCAGGCTTCAAACTCCATCTCATTCTCGCCATTTCGACTGTCTTTCCTTCTATAATGAAAGTGTCCGTTTTTATAAGGAAATTATAGGAGCAATGTTTGTCACATAGCCTGCATATGACTTACTTGACAATATAATGTCTTACCTCGGAATGGCCTTAGCCCATTTAAATAAATCATCTTCGGCTTTTGGAGGTCTAAAAATGTGCCTACCTGTTGCAGATGACTTGTCGTATCCAGATCAGCACCCGGGAACAAAACAACACGGCATATTCACTTACACAGTTTTGTTTGACGAATCTTACCAGGTTATAATTCACTCGACAGCACAAACGTAAAGAAATAAGTGTAAAGGCTTACAAATACTAAACACACCAGTGTCATAACGTATGTATTATTTCACTATCGCTTCTTGATCGCATACACTTTTCAACACCAAGAAATAAGGACTAAACACGGCAGCATTTCCATGTTTTCAAACTCGCGAGCGCTTAGAAAGTGTCTCCAGCCAGCCACAACCAACCGCTGCGCAGTCTACCGGCGGGCGCAGCAACTACCCATACTAAAGATACGGCAAACTCGGGAGTCGGCACACTTTCTCTTCTAAACGCTATGCTTGAATTAAAGAAAACAGACAACATACACTAATACAGTCATCACAATTAACACTGGTTATCAGACAGATTCTACACACACCCAAAGTACACGGGGCTACATGACCGCGTTGTCGCAGCCCCTAAACTAAGGAACCAACCAACCAACTTGAAATTGAACTTGTTGGGGAGCCTACAATTGAAATGCCCTGCTATGGCCATTGGCTGCAATTCATATATAATAACAACGAGCATCCCGTCCCAGCTTCGCCCAGTATCCTTAAAGATTTAACCAGTGTAAGCTTAAAAGGCGTATTTTTTTTTATTTCAATGAACTACAACCTATATCCGTTTACCGTCTCGGCGTGATGGGTTGAAATCACTGACTGGACTATTAATTATACACTGAAGAAAATGGGAATTGCAACACCATGAAGGCATTGGTCGTTTGTGTTGATTTTCAAGATAACGAACGATGCCATGTTAGTATGTAAACGATCAAAGTTTCAGACCCATTGGATTGTTGCTACAGGTCTCCCCATGTGATTGGTCGCGGAAGAATCAACTCCAGTATACGGACTCTGGTGTAGCGTAGTTGACTTGCGGTCTGTGCAGTGAAGTGTTCCCCGTCAAACATGCCTCGACGACAGAGAAGAGCACGGTATCAACAACTGTCGCCGTTTTAGAGATCTCGAATAATTGGGCTTTGTGAGGCTGGATTATCGCTAAGGACTGTCGCTTCACGTGTTGGCCGACAGGCATCTACGGTACAACGTGTATGGCCACAGTGGTCAAATGAAGGTACCCACACTCGTAGACCTGGCATAGGCCCAGCGCGACAGACAGTTGGTAATCGCCTGTGTGCAGCTGGCTTACGATCCCGTGTCCCTGCAGAAGGTGTTCCATTGACCCCACAAAAGCGACGTGTAAGGCTGGCCTGGTGTCGAGAACGATCGACGTGGGTCGACGAATGGCATAGGGTAGTCTTTAGTGATGAATGGCGCTTCTGTCTTGCCCGCAGTGATCGCCGGAATCGTGTGCGCCGACGTACCGGGGAGAGGGGCTGCCCAGATTTTATTGTCGAGAGGCACACAGGGCTAACACCAAGAATTATGGTCTGGGGAGCTATTGGCTTTAATGTGAAATCACAATTAGTGCTTGTTGAGGTCACTATGACTGCTCGACAGTACTTTGATAGGGTACTCAATCCAGTGGTTGTCCCTATGATGGCGAACATTGCTAATGGGATGGTTCAGCAGGACAATGCCTGGGTTCACAATGCACGCATCGTCAGAGAAGCTCTCCACGACATCACAACCTTAGAATGGCCCGCCAGATCCCCGGACCTCAGTCCTATTGAGCATGTGTGGGACATGAAGGGTCGACAACTGGCCACTGTCCTCAGCCACCCACAACTCTGGAACAACTGACCCGTGCAGTGCAACAAGCATGGGCCACAATTCCTCAGGAAGCGATCCTGGGCCTTATTGACTCCATGCCTCGACGAATTCATCAATGTATTGCAGCTCGGGGTGGGCACATCCTGTATTGATTGTTGTCCAAACTTGCGGTCAGAGGGACCTGAAAGTGTAATCATCGAATCACAACCGAACACTCGTCCTGCGTGTTCAATTGCAGCAATGTAGCAATATTGCAATTTCCATTTTCTTCAGTGTATTATCATGGAGATAGCATGTGCAATGAATTCTTGTCTGACGTAATTTAAGAATGGCGACGTGCATGAATCTCAAATCCCCCCTCCGTTCAATCTAAACTTGACTGTGTATTCTGCGGAACGAAACGTTCACAGACGAAGTAAAGAAAAGCCGTGTTGCACTTCCAGGGAAAACACATCCACTCTTCTCTGAAGTCGTAACTTGACACGACTCTACAGTGTCTGGGGTGATAGGCTCGCTTGCCAGCCAGCTAGCTCATAATTGAATGGAGATTGTTGGAAGAAATGAGAGTGTAAAAACACTTAGAGTGAACGATGTATTAACCCTCCACACTTAAAATTGTTCAGCTGGTCACGCTTCCAATTCTTTTGCTTTTTTCCTGAAATGTTCGTAATATACCTTTTGTGTCCCATCCAATATCTCTTTCAATGTTTCGTTCGTTAAAATATCTATTGTTGAAAGAGACTAACCGGATGGTGGTTGGAAACCTGAGTATGTGGGAATTGCATGAAGACAGCATGAGTAAGCTTTCAGGTCTTCCAGTCAGAGCTATTGTAACGTTTCGTTACCAACCTTGCACGTAAATATACATATATAAGAATCTCCACAGTTGGGCGTCCAAATGTAACGTTCCCGGTCCTTCTAAGTGACCAAAGGTTACGTTCCTGGCGCGGCTCCAATATTGCGTTCTCCTGGAGTACAGTAGAAGAATCGCAACAAGAACAAGCACCGCTTTACTCACACCACCAATAGGATACTTACCTCTTACCTGTTCATTAGCAATGATTATAATCAGCTCGTGTGGGCGCCAGGACATCTGATACTTTAGATGTGCCAATGTATTTCATTGAAATAGTGATAGAGCACTCGAAACATCTTTCTCTCAAGCCGTGGCATAGCTAAGCCATTAACCAATTGTTTTATCATTACGGGGAGAAGGTATGCCTTATATTTAAAGCTAGCTACTAGAAATGAAAATCCTACCATTAATCAAGAACAAAATTTATTAGTTAAAAAGTTAAGCAGCAAGAGTTGTGATAATTAAAATAAATGAATTTACTAAAAAAGAGGAAATCTGACATTCTACGGATCGGAGCGTGGAATGTTAGAAGTCTGCTAGGAAGTGGAAGGTTAGAAAACTTAGAAAGGGAAATGGATAGGTTGAGGTTGGATTTGGTTGGGATTAGTGAAATGCGCTGGCAGGAAGAACAGGACTTTTGGTCAGGAGACTATAGGGTCATTAGCACTAAATCAAACAATGGCCAAGCAGGGGTTGGCCTCATATTGAGTAGGAAACTTGGACAGCGGGTGGAATATTATGAGCAATATAGTGAACGGATTATTGTTGCAAAAATCAATACTAAACCTACCTGCACCACAGTGGTACAAGTCTATATGCCTACCAGTCAAGCTGATGATGAGGATGTTGAAAAGATCTACGAAGAAATAGATGAAATTCTGAGGTATATCAAGGGTGATGAAAATGTTATAGTAATGGGAGATTGGAATGCTGTGGTAGGAAAAGGGAGAGAAGGGAAGATAGTAGGAGATTTCGGATTAGGTGAAAGGAATGATCGAGGAAGCAGGCTGGTAGATTTCTGCACCGAGCATGAGTTGGTCATAGCTAACACCGTATTCAATAACCACAATAGAAGAATATACACATGGATGAGACCAAGAGATACAGGGCGTTACCAAATCGACTTCATTATGGTCAAGCAGAGGTTTCGAAACCAGATTTTGGATTGTAAAACATATCCTGGTGCTGACATAAACTCTGACCACAATCTGGTTGTAATGAAATGCAGATTAAAGTTGAAGAAACTGAAGAAAAGTCAAAAGCCAAAAAGGTGGGCAATAGACAGACTGAAAGAGAAGGATGTAAAAGAAAGATTCAAGAAGAGTATAAAGGAAGGACTAATGAAAAACCCTAAACCAACTTCAATTGCAGACGAATGGGCACTTTTGAAGAATGAAATAACAAAATCCGCAGAAGAACACATTGGTAGGAAAGAAAGAATAGGTAGAAAACCGTGGATCACTCAGGATATACTAGAATTGATGGATGAAAGGCGGAAACACAAGAATGTAAGAAATGAAAAGGGGAAAGCAGAATACAAACGTCTGAGAAATGAGGTTAACAAGAAGTGCAAGGAAGCGAAAGAAGAATGGTTGAAAGAGAAATGTGCAGGTATAGAAAATTGTCTGAAATTAGGAAAAATAGACACAGCTTTTCGAAGGATTAAGAATACTTTTGGGGAAAAGAAGACTAAGTGCTGTAATATTAAGGACACAGATGCGAAGCCTCTAACAGATAGGGAAGAAAAGGTTGAGAGATGGAAAGCTTGCATAGAGAGTTTGTATAAGGGAAAGGAGATTGAGAATCATGTAATGGAAAGGGAGGAGGAAATTGATGTGGATGCGAAAGGAGATTTAATATTGAGATCAGAATTTGATAAAGCTTTGGAAGACTTAAGCAGGAAGAAAGCACCAGGCATAGATGATATACCGATTGAGTTGCTACGCTACATAGGAGATGAAGGTCTGATCAGGTTATTTCACTTGGTGTGTAGGATTTATGAGACAGGTGAGATACCCCCTGATTTCAAGAAGAATGTAATTATCCCTATACCAAAGAAAGTGGGAGCTGACAGATGTGAAGATTACCGTACAATCAGCTTGATTACTCATGCTTCAAAGATCCTGTCTAGAATAATTTACAAGAGGATTGAAAGCCAGATAAAAACGGAGTTGGGTGAAGACCAGTTTGGTTTCAGGAGAAATGTAGGAACAAGGGAAGCTGTACTAAGTCTTAGGCTGATTTTGGAAGGTAGAATAAGGAAAGGTAAGAGAACGTTCATGGCTTTTTTAGACTTAGAAAAGGCTTTTGATAACGTTGATTGGACTAAATTGTTTGACATTTAGAAATCGATTGGAATAAAGCACAGGGATAGGAGGGTGATATACAATCTATACAGAAACCAGACAGCAGTCATTCGAGTTGAAGGACATGAGAGAGAAGCTGGTATTCAGAAAGGTGTAAGGCAAGGCTGCAACTTATCACCCATACTTTTCAATCTTTACATTGAACAAGCAATGAAGGAAATTAGAGAAAAATTTAAAGTGGGAGTGAAGATTCAAGGAGAAATAATTTCAACTCTGCGATTTGCTGATGACATCGTCATCTTGGCCGATAAGCCTGAGGATTTGAATGAGTTTTTGAATGGTATGGACTCCCGTCTTACGGAAAGAATTCATGATGAAAATTAATAAATGTAAAACAAAAATACTGGAATGCAGCCGAAATAAATCAGAAACCTGTATGGAGATCAAATTGGCAGGTGAAAAGCTGAAGGAAGTAGGAGTTTCTGTTACTTAGGAAGCAGAATAACCAGTGATGGACGAAGCAAAGAGGATATAAAAAGTAGGTTGGCTCAGGCAAAGAAAGCATTTCTACAAGAAAGGAATCTGCTGACATCGAATATAGATTTAGGTATTAGGAAGTCATTTTTGAAAGCCTTTGTCTGGAGCGTGGCGCTCTATGGAAGTGAAACTTGGACTATTGGTGCAGCAGAAAAGAGGAGAATTGAAGCATTTGAAATGTGGTGTTACAGGAGAATGATGAAGATCAGATGGGTAGATAGGGTTACAAACAAAGAGGTATTAAGACTAGTGGGAGAGGAGAGATGTTTCTGGCGACTGCTAATGAAGAGAAGAGATAGGTTGGTAGGACACATACTAAGACACCCAGGAATAGCAAGCTTAGTTATGGAGGGAAGGGTCGAGGACAAGAACTGTAGGGGTAGACCAAGGTTAGAATATGTTAAACAGATTGCCTCGGATGTAGGGTGTGGTAGCTATGTAGAGATGAAACGATTATCTCAGGACAGGGAGACATGGAGAGCTGCATCAAACCAGTCAAAAGACTGAAGACTCAAACAACACATCTAAAAAATCTGGAAGTTAATTGAAATTGGCGGATTCTACAAAATGGAACATGAATTTAAATCATTAACAAAAGCTTGACTCTAATTTGCCATAAACAGAATTACAGAGATTTGATCGGATTTTGGTATCAGAACTCGCAATCATCTTCTTCATTTCGGTCGTGCTGTTTTCCATCTACAGTACTGGCTGGATGGAATGTCGATTGCTTCTTCTTCAAGGATTGTTGATCTTATCTTATACGGGCCTGGAACTAATTAGCCCCATTCCCCGGCTGGCTCGTGTGAGTGGTTTAAACCCAGAGTTCCATGACACAATCATTTTCACGTCAGAAATTTGTTATTACTTTAAACTTGTTACATTGATATGTTGCGACGATTTGATATACGTGCAGCTTCAGAAGGAAAGTGTGGCGTATATAGCAGTATGTAGGCCTCCCGAGTAGCTGAACAGCAGTTTTATGTAAAAGGAGTTCCCCGTCTTCGCTGTATCTTGACCAATCCTGTACGGTGTCGTGATGACGTAGTTTCCCTCTCCAGATCCATAAGTTCTCATTTTCCTTCTTCATTAGTTGATTTACCCACGTGGTATTGCTTCTGTGGTAAATTTAAATTGGCGTACTGATGCTTACTAATTCTCGGAATACGTGACGTCAGTACCAACTGACCCAAGTTGCTTTGTTACAGACAGGAGAGTCACCCGGAAAGTTTGTACATAATTCTTTGAAGTCATGTCTATTTTCGGCAGACCTCCCGTGGATATATCGTCGCCAGGCCAAGCAAGCCCCTAGTTTAATGCTAACTTGAATTTAAAACTTAACATTTCCATTTTATATATTTCACCAAACAATGATTAATACCCTAATTGACATATAATGAAGTGATGTAATCAATCCTGAATTGATATGACTATTATGATCATCTTCACTTAAATACATATCATTCACAATCGCGCTAATATTTGGACAGCTCTCCTACTTTATTTGCATGCGGCCATTTTTGCGCCTTTTGGCTATAAACACAGTGATCTAGCTTCCGCTGATTGGTCGATATCAGAGGATGCATTCAGACAGAAAAAATCAGAAAGGGTGTGAGACAGGGCTGCTCTCTCTCACCGTACCTCTTTAACTTACTCATTGAGGAAGCCACAAAGAAGTTTAAGGAGTAAACATAAATTGGCTTCATATTCAATGCATTTGATTTGCAGATGACATAGCAATTGTTGCGGACTCAGAGAAGATGTTGTCCAAAATGTTAAATGTATTGTCATCATCATTCTCAAAGTTATGTTTGAACATGAATATTAAGAAGACCAAGGTATTAGTTGTGAATAAACATCCTGAGAGTATTGACACAAACATTAAGCTTACTGACAAGATAGTGCAACAAGTCACCAGTCCCTCTTACTTGGGAAGTCTAATCACCAATGACAACAAAAAAAAAGTCAACCCCTGGCACTATACAGCCCATGACGGGCTAAGGCCGACCAAGCGACCCCTGCCCAGCCATTTGGCCTGCAGATATTGGGGTGACGCGTGATCAGCGCATCGGGTCCCCTCGGCCGTTAATCTTGGTATTCGTGATCGGGGCGCTGTCTCACAGTCAGACAGCTACTCAATTGTCCTCATGAGGCTGAGTGCACCCCGTTCCAACCCTCACGTCAGTTTTAAAATCCCTGACGGAGCCGGGGATCGAACCCGGGGCCTCCGGGTGAGAGGCAGGCGCGCTACCCCAACACCACGGGGCCGGCACCAATGACAACAGGTGTAGTAAAGAGATTAGAAGGCGGATAGTGCTCGCAAAGAAGGCATTCAATAATAAGAAAAATCTTTTGATTAATGCAAATTTGGATACTGCAGTTATAAGGTGTGTTCAAAAAGCAACGAGCCGGAGGCATAATTACAGAAACCAGTACCTGTATGTTAGAATTATTGGCCCTGGCTGTTGAGGCACTTATCCCACTGTGACACGAGGCGGTGAATGTCTGTCTCATAAAATTCCCTGGGCAGCGATGTGAACCAGTCGCACGTACAGCTGGCCGTCAGCGTCCGAGATGAATCGTTGGCCCCACAGAGCCCTTTTCTGGGGACCAAACATGGCGTAATCGCAGGGAGAGAGATCTGGACTATATGGAGGGCGGCCGAGAACCTCCCATTCGAATTTCTGCTGAAGTGCCTTGACTGTGTTGGCCGTATGAGGTCGTGCATTGTCGAGGAGCGACCACGGCGGCTATGGCGTTCACTGTCACTCGGCGGTCCTGGGTAATGAGTGCATCAACCAGCTGGACGTTGTCAATCGGTAATGCAGGGGGGTGCCCCAGTCCAGGCATCATCGGCTAACGTCACCTGTCCTTCCCTGAAGTGCTTGTGCCACGCCTTGACCCTTGCATGGGACATGCAGTGTTCACTGTACACTTGACACATTCGGCAATGAATGTCCGTTCCCCCTACTCCTTCCGCTGTCAGAAACCGAACAACACCTCTTTGCTCTTCGGTTGATGCCTCCATGTCACTGATTGCAATGCGACTGGCAGCGTTGGTCGATTGATGCATGATGCTGCTCGCTTTCTATCATCACGTGACGTGCACGCGTGCCCTCTAGCGACGGGCTGTGACCTCCCACACTCTGGTCGGAACCACACCTCATTACACACGCCACGATTAGCCGATGTCGTCACCGGTTTGTGCATTCCAGCCTCCGGCTTGTTACTTTTTGAACGCACCTTATAAAAAGAAATTTGTAATGTCCTTTGTGTGGCGTGTGCTTCTGTATGGATGTGAATCTTGGACGGTCAGGATTGGAAGCCACTTGAAGCATTTGAGATGTGGGTCTGGCGGAGAATATTACAGGTTAAATGGATTGCAAAGAGGACTAGCATCCTGCAAGAAATTCAACGGAAAAGAGAACTGAGACCAACGATCCCTAAAAGAAAAGCTAAATTCATTGGCCACATCTTGCGACATAACGCTTTCCTAACTAATCTCCTAGAAGGAAAAATCACAGGGAAGAAAGGCCGAGGTCGACCAAGGAAATGTTTTCTGCACTAACTCTTCATTTTGGTTCCTGCTGTGAGATGAAACGAGGTGCTGAAGACGGAGAGCAATGGTTGCGGAGACAAGGCATTGCCTTTAGAAGTTGATGATGATTGCCAACCCAAAGTATCTTAAGAATTATGGTCAGAAGGCCATGAATTCTCTAAATTCTATGTTAGATATTGTCTGAGAATCGCTAGCTGCTGTTAAAACTCGCTAATCTTGGAGTAAACAAGATGTCGGATTGCTTCCTGTATGAATGCAACAGGAAATTGTGATGTCGGAACATTTCTGACATATGAGCTTAAAAGGTTGATAAGAGATAAGCTCTCGCGGACTTGTTTGTAGAACTTTTCATGGTGAACAATTCTTACACTCATAGTGTATATATGGCACGGTTTCTTATCCACCAGAGTAAGAAAGAATCATGGGAACGGTATGTGTCGTCTATCACGGCACATACCCCCTCCTCTCAAGTGTGGACTAAACTACGATGCATTTCGGGCATTCAGACATCTTCTACTGTACCGGGAATTTCCATTGATAATGAATTGGTTACAGATCCTTACCGCATTGCAAACCATCTCGCATCTTATTTTGCGGATATATCCGGTTCCGATAACTATGATCCTACCTTCGTGGCCGTGAAGCGCGAGGCAGAACGTTTCCAGCTCAGTTTTGCTTCCCGCTCTTTGGAGGAGAACAACGTGCCCTTTACGGAGTGGGAACTACGCGGAGCGCTGGCGCTCTGCAGGGACACGTCTCCCGGCCCAGATAATATTCACAACCAGATGCTTAAACACCTTAACGATGAGAGCATTCGTTATTTGCTCAAGGTGTTTAATCGTATCTGGTTGGAAGGTGTGTTTCCAGCGCAATGGCAGGAAGGTATCATTATACCTATCCTGAAGCCCGATAAGGATCCCAATTTGACAGGGAGTTACAGACCTATTTGTCTCACTAACGGTCTGTGCAAGCTCTTTGAGAGGATGGTCAATCGGCGCCTGGTGTGGGTCCTGGAGAAACGAGGACTCCTGTCTGAATACCAGTGTGGATTCAGGGTGTCTCGGTGTACCAACGACCATCTGGTGCGCCTGGAGACCGCCATACAGGACGCTTTTCTCCGAAGACAGCACCTAGTCGCTGTTTTCTTTGACCTCGAGAAGGCCTATGACACCACTTGGCATTACGGCATCCTCTCTACCCTGCATCAATGGAAATTCCGAGGTAACTTGCTGGTTTTTATTGCGAATTTTCTGTCCCTTCGCCTATTCTGTGTCTGAATAGGGGGACATATTCGCAATATCATATACAGGGAAACGGAGTCACACAGGGATCAGTGCTTAGCGTAACATTATTTGCAATTGCCATAAACGGTATAGTCGCTGCTGCTGGTCCGGCAGTGTTACCGTCGCTATATGAAGACGTCTTCGCTCTACATTATAGTGCGCACAATATGGCGGTCGCTGAACGACAGCTACAACAAGCTATTCGGAGAGTGGAACGCTGGACACTAGAGCATGGCTTTCGGTTCTCAACGGCTAAGACCTCGGTTGTCCATTTCTGCCGAAAGCCCACTCTCCATCCTGATCCTGAGCTTTATCTGGGCAATGTAGCTTTGCCTGTTGCTGCTTCGTACCAGTTCCTTGGGCTCCTTTTCGATAATATGTTAACGTGGGAGTCACACGTGCGGTGTTTGAAAACTGCCTGTGCTAAGAAGCTCAACTTGTTGCGGTTTCTTAGCGGCACATCGTAAGGGGGGGGGGGGGGGGGGGCACGGTGCTCCTACGTTTTTATAAGGCTCTGATTTTATCTCGATTAGATTATGGCAGTGTAGCATATGGTTCGGCCCGTAAGTCAGTGCTTTTTAAACTGGACAGTGTCCACCACGGCGGTGTGAGGCTGGCGACGGGAGCCTTTCGGACGAGCCCAGTCGTCAGCTTGCTCGCCGAGGCTGGCGTACCTCCTTTACACCTGAGGCGCCAACAAGTACTGCTGACCTATGCTGCAACTATTCGACAGATGCCACCTCATCCAAGCTACCCATGTTTGTTTTCCAATCCGAATCGCCGGCTGTATGATGCGCTTACCCGAGCCACTCGGCCGGCGGGGATTCGCTTGGATGACTTATACCGGCAGTTCCGATTTCCTGCTGTCTCCTGTATCGTCCGAGTACCTAGCAAGGCCTCTCCGTGGATGGTCTCTCGCCCCGATATCATCCTGGATCTGCACACCGGCCCCAAGTCGGACACGGACTCCTCCGTCCATCGGAGGCTGTTCCAATCCGTGGTGAGCCGGTATCCAGGATCAGGGCTTCTATTCACGGATGGTTCGAGGGTAAACGAGAAAGTAGGCTGTGCATTTGTGGTTGAGGATCGTCGCTTTCTCTTTTCACTTCCCGAGGCCTGTGGCGTGTACACAGCGGAGCTCTATGCCATCCTAGAAGCTCTGCGATACACGTTATCAGACGATCACCAGCACTTTCTTGTGTGTACTGACACTCTGAGTGCGCTGCAAGCGATCGATGTGTGTTTCCCGAAGCATCCTTTGGTCCAGCATGTGCACGACCTGCTCGTCAGTGCGTCTAACACGGGCACCGGGGTGACCTTTGTGTGGCTTCCTAGCCACATGGGAATTGTTGGAAACGAGCTTGCTGATCAGGCGGCGAGAGAGGCAGTCGCACTGCCCTCGCTACCGTATAAGGTGCCTGCTAGTGATGTGCACTCTCAGTTGCGGCATTCGATCCTGTCGCATTGGAAGGAAGCGTGGCTTGCCACGCCTCCACCCAACAAACTGAGAGGCATCAAGGAGACAACAAAGGTGTGGAAATCTTCCTTCCGATCTCTCCGGAAGGAAGCTGTGGTACTCTGTCGACTCCGGATCGGCCATGGGATTGCTACGCACTCCCACTTACTAAAGAGAGAAGACCCTCCTGTGTGTACTTGCGGTGCCCATCAAACTGTGGCACTCATTCTCTTGGAGTGTGTGCATCTGGCCGATCTGGGAAGGACTCTTAAACTGCCTAATACCCTCTCCCTTATTCTCCGTAATGACGGGCCGTCAGTAGACCTCGTCATCCGGTTCATCAGGGAGAGTGGTTACTTTTTTAGGTTTTAATGTACGTTAAGACTTTAAATTCAGGTTAAGTCTGTTTTATGTTTTTTATTGTGTTCATCTATTTTAATGTTCACTATGCCTATTTGTTTTATTGTGTTTTACCAATCACCTTTTATTCTTTTTTTATTCAAATAAGGCATAATTGTTGGGGCTCACTGTCTATTTTATATAAACCATTTTCGTTTCATCCATAGCAGTGAGCTGTTTTTTAATCTTCATCCTTTCATTTCACTTTATTAACTTAAAATTAAAGACCTTATTTGTTACAGATCTTTTTCTAACTATTTTTATAAGACTTTTCTTACAAAACCCAAGTGAAATATTATCAACAAAGCTTTGTTTGCAATTACTTTAGTTTCTTTATAACAACATTGCTGAAGAAGGCCATAATATGTATTAGTTAATGTACTGTATATTAATTTAATTATTTTTGACTAAGGGCCAGGTTTATCAATGCAGCATTACCAGGCCGTCAGTAAATGCCTTGTTAATTCTAACATCGGAATTTAATTCGTTGGCGTTTCACCAGAAAAATTTGCCAATTGGCATAAAGAAATGAATCGTTACGTCTAAGGGCTGTACAAAACTCATTGAAAGATGATGATTGTGGCGGTATTTGTATATTCGTTGGTTTAATCAAGCTGGTCTGGAACTGCAAATTGTTATATACTCCTTGGTTAAAAACAAACATGGCTGACGAGGAAAAGAAGAAGAGCCGGGGACTGAATTTTTCTTTGGTTCAAAGGAACGTACAAATCGTTGAAAATAATAGTTGGTTGTTTATTTTTTAAGGGGCAGAACAGCTTGGTCATCTGCCTAAAAATAAGAGGACTGTTGCTGTTACGTCTAGGTAGCTGTGTGCCATACCGTAATGCATCTCACGATATTACACATAAATAAGGAATGGTACATATCTTACTTGTCAGATAGGAATTCCAGGTTAGGTTCTATCATCTGTAGAACATTCAACACAGAAGATTTTGACAACCGAAATCTCATAATAAATTCTGTGTCATCACATTCATCAAAGCAATGCCTCCGTTCTTTATAAATTCGAGGTCGACCAATATCGAACATGTCTTCAAGAACATCTTCATCGTTGACTAAATTTTAATGCTTGCTCCGTTTTGGATTGGAATGCCGTGTAAATCGACCGTCAGCCGTTAATTGTATGTAGGCACAGCAATTAGTTTTAATGGCTCGTTAGGGATGCTAATGGATTGTTATAGATTGGTGAACCACGACATTTCAGTAAACGTCCGTTCACCATCTTTATTTCCCGGTTCCATTCTCATGTGTCCACACCACTTCAGTTTAGTTGTTTCTATCCTATCCTGGAGTTTCCAGAATCCTGTCCTTTTTCTAATTTCCTCATTCCTTAATCTATCCTTCCTTGTCTTTCCTTCCATGCTTGTTAGAAACCTCATCTCTGCTGCCTGTATCCTGCTCTCTTCCCTTTTAGTCGTTGTCCTTGTCCCAGCTGCATATGTCAGCATGGGTTCATAATAGGTTGTGTGTAGAACCCTTTGGGACATCCCGGTTCCACACAATACCTCTCACACTCTGGTAGAAACGGTTTGCTTGTTGTATTCTTTTACTAATTTCTTTGGTTATCTTCCCATCTTTTGTGATCCGTTAACATCCTTTAATGTTTTGTTGACAGTTTGAACCCGGCCCTAAGGTGCAATAAATGTTGTTGTTGTTGTTTCCTATGCAGGGCTTCCAGCGATTTACTTTTATTTACTTTTGTTTAAAAGACTTACCTTTATTAACTTTTTTTGAAATTCATTTACTTTTTTCGAAATTCATTTTCTTTTTTTCTTTTTTGCCTATCGCTGCTGTGCAATTATTATTTATACCTTGTGCCGCGCTAGCCATAGCGTCTTCTCTGCCGCGTGTGCAGCGCGCTCTAGTTATAAATCAAGAAAGAGATTCTCCAGCCGGACTAAGGTTTTCGAACCTTTTCGGACCATGCCGCGCCATCTACCGGCCAGCTGTAGAATAGAGCTCGTGATCCTCATTCAGACGGCGTTGCGTTTACCGTGCCGTGACGTGTTGTTTTTACACCGAGCGATGTGTTTGTTGTTGCAAACGGAAACGCGTGGTTTTGTGAGGTGGAAAGTGTGGGCGGCAAGTGCATTATCAACTTGGTAAGTACTTATGTGTAATTTATGTGATACCTATTAGTGACTGATGTTTAGGACCAAAGACTTATGTTTAGGAAGATATGCTTCTTGTCGGTGAACAATCTAAGCCTGGGTCAAGATTAGGCCTACATTGCATGGGAATTCGCTTTAGTTGTTTAAATGTGGCGTTAGATACCATTTATTTTATAACACATCTTTGTGGTTGACAGTGATTCAAAGGGCTTTTCGAGTATTCTAATTATTGTAGCTGTAGAGGTGGGGGAGAAGAGGGGTCGTTATTTCGCTTTCTGTAAGAGCAACATTGTTGTGGCAATACGTAGTGATGCTTTGTGCACTTCGAATTTCTTAGTACAACACTACTCGGTACCTGAAATTACAGTGTTCTCGAAGGGACACTTGGTCGGGTTTTATCCTATTTTCTAAGCAGTGTAGCGTTGGAGTTGGGGAAGGGGGCGGGAGGAGGTACCAGTTCATTTTCTGAGAGAGAAATCCTGTCGGTGTAATATGTACTAAATATGGTTTGATTAAATTAATGTGGGGAAATTCTATCTAAAATTCTATTCTATTCTTGTAGGGGACAATTGGTCGGGTTTTAACCCGTTTCCTTAGCGTTGTCGCGTTTAGGAGAAGAGGGGTCATTGATTCGTTTTCTGTTGGAAAAATAATGGTGTGGCAATACGTACTAGCGATGCTTTGTGAAGTTGAAATTTCTTAGGAGAAGTATTATACTATCTAAAGTTACAGCATGACGAATAGAAGGACCTAGTGTGAGGACTCCGCCATTATAGAACGGTAGTTCGTGGTCCCACCGCAACAGGCACTGCAAGCGATTATGTTCAACACGTGCCCTGTTGTTCCATCGAACCGGGTCATAGAAAAGTGCAGGGAAAGCTACTGTGTGAGATATTTGTGTGAATTAAATTGAATTTTCTTTGCTTTCAGTTCTTAAATTCAGTTCATTGTGTCTTGTGTACATCAGCGTTTTATGTTTTGTGTAGGCCTACTTCAAACATATTTCTTTGCTAATATTACTGTTTTGTGCCATCATCATTCCGAGTCGAGCATCCAAGCAAACTGCACGCCACTGCTCCAAGCTCCGTCTTCTAACGCCAATTGACGAAATAGATGATCCGCCAGCCTTGCCAGCCTTTCTACCAAGCCTAGTCCTCGCAATCGCCTCGATTTCGATATTTCAAGCCATTCCACTACGTTCCTATAGGCTTAATTTGCATCCCTTGTGGTAACAGTGCAGATTAAGTCACTCCTCTACCATTCAAATATTCAACACCATACCCACCCTGAAACCATCCTAGTCAAGCAACTCCTGTCTCCCTCGAGTTCTAATACAAGTTTAGCTCATCCCCTCACCCTACCAAGCAGCCAATAATTAATTATTTCAAGTAACTTCAAATTTCATCAGCCCACTCAACGTCACAGCTCCAACTGTATTTAAACTGGATAACTTTGAGTGACTGGTAAATTTGTTTTTCTCTTTCCTTATTCTCTGGTTGACCAAGGTATTTGACCACTATCTCTCATCACCTCTTACTCATTACACGCACTTATACACTCACGAACACAAACATGTCGCGCACTGACACTAAACCTCGCACATTAACGTACCAGGGCATAACATTCCTGATAACTCAGGACCCTGGTGACCCTAAAAGCCCAAATTATATCCCTGTCAATCCAAAAACACTAATTCCGAATGGGCCTACCCAAAAATGAGATGGTATACTCGTTCCACTTAAACCAGCTTCTCCAAAATCAGATTCCTCACTCTCTAGCTCACCTCTTCCCTCACCGGGCTACGTCTCATTCCCAACATTTGATTTCGAGAAAGAGCTGTGGTACGCTTCACCCAATGGCAGTAACCTTCAGACAACGATGGTCCTCATCTACATACCTATTGGTATTAGCCTTTGTAAATCAGTCAGACAAGCAGAAATTAATGCGCTCAATCCCATAGCCCAATTTATTTCCCTCATTGAGGAATTAGGTAATCACCACATACGCATCACTCCCTCTGAGATAGCCATCTCAACTCTGTCACTAGTGCTATCAAGAGCCGCTCTGCCATTCCCCCATTTTCATTAATTAGATTCACCTTCTTTACAGGCCCGACGAGAGGGGGGGGTCAGGTAGGGCTGGTGCCCCGGGGCCTGAACCTCCCAGGGGGGCCCGGCGTCGTAGGAGGATGGGCCCGATCAGGCATTGATTTATTATTGCCTTTATGTGACTTGGATTTTCTACTGGCAATGAACTGTCTGTGAACAAATTTACAAGGATTGAAAAACTTTTTCTGTCAAGTGGACAATATTTTCCTTTACAAAGCACATGTGGGAAGAACAACTGTCTCAACGCAGTAAACTTAGGCGATGGGGCTTCGCTATGTATTGTTCTCAGATTCTAAACTAAGCTTATTCGGCTTATGCACCAATCCTTCAAATAACTTCCTCATCCCTTCACTTATTTCGCCAAGGCCACGAGAGCCTGGGCTGCCCTTGTGTGTTTGGTCATCTAGCTCAAGAGTTTCAGTTTGGTGCGTCACATCGAGCTTAGATATTTAGAGGTGTTAGTGTCTGAAATGTATGTATTGTCTAGCTTGACATATCGTATGCCGTGCAGGCAGTTGCTGTAAGTAAAATATTTTTTTAAAAGTAGCGTCCACACAGTAATTAACTTTATAGTTATTGTTGATTTAAGGGGCGGAACAGCGAGGTCATCGTTCCCTAGTAATTCACTTTCGCACTATGTGAAAAATTATCTATGTTGGCTAAGTATCTTGCGAAAGGATGATTCTGTTGTCCGATGTAGTTAGAAGAAATTCATGCGAAATTGTTCATCTTCTGGTATACTGAATTGAGAAAACAATGCAAACATTTAAATAATCTGTATGTTTAGGTGCAGTATAATTAATATTATTATTAGTGGTTCATTCAAAACGATCAACAATCGTAGGTACTTGGGTTCGTGTGCAAATCATTTCTAATTAAGGGATTTATTTAATTTATTTATCGTATGGCTTTTAGTGCCGGGAGTGTCCGAGGACATGTTCGGCTCGCCTGAGTCTGTAGCTGCTTCCAGCGGACACCCTAAAGGGTGAGCTACAAGTTCCGTTCAATTTCAAGTAGTTCCAACTTTCGCCACCAGATATCAGGGATTTATTGAAAACCTATATTACTATTGTTACTAGAGTTGGGAAATGTATCCAAAGGCTAAAACTAAGGTAACATTCAAGATTTTTTCTGGACTGAGTGTTTAATTAACCAGGAGAAAAATGACAATTAAGCTAGGGCACTGAATTTTGTTTTCCAATTCCTCTCATGGAATGTCAATGGTACGGACAGATGACCTAGCTGTTCCGCCCCTTAGAACAACAATAAGTAACGTCAGTGGTGTGCATGGTGATGGAGAAATTAATATAATATATTGCATGTAGGCAACCGCGCAGATTTTGCTAAGATCAAATATTTGAACTCTGCTTAATTTAGAAGAAAATTAAGATGATGTATTGCCACGGTGGGTGAGTGGTAACATGTCGGACTACCAACCCCAAGCTTGCAGGTTCGCTCATGGCCATGGTAAGTGATTTTTGAAAGGCAACAAAAACAATGACACGCATGTCATAAGTTGTTGGCATGTTAAAGAACCCATTTGAATTCAGTAGGCCGTGTTCATAATGGCACAATTAACCTGGGGATTTTCCGCCAACACAAAGTTCCTCTATTCTCTACTAGAAAGAGCTATAGTGTCAAGGAGCTTAGATATCTAACCTCCTTGACTTTCATAGCGTTCCAAGGAACGATGAAATTCGACATGCAAGCTGCCCTTTGGGTGTCAAATAACTAAGCTTGCACCCGGCATCCGAGACCATACGATATTATTATCATATATATTATTTCAGGAGTATAGCGGCGCTCACAAGCGATCGATCGTGACAAATGAGCATTCAAATGAAAGAGAATCGACATTAGCAGTGACGAATTGCACTTCAATCTTATAAATATTTATAGTTTCTTTATAAACTGTACGAAGTGTGCGATTTGCAGATACTATTGCTGTACGAAAACACGCTCCATAATTTAGTAATAGGCCTGTTTGTCGTTACAGTTGTTAATTCATTTAGGGGCTTACGACATTTAACCCTGCACTTTGTAACTAGTGGGTCTAGTATCACTGGCGGGTAGTGTGTGCCATTGTCGCTCAGTTGGGGATTGTTTGCATCAACTAGTAGCCTACTGTAGTAGATATAATTCAGTATTTGCTGACGCGTTAATTTTTCGGTTTGTTTCTGAAGGCATCCATGTTATTGAATGAAGTTGACTGTAAAACAGTAGTTTTAACAATTATTAATGAAGTAAATTACAAGATTCTCAAACAGCAAACAGAATCGAAAACCAAAAACCGTGCCAATTGTGTAGACCGAAAGGGGGAGTCTAATGGTTGTTGTATAACTAGAGAGGTGTATTGGCAACATTGTTGTAACAATTTGTCTTGGAGAGTAGAAACTTAGACCCTCTTAAGGCTGTGCGGTCAGTACAGCTGTCAATCGCAAGGACAGAGATGGCAGCACTATTACCGTTTGTCAGTCGCTGCATTTGTGTTAGTGACCTGTCTACCCTTCACTTATCACCTCCTTCCGCCCCTACTTCCACCGCTTCTCCTCGTCACTCAATGTCTTCTCTCTCTCTCACTGATAGCGTTGATAGACTTGCTTTCCGAGCCGTATTACCAATTTGTGGACTAGGCAATCTCCTTCCGTCCAGCCCAATAAAAAAGAGTATATTATGATATAGGCCTATTATGATTATATTTTGATATAGTATGAGAGCAGGCCGTACGGTTAGGGTTGTGCAGCTATGAGCTTACATTCCGGAAATATTGGGTTCGAACCCCCCTGTCGGTAGCCCCGCAGATGGTTTTCCCTGGTTTCTCATTTTCACACCAGGCAAATGGGCGATGTACCTTAATTAAGGCCATAGCCGCTTCCTTCCCTTCCCTATCCCATCGTCGCCATAAGCCCTACAGTATCTGTGTCGGTGCGACGTAAGATAAATTGTAATGTATATATAATATACATTATTTTTATATATTTTGAAGATTACAACTCGCATAAAGTTCTATTGATCATAAACATGTTTTATTCTGCGAATATAACTTACAGAATTTTATAAAGTAACTTATAAATATTTTTTTTACATTCTGTAAACGAAACACACACATGTTTTATTATTAGCAAATATTCTCATGAAAATATATTTTATTGTTTCAGATTTTTAAAAGTCATTTACATATCATATAATCTGATACAGGTACGAAGTACGCCATTTTACACTGACTGTATAACAATATAAAATATTGACACTAAGAAAACAAACAATACAATTTAACAGAAAAGGGACTTAATAATAACAAATTCATTGGAAATTAAATAACAAATAAAATAAATAACAGAGGTTATAGAGATATGTATATATACTGTATAATGTCCGTGTGACTAGTAATTTTCTGGCCAGGTTGTCAACAGAGAATCGAGAGCTTACTCGTTTAGTACATGTTTCAGTTTCGTCTTAAAGATGGGCCGATGGCCATGATGTTAGTACCACAAGCGTCTTAAGGAAATGATAGGGAATGAAGATGTCAATTTCTTGCAGGGCATTTGCTGTTGTGGGAAAGCGATAGAATATGGAGCGTTGCTGGAGTGTTAGGCGCACACGGAATAGTGGTCTGTTTCGGAGCTTACGTGGATGAACATTATAACGGAAAATGAGGTGACAAAGATGTGCATTTAAGAGTACCATTAACAATTCTGTGAAGATAGCAGAGATCTATGTACTGTAGACGTTTACTCAGGTCCAAGATGTTGAAATACGAATTTGGTTGGTACTGTACTGTCTAAGGTCGGGGTCACGGGCTTTCACAATGTACGCAAAGAATGAGAATATGCTGTTAATGTTACTGACATTTGTGGGGGCAGCTGAAGACCAGATGGGGGAGCAGAAATCAGTGATAGAAAGAACAGAAGTATAATTTAAGAGCGTTTAAGTCACGAATTTCAGTAAGTCTGAACAAAAGTCTAAGAGACCTCTTGGCACAGGATTTAACTTGGTCTATATGAAGAGAGAAATTTAATTTGCTATCATGAATTATTCCAAGATCTTTGACCTGAGTAACAGCCTTTAGAGGAGTGCAGTTTATTTCAGACCTGTGGGTAAGCTCACGTTCATTTAGGCAGATCGACATTTTAACACAGTTTTCAGTATTAATTTTCAGTTTCCATCTAGTTACCCAGTCGTAGCACAAGTCTAAAGCATTTTGAATGCTATCACAATCGCTGGAGTTCACTATGTTTTTGAAAATTTTTAGATCATCTGCATATAGCAATTATGGAACATGGGGTGGTCTTTATTTCATCTGTTAGGTCATCTACAAAGAGAGAAAACAGTAGAGATTATGGAATTCCTCCTTGTGGGATGCCAGACGAGACATTCAGCCATAAGGAGATAGGACCAGGAAGTACGACAGTTTTTTATGAGTGTTGAAAGATTGCTATGAATATTGTATCTGTGGGACAGTTTGTATATGACCAGATTATGGTTTATGGAGTGAAATGCCATAGCCAGGTCAATACCAATCACATCCAACTGCGTTTTACCTTTCAATATTAACCATCTCAAATAATAAATCATCACATCAATTTTTTGAAGAGTTTTATCGACTTACAATATTGTCGATGTTTTTCGTCGTCTTCTTCTTCTTCTTCTTCTTCTTCTTCTTCTTCCTCTTCTTCACTGTATTATACCACTCATGCAGGGTCGACATTTTTGTCAGTCCTACACATCTTCTGAACAACTTACGCACGAATACCATCCGACCGTAGTACCGTAACTAAACTTATGTCTTTTTCTTGCCGTGAATAATGGTACCTGATCTCTCCCTCCTCTTTCGTTTGTTGGTATCTGCTGCCTGCTTTTGTCGTTGAGCCTCCAGCACGAAGGTGGGATCTCGGATTTTCATGCCACGAACAACTCGACTGTCTACAATTTCTGGCAAAATGCATTCCTTATAAAACTGGACTAATTTTGAAAGGATCTTTGTTTGCCATAACAACTCATCCTTTTCTATCCTTTCCACGAAGAGCTCTCCTTTCTTCGTATAAACTACAAAATCGCACCATTTTCTCCTGGTGATATTCAATTGACCTTGCACCTGGAAGAAGTAGTTGTGGCTTCGCTTCAATTGCAATTTTTCTTCTGAAAGTTCCAGGCACAAACCTTTTTTCTGTTTATTAGTCACCTCTTCACTCAAATCTGATTCAGTTACGGAGGCAAGGCATTTCACTTCTACGACACCATCACAACCAACCAAACCATCAGGACTGGCTCCGAGGAATGGATATTCTTGGTCCACGAAGAGCCCACACTTGGTGACAATGTTGCCAGTTCTATTCTCATACAGTTTTATAGCAGTGTCCTCATTATCTCTTCCAAATGTGACGGCAACTGAGGTGAGATTTTTTGGATATAAAATTGTTTTGACGAGATTGTGACAAGGGGTGTAAGGTAAACGTTTAATGACGGGACCAAACTTGGAAGCTGTCAACCGATTTACTCTTAGGTCGTGCCACATCTGGTTAGTATGCTGCCCAATAGTTAAAACCTCAATAGGTCTACTATTTGATACTTCATCGGCCATTTTCTTCAAAAAGTTTTTACAACTTATTTCAAGGACTTCATTTTCAACGTCGGGCAACTGCGCTAGTGGCCCATAGTTTTCGTCACACTTCCCAGTTCTTCGTCTTTTCTTTACTGGTGGTTTTTGAGAAAATGCCAATCTCCTTCTTGATAGTCTTTTTTCTCTGGCGAGAATATTCGCCTTGAAGACACTACCTGGGCTTCCATTCAATTTTCTCCAGGGACTGAGATGCCAAGAAGGTCCAGCTGTGTGACTCAGGCCTGCACCTATACATCTTCTCTTGAAAGATCCTCCACTAGAGTAGTTTACGCGTTTCCCTCCTGTAAATTTAGCCACGATGCCCATGTACCTAAAAAAAGGCAAACATTAAAAACTGTTAATACAAACTTTGGGAGATTATTCTATGATAAAAAAAGACGTTCTTATTTGCCTGCATGCGTTTCTTAGGAAAAATATAACATTTCAAATACTATTAAAGATAATGCAATTGAATTCGGTATGCGTGTTTCATTTCCCTAACAAAGAAGTGTTTCACTACATTTGTCCTAACAAAAATTTGAATAAATAACAAAAGATGCAAAATTTTACGCCAAATTGATTGACGCCTCATTATGTAAAATAGAACCATTAAAAAAAACACAAGTATTAATCTGAATGAAAACTGGACTAAGTTGTAAATACTGTACTCAACTATAACACAAATTCGTTTTAATCTAGAGAACTCATTCAAATTGTTACGGGTAAGTTACACTCCATTAGGCTGCGTTGATATAGGCCTACGCTAAATTGCAATAACTCCTAAATAAATACCTTTCTGCGACGTTTGTTGTCTGGTTGAACACCAAACTGTTAGCCTTGCTTTCAAGATTTCCGATGAGTGTACGGATTTTGATCATAAATTCCTTGTCAACTTTGTCAATTATACACTCCTCTCCGGATTCTTTTCTTTTACAAAAATCACGGCAGTTAACATGATTTCCAAAAACATGGTCGGGCGCGTTTTTGAGGTCTCTTCGGAGGTTGAAAAGGTCAGAGCTGCTTCTGGTCACACCTGCTTCTTTGATAGCAGTGCGAACTCCTTTCACCATTCGCTCCAAGCGTCCAATAGATTCACCTGACGCGGGCTTACTTAGTAGCTGCCGTGACTCCAAGGGAAATTTAGTGTTCTCGGTCAGCTTGTGTAGATGGTCGTTGAGACAACGGGTAGCATGGTTAGCACATTCGATTTTTTTTATGTACCTTCCATAACTGCACCCCTCTTGGATCTTTGCCAACACATTCGCATCCCCATCACCGATGTAGTATTTGTAAATGAGGCCGTAGCTCTCTTCACTAGAGCGAAACCCTTCCAGCACAACACTACTTTCCATTCCAGTGGATGGACCGTTGTAGTTTTTAAAACAGAGGTGTTCAGTTTCTTTTTTCTTTGGGTTTGCACAAGCGAAGCAGAACTTGTTTCGGATGCCAAGATATATCAACTTCTGTGTGTGAGCACCAATGATAGCCCCCTGAAAATGAAATAGTTTTAAGGAATAGATTATTATCTCCAACGTGATAACTTTAATACAGTACCTTAGGGTGACCCGACGTCCCGTATTTCATGGCACGTCCCTTATTTCCCTAGTGTGTCCCGTTGACCCGACAAAATACATACGGGACGCAAATTGTCCCGTTTTTTAATTAATGGTCCCGTACATTTTGAGATAGCGTGTTTTTAAGTAACGTGTAACACAACCAAGTGGAGAACAACTGTGGTCATACCCAATTAGTAAAGATGAAACCAAACTGTAACACAAACTTCGGAAGTGCAGGGAGAAAGGGACAAAACAATGTTTTTGCAAGGTTTTTGAAGAGCAACATTTATGGTGAGGTTGTGCACCACACATAGTGCATAATGCGGTACAAATCATTGGGGATATTCTCCCAGTAGACATAGAAACCGTTGTAAACAACATTTCCCAATATTTACACATTTACACCATTCGTTTTGAATAACTGAAAAAGTGTTGCCAGTTTGCTGAAGTGGAGTACAAACAAGTGCTTGTTAGTGTAAAAAGCAGATGGCTTTCCTTGGAACCGGCTGTGAAAAGAATTAGGCCTATTGATATTTACGATGAGCTAAAATCGTACTTTTTGTCTCAAGACAAATGCAATGCGATTGTAAAATCTTTCTTTAGGGATCCTCAATCCCTGCAGTGGCTCTTCATTTATTCAGAGTCAATTGGAAGTTCTTTCATCAACCATAAAATATATTGAGCAGCAGATTAGTCAGCAGATGAAGTTTTGGTGGTGTCAGAAATATCGATAAGGAAATTAAAATCGAGGAAGGATGAAAAGTTTCAAAGTATGAAATGATAAGCACGTTGCAAGAGGATGGCGTACTTAAAGAAACGGAATTCTTCAAAATTTCAAGTTTATTTCATGACGGGTGCAGCTCAAAACTCCTCTTTGGAAGGTGGTTCAGCAAAGCCTTAAGACATTAGCAGAGTTTGATGTAAGTATTCTGAAAGAAATATGTGAAGAGGAACTTTCTGAGAAAGTTAACCACGTTAAAAATGTATGTGAAGTGAAAAACGTTGAACGTTGAACTAAGAACTGTTAAGTGTGTTGGTGGAAAATGGTCTGTCATTTTCAACTTCCTTGCGCTCCCAGATATCTGCTGCAAAAATTTGGACCTCATTACTGCATTTGTGCTAGCCATACCTGGCACTAATGCTGCTGCAGAAATAGGGGTTTCTATCACAAATGCTTTTTGGACTGATGAAAAGAATAGGTTTTGCTTGGATAGTGTTAAGGAAATAATTATAACTAAAATTTATTTTCAGGATACTCCAAGGGAAAATATTGTTGCTAAAACAGTATTACGTCATTAAATGGTTATATGTATTTTAATATTCCTTTCAGTGTGGATTTTAACAAAAAGGTACGAAAATGACCTACTTGAAGCAAAAACCAAGAATTTACGCTGTTATTATATCATAACCGACTTATTTGATCAGAATTTTAATTTTTAAACTATTTTAAAAGCATTATAGGTATAGTAATAACGAATGTTTACATAAAATTTCGATTCATATCAACTTTTAATTTGTGTCCCGTATTTTGATTTTGGAAATCTGGTCACCCTAGAGTACCTCAAAAGTTCGTGTTTGATTTTGTACAATGGAACAATTACCAATTAAAAAATGTAACTTGCAAAAAGATATCACTATGTGCTATTCATTAGGATTTTCAGTAAAACTTAAAAATCGCTCATCTTCAATGATAATAAATAAATAGTGTATTCACTTTAATATTTCCTAATTGCTTACCACACCACTCAGCGAGTTCATCCCATGTCCATACGACCTCTTCGCCCAGCCACCGTCACCAATAACAGTTATGTATGGCACACCATTTAAATAGTTGTTCTTTTCAATGGCTATACGTCTTTCTTCTTCCGCATTAGCCTTCATTTTGCATATGAGAGTTTCTTCCCAAACCTAAAAGAAGCAGAGAAATGTTAAAAGAATAATATATTTGTGTTTTAAAATGTTTAATACGTCTCGAACAAAATGTTAAAAATTTGTCTCAATATAAAAATGTTTTATGAGAGTTTCTTTGCATAATTCATCAATGTGTATTTCTAAAGATAGATCTTGATCTAATAGTAAATCTAAATAAATTGTTTCACTAAATTTTAATTCGTCTTCCTTTACTTAATCTCTAATTTGGGATTGATATATATATTCATTATGTGAGGAAATATGGATCAACAAGCAGTACTTACATTGCCAACTCTTATTTCATGGTTTGTGTATTTCTTGCGGCCCATGATTGGTATGTCCAAAACACTGAACATTTCTTCAACTTGTGAAAATCCAATGCCCACTGCCGTGGCTCCCCACACCAGAGCATCGTTTACTTCCCCTTTTCGGTCAAGACGCTCTGAAGTTACACCATACTCGCTTTCACAATTACCACAGTAATAAATCCATGTGCAAAATAACCCATTTTTAATTTCTTTCTTATATTTATATTTTCCCATGGAACAATGTTTGGAATGGCTCGCTACTAATTCGAGTTGTTCCATAACGTGACCAATGTCAACGATGCGTCGCCCTTTTGGAGGCAGTTCGTTAGTCTCTGTACTTGTTTCAACTATTAGCACTGGTAAATCACAATCCGACTGATTGCTGTCGCCTATATCAGTTTCTGAATCACTTGAGAAATTCATCGAATAATCTTGATCTTCATACCTAAAATTAGACAATCATAAATAAAATATTGAAATCCGAAAGACAGAAATTATGTCCCTAAAACCAACATCATTAAAAGAAATAACCATAAATGGCAATACAGTCAAACTTGTAACCGAATTCAAATACCTCGGAGAAGTAATAAAAAATAACCTACACGAAAAACCCCATTAATGATACTATGCGTAAGAGGAATCTGGGATACTTTGGACACTGGATTCGAGACTTCTGAAACAACTGGTACAGTACAAACTCGACTAAAAATATATCACGGCAGGATGCAGATGGATTACAGAAATAATAGAGGATCTGAAGGAAATTTGCCTTACACCAGAAGACACAACAGATAAGATAAAATTGAACAAAAAATCAAGAACGCAATCTCCAATTCACACTCACAAGAAAGATCACAACATGAGTATTTTAAACACAACAAAGGGAACGAAGATGGGAATATATGAAAAAGTACTGAGAGGACAGCAAAGCCCGAAGTTTTCCTTGGAGGAGACTTAGATAATGGACTGACTAAAGTGATCCTATGCGGTCGTAAAGAAGAAAGAAAAAGAAACATACAAAAACATAATACGGTTAAAAAAGTAGGTAATCTGCTAAAAAAAAAAATACAAGACCTTTCAAATAGACAGATCTCTAAATTTTATTTCGTAGCGTAATATACAGTAAATTATTTGAAGCGTAACCACTAAAAAGGGAGACCAAAACGGATCATTTCCGAATAGGAGAGAAATATGTGAAGCTAAGGAATGAAGAGGTTCTGGGAAGAAAAGAGAAGAAAGGTCAAGACGCGGTCTATGCGGTCCACAGTTGGCCAAATTCAGAAACAAAACAAAAAATACAGTAAATGTCGTACCCGGTCAAGATATACAAATAAGTGAATTTTAGCAGTTACTTTACCGGTTTATTAATTAATTAACTTATGCTTGTAAAAATTATAACAATAGTTTACTTACCGACTTGCATCGTGACTTTCATCTAACACAGTGCTTTCATCTAACAATCTGTTAAATATTTCCTCGGAGTCTTCCAATTGATCAGAATTATTTGAAATATTCGCTAAGGCTTGTTTTCTTTTCTCCCAAGAGGCCCTTACAGCTCGCGATTTTTTGGAACGTTTCCGCGGAAGATGATGTTTTCGCGGCATTCTTCAATAAAGTGTGAATATTATAAAATGAAAAACAGTTGTATAGGTATAAACTCCACTATCACTCTTATCACAAAAGCACAAACACAGAATTAGCAAATGAAAGGAGTAATGGGTGAGATAATACTGTAACACTTCTACGGTTTCCTCTCTAGACTGTGATCGTGTAGACTGGCAGGATGAGTCAGGGAGGGAGGGGGGCGGAAGCTGTGATAGCAAAGGTGTTGAAGGAGATGGGAAGAGAGGCTAGGTGCCCGAGCGGGCTCTTGCCCAAGACCTTGTCTTGTCGCTGTGTGTGTGCGCGCGTGTGTGTATGTGTGTGTGACTGATTCAGCTAGCGTTTTTTAGAGTCTGAAAGGAACATTCACCACGGGTATATCGCTGAACCAATTTCCTTTATCAAACATTTCGACTGCTCAGAATAAGAGCCACTTCAAATTAATAGAACTTTGAAGTTAATATAACAATTTTTTCTCACTTAAAATGGTATTCAAATCTGAAGAGGTTAATACAAAATTTGAATTTCGAAATAAGAATTGTTCCTATTGCAGGTACTACTACAGGGGTTGTTGTAGAGAAATTTCGGTGTCTTCCGATTATTAGTTTCGTCGTGGTGATCGTACCTTTAACGCTCAAAATAGCCACTTTGAAGCCATGTCCTCAGCAAACGAGCCGTCGTTATTTTCTGCAAAACGCATATAATGTCTCACAAAGACCTACATTAGAGATTAAGAATAAAAATAAAAATAAAAATAAAATTTGAATTTTTGACCGCACAGCCTTAAAACCACCCACTGCTGGACGAAAAGCAGGGTATAAACTGTGCTATGCTATGGCCTCTGTGACATGATCAATCGCATGCCGTATTCTTAGTTGCCAACTGTAGTCTAAGATGCCTCAAAATTCATCATGATTGGTCTGCGAAAAATCAAAAAAGTCCGAAAATTTAAATACCTAGGGGAATGGATTACCCCTAATAATTCAGAAATAGCTGCCATTGAGAGCAGATGTAACAAATTGGAAGGTGCCTTTCAAACCTGCAAAAACATTTACAAAAGTAAAAGCTTGTCCCGGAATGTCAAACTTTGTCATTATAACACAGTACCGTATATACCCGAATGTAAGACGAGGTTTTTCCCACTTTTTGTGTTATAAAAACTTGAGGTCGTCTTATATTCAGGGTATTAAAAAAAAATTTTTTTTGATCAAGGTTTTTAAAAATTGTTATTATTTGCAAAGTAGTATGTGGTGTTGGCATCTTGTAACTCACAACGAATCAATGTGTTAATGAAGATTAAAATATGGTTTGTTATGTTTAATTACCATGCATATACGAATAGCGTACATTTTGAGGTTAGGATTTACGCATACACGTCATTTCAAGCGGATAAATTATATGTTCGAAAGCATACGGAAATATGTTTTAAAACAATCTTTACAAGAACAACCAGTCAGTTTTACGAGCAGTAATTTTGTGATCAACGTATCTTAATTTAATAACGTCTCCCATTCTTTAACAAAGAGATTATAGAGTAAGTCTTGGAAAAGTGGGCAGAGGGATTTCCGATAACACGAGATGTTATAAAAATGAAAGCATGACCTTAAGGGCATATATTGTGCAAGTTATGAGTTAGCGAGTATTTTTTTGAAAAAATCTGTAAGAGGCAGTTGATAACTAGGGCTCGTCTTATATTCGGGTATATACGGTAATTAGGCCGTCAGCACTGTATGCCGCAGAATGCTTACAGATGACAAACAAAGGTCCATTGAGAAAATTAGAACTTAAGGATCGGAAAATTCTAAGGAAAATATTAGGACCTGTTAATAATAATGGTACTTACAGAAGAAGACATAACAATGAATTATTTGAACATATAGAAGATTTGGTGAGTGGGATGAGAAAAAGGAGAATATCTTTCTTTGGACATTTGGAGCGGATGGAGCATCATCGACTTTCATATCGAATCCACTCATCAATATCTAAAAAAAAATCCTATTGTAAACGGTCGATGCAAGTTAAAAAGGACCTAACAGAAGCTCGAATCAATCAAGCTCTGGTTTGGGATAGGAACCTGTTCAGAAAGGCGGTTAAATCAACAGTAATCTACACCCTTTAACATCTGCGATGCCTCGCCCTCACTGCAAGTGGACGGAAGAAAGGAGAGCAGAACATTCGTCAAGAATGAAGATCTACTGGCAGACAAAAAAAAACAAGCATTACAGTGATCATATGAGTGAAGAACATCGTGGTCCATTGATGGCCGAAACATCTCAAAAAAAAAAAAGTCTAATTATTAGGGTGTCCCTGGACATGAAATAAGGTACTATCCCGGCATTTATCTGGAGGGAGTGTGATAAACCACACTTAGGATAGCTTCTGTCAGCCTCGGGATTCGAACCTCTAATTCACAGACTTGCTGTAGACTCCCATCACGGTCTTTGGTGATCTACACCGCGGGGTCTTACTTGAAGGTGCGAGAGCTATTACTTCAATATCGGAGAGTCTTTTCTATAGCCACTAAATGTCAATGGTCACCAAATTTTTAGTCCAAAATATCACAAATGGCCTTTACCTCAATAATTTGGACCCCACTCTGAGCTTGGTGATATTCCATCCCCCAGATCCCATGTGTGTCCACTCCCCCATAATTTTGGCTTAAATCCGCCCCTGACGGTCACCAGTCGTAGATAGGGTTGGGGAATTTTAGGAGAATCTGACTCTAGTTTTGCTTACTGCAATGCAATAATAAATTATAAGAAATCCACGGAATGCAAATTACAAAATATAGTTCAAATTCACATTTTCTTCTGTGAAAACAAATCACTGATCAGCTGCAATCTAACTTGACTTACGGTACGTACGAGTACTGCATACGTGTGGCTAATTATGAAAATATATTTTTCTTTGTTTAATGTACAAAGTTGTGTGATCGCCATTCAACCAAAACACGAGCGTTTAGGCTCAGACGCAGGGGCATGACTCTTCAAGGGCAGCAAATTTTAAGAATGTCAACATAAAACACTATAAAATGTAAAACGTATTTTAGAATAAGTCTTGACTTTGTATAAAAATCATGTTTTCATTATGAAAAGCGATTACGTCATACCGGTATGTCACAGAGGCCAGTACTGCACAGTGTACAGTATACCCTTTCCACCTCTTTTACCATGCAGTTCAGTGAGCTGAACTTCCTGTTGATTAATTTTTGGTCATCAGTCCTTTCTACTTACTGTGTGTGTAGAACTCTGTCCGACAATCTATATCTGAAGTTAATAATATATTTTTAATTAATTTGGGAGAGAATTGGGGAGAAAATGAATGTACGATGGTGCAACTGCAGCCTTTGGCTATAGGGTTAAAACGATGAATCATGGAAAATATGCTTCGAATCACTGACGGTGGAATTCGAACCCACCTATTTTCGAGTTCATGGACAACAGCTTTTTTTTTTTTTTCAATGTGAAATTTTTCTCCAAAAGCGATGAAATTACGGTGCGGTAAATGCATTTTCTTTTCATATTTGTGTACTACGAACGAGCATATTGCTTTTACGAGTATCACTGAAGTTCTAAAATTATTGATATCAAAGAGGATCTGCAGAACTTTAAATCTGAACACTGTGCATGCTTACAGTGTTACCTCATCGGGGCAAATTTAGATCTGTCAAACGCTGAAACTAAACAGTATAGTGAACTAATGAAACCGGGTGAGTTAGCCGTGGTCGTTACGGCATGACTGCTGGCAGTCACTCACATCCGGGAAGCGAGGAGGTTCGAATCCCCCCGCCGGCAACCTTGAAGATGGTCTTCTGTGGTTTCACATCTTCCTTCCAGGCAAATGCCGGGGTTGGTCCCTAGCTATAGGCCACAGCCGCTACCTTCCAACTCCTCGTCCCGACATTTCAACTTCCCTCCCCAACGTTACTTGTAGCTCACCCATTGGGTGTCCGTCTCGAAGCAACTACAAAACTGGCGAGCCGAACATGTCAAACTAATGAAAATTATTATCTAGTTTTCGATGGCTTTACTCTGATATTTATTTTTGTTAATTGAAAATAATGCATTGGTACGCGCTTGTCAGGTATAAACATTATAATTTAAATTTACAGAATTTGGTTATAGAGGGGGACCCGGGAGATTCCAGCCCCAGGGCCCGTCGCCGCTCTCCACGGCCCTGCTTCTTTAGTCTCTCAATCTGAGGAAACTAAATTGCCACAACAAGAAACAACAAAAGTAACAGTCTGTATAGCCTACTCCAGGAATCTGTGCTTTCCGTAACATGTAATGGAGACCGTAGTACTTATTTCTGTGAATTATATTTTCCATTGTGCCCTGCCATGTTATTTTAATTGTAATCGCTAATTACTTTTTAAAAGAGTATCCGTTACAAAGTAATTCGTTTCCCTTGGCATTATCCCTAAGACCAGCTGACCGGCAGCGTGGAACTTGCCCACTCTAGCGCTGCCAGGCTTGAACTTGAGGAGTCCTCTCACTTTCTCTTTCATTCGTCATGGTTACAGTATATTCCATTCTCGTAACGAATACTAAAGATTGAATTCTTACCTGTTTTCTAAGTATTGTTGGAGGTGGGGAGGGGAGGGGTCGTTGTTTTGCTATCTGTGAGAGAAAAAATAGTGTGACAATAATGCGGGGAAACTATCCATGCTTTGTGTAATTTCTTAAAGAAAGTGTTCCCTAAAATGTTAGTATTCTGGTAAGGAACATCAGGCCGGATTTTAACCTGTGGGGAAGGGGATGGATCGTTGGTTCGTTTTGGTGCGGATGCCTTGTGTAGTTTCAATATGTCTAGGGTAGTACTATTTAAATTTTATTATATTCTCGTTAAGACCATTAGGTCGAATTTTACATGCTGCCTTTTAAGCATTGTAACGTTGGAGGTGGGGGAAAAGGTGGTGTCGTTGGTTCGTTTCCAGTGAGAGAAATTATGGTGTGGCATACCTAGCGATGATTTGTGTAGTTTAATTTTATTACGAGGTAAGTACGCTTCTATCCTAAATTATATTCTAGTAACGATCACTTCCCTTCGTCGTACTTTAACTTTATATCCCCAACCACGCTGGACTTGTGGTGAGGGGGAGGGGGAGGAATTGATTTGGTTTAAAGATAAACGTGATAGTGTAGCATAGTCTCATTATGTTTCGTCGAAGCTTTTTCATATTAGGGAAATGTAAAATTGTTTTAGAACTTCTTCTTTGAAAACCTTCCTTATGTTAAATTGTTCGTCCAAGGGGGGCGGTAATTATTGTCAGCTAATTCTGCAATAAGCTACTTGCTTCGATGGCTAGCGATTTATTTGCTAGTTGTCTAGGGTGGAAAGGGATAGGGAGTCAAAAAGTGACATTTTAGGCGTACATTACGGAAAAAAAGGGGGGGGGGGGGCTTTGTGTCGAACTGCGACTTTTTAAACTGATTTTTCTAGCGTTGCAAATGACATGTTACAAATTTGAATGTGGTTCTCCAGAGCCATTGTTATTTTTGTTTGACCCCTTTATGACCTTTGGTGTTCTCATAGCTAATTCTTGTTATTTTTAGGGTCATGACGTGTCACACAAAGAGCTCCTGGTTGGAGTAGGTTTATTTGCAGGGATACAAGATGCCTCTGTGGTTATCGATCAAAGGGAAAACTACAGCTTTTTGCGAAATTTGCGAGTGCTCAATTGACTGTGCCAAAAAAGGAGTAAACGCTGTCAACCAACATGTGCTGACCGGAAAACACAAAAAAAATGCAGAGGCAAGATGGGATACAACCCAGCAACAATTTATGAAGAGCTCAGACACATCTTCAAGCTCTGGATTTCCGGCTTCAACGGGTATCTTGACTGAAAAATTTTATCAAGTGGGTGTGGTTTCCCTTAAGGACAAGACGTACAGGCAAGAGCTCCAGTGGGTTATGAAATGTGTGGTGTCCAATTATTCCGCATCTTCTTGTGATCATATTTCGGACTTATTTAAACATATGTTTGGTTCGGGAGTAGGCGAGGATTTCAGTTTAGGTCGAACTAAAGTAGGGTATTTGATGACAGGAGCACTGGGTCCACACCACTGCCAGCTGGATCGCATCCCTCCTGGCTGCTTTAGACTGCCTTCCCGTTCAACGATTACAGCATTGGTTTATGCGTACAACCTCGTTTCCAAATATAGACGCTAAGAGCAGCACCAACCCACTGTGATCGCCACTTTTTCAAGTCATTGTGGCGTCAATAATAATAGCCTGTTCTTTATTCGGTGTTAACTGTATTGCAGAAGCATAACTTTTCTGGGATTTCTTAGGCACATTGTGGGTAGAACTGTCGGTAAGGTTAGGTACGGTCTGACTTCCTTGGTAAGAAGCCATTGCTTTGTGTGTGAAAGGCTTTGGAGCCTCGCTGAATTACGATGTTCAACCGTTTGTTGTTTGTTTTCCGCGAAGTTGGTTTGCATTTTAGAATGCCGTACTGCTGCGTGCTCTTTTGTAAATCAGAAATGAAATCTGCAATTAATATATATCTTGTACGCCTCCAAGTGTTGAATGGGCAGGCAGTTTAAAGCAGCCAGGAGGGAAGCGATGAAGTTGGCAGTGAAAAAGCCGCGGTGATCACAGTGGATTGGTGCTGCAAACTATCTTGTACGCCTCTGAGCGTTGAATGGGCAGGGAGTCTAAAGCAGCCAGGAGGGATGCAATCCAGCTGGCAGTGGTCCACACTTTAGAAAAATTATGTTAGAGGATGCCATGCAATCTGACTACTCCCTGTGTTTTGACGAAACATCGAACTGCAGACTTTGATTTGTTTCTAGTCGAAAATGGAAGATAGGATCGTAGGACGTCATTTAGAGACTTTTTTATTGGCCATACAACTGCAGAAATTATTGTTGAACACTTGGTAAAGGCTTTAGAAAATGCAGATCTAGCCATTTCTAGACTGTTAATGTTGAGCTGTGATGGACCTTTTGTTAATAAGGCTGTTGCAAGACTAATGAACGAGCTTGTAAAAAAAATGGGGGGAAAAAAAACTTGTCGATATTGGAACTTGCAATCTGCACGTCGTACACAATGCATTTTTGTAAGGACTTGAAAAATTCGGCATGGACATAAGTGATTGTGCAGTGAAAGTGTATTTGTTTTTTAATGACTTTCCTAGTCGCTGGGAAGACTTTGTGATGATCCAAACCAAGCATCAGTTGCCAAATCACAGATTCATCAAGCACGTGGGATAGCGATAGCTCACTTTGGCACCGGCAGCAAAAAGGTTGATAGAACAGTGGGCTGCCCTCAAGGTTTATTTCATCGAGTTTTTGCCCAAAAACGGCAGCAAGCAGCTTCTAATGAGCACCCGCTATAGAAGTATTTTAAATGTCTTGAAAAGACCACGTACGAAGGCAGAAGGAAACACAAGAAACTCTGAAAAACATCCCAGGCGTCGATGCCCTGCAATTCAAGAAGGATGTTCAGGAGCACTTCATTGCTGCCGGTGAATATTTACGAGAGAAATCTGTACTAGCTTACGATGCCGCGAAACATTTCCCATTTCTGAAACCTTCCAAGAGAACCAAATCCACTTCTTGTCGCGTGGCTAAAGTTGCCCGCTGCATGCCATTTGAGGTGGCCGAAAGTCGCCCTGACGATGAATGGACGTTGCTGCAGGTAGAACAGCAAATTGATAATTTCGATGAACAATTACCTGTGGAGGAATATTGGAAAAAAGTATTTTCCCATTAAAACGCATCCAACGAAGCGAAGTATCCAACGAGTTAGCGCCTTGTCAAAGCCTCATTGTCTTTAGCTCATGGCAGTAGTGAAGTGGAAAGAGGTTTTTCTCTGTTCGGCAGAGTTTTGTCTCCTGGCCGTTCAGCAATGTCGTGCGCAACACGAAACATCAAACTTTACATTTTCCACAGATTGAAACCGTTTGAGAACAAGCCACAGAACGTTCCCATAACTCCCGATGTGATCACCACAGCCAAATTTGCTCATTCGAAGTACCAGGAAAAACTTGAGAAAGAGAGGAAAGCTAAAGAAAAATCAGAGAATCAGAAGAAACTTAAAGAAGAAGAAAAGAGACTTGTAATCGAAGCAAACAAAAAGATGGAGGAAGATTGGAAATAAAAAAGCTGGAAGAAAAGGTGAAACAAGCGAAGACTGAGGACGCAAAACAGGTAAAAGCGGCTGACACTCTTCTTGATGATGCAACAAACAGATTAAAAGAAGCTATCAAGAAGAATGACTTGGAAGGAGAGAGAGTTGAACAAGGGCTTTTGGAAGGAGCGCAAACTCTGAAGAAGGAAGGGAAAGACAAGGAGACGAAGACAGAAGCTCTTCAGAAAAAATTGGACAAGAGAAAGGCGTCACTCATATTATCATTTTTTCGAAGAAACCGAAGACAGACTAATGTCTTAACTGATTACTAATTCTAGTCCGAAACCAATGTTACGTTTTACTTTAATTCTGTCAGTCTGAGACTACTCTCGTGGTAAGATTGTAGTTTGAGTTATTTTATTTAATTCCATTTTATTTTATATAATAAAATATGTATAACGTTTGAATGTGTGTTTTTTCCCCTCCGTTTTTCCATACCTTTTAACAAGGCGCCTGATTGTTTATACAAGAATTGTGCATGAATATAGGTATATTTTTTTTTGTTTTAAATAGAAAGAGTGTATTTTGCATACCACACCGTTCAAATATGTGTACAGTAATTAAGAAATGTTTCAACTAGCTACGGACAAAAATATGCAGCTACCGGTATTTTAAATCTTTGAAACAACTATTAATATAACCGCAGTAAACTGTAATGGGTCAATTTTGTAATTTATAATTTTTCCAGTATGGTACTATCGCGATCGTTAAGTAATGCGACACCCTCGCAACTTCAAACGCGTGTAACTCTCAAACAGTAAGACGTACAAAATAATGTTAAGAACTAAAGTTGGAGATCTTGCTAAGATGTGTTACTTGGATTCAGAGAACTTTTTTGTGCCTCTTAACATATACAAGCGTTTGAAGTAGCGAGGGTATCCCATTACTTATGATCGCGACAGTACTCATGGCCTTCTGACGGGTAACGGGAACATGCGTTTCTCTACTAAAGGTCTTTGCACTGCGTCGTTACCTCGAGGGAAGCTCGTATTTAAAGTTTTGCTTGTTTACTTTTCTTTACTTTTTCTTTGAAAAAATATTTACTTTTATTCACTATAAAGAACGGAATATTTACTTTTTGTCCTTTTTTTGCTGCCGTACCTCGCTGGAAGCCCTGCCTATGGCTAGCCCGGATTCCAATCCATAAGCTTTCTTGTGTTCCAATAGAGTTGTGTGAGGTTTCCTGAAGTTCTAGCAGTCACATCAAGTTTGTTGCAATGTAGCAGGTGCCCCTTATCCATTTTACTTCCAGGTTCGTGACAAAGTGTGCATTCTTCAGATCTCAAGATGTTGATTCGTTTCAGATGAGCTGCAAGGCAGTCATGGCCAGTGTTAAGTCTGAAGAAGGCTACAGCTTCTCTTCTTGGTGTTAATTTATCTTGATCCCATTTAGCATCAATGTCCTTCCATAATTTGGTTTCTGCTGTTTTCTTTGCCATTTCTTCATACCTTTTCTTGATAGTATTTTTCAAGATCCTTTTTGCTGACATAAAATCAGTCTGACTGACAGGTTGTTGTAGTGTGGTACCTTTTTTTGCTAATCTGTCTGCCTCTTCATTACCTGCTATTCCAAAATGAGAAGGGATCCACTGAAATGAGATCTGTTTGTGGAGTCTTTGAAGGGTTTTTATCATACAAAAAATTTCTTTCAGTTCTTTATTTTGAGGCTTATAATTGGATGAGATGACTTGGATGGCTGCTTTTGAATCTGTAATGATAACACATTTTTGATAATCAATGTTTCTGCCTAATAACTGATGGAGTGCATGTGAAATTGCTCTTATCTCAGCATCAAAGTTTGTTTTGTTTTGGCCTACTGGGAAGTAGAGTGAGAAGAGAGATGAATGTATTCCTGCTCCAGTTCTATTTTCTTTGTCTTGTGAACCATCTGTAAATATTTTTAGCTATTGATTAGACGGATATCTTTCTTCTATTGTACTGAGGGCCAGTTGTTTTAGATCATGTGGGGAAGAGTCTTTCTTGCAGACCTCTTCTAGCAAAGTAAGATCTGTAGTCACTTGTATACATGGGTTGGTTTTTTAGTTTTGGAACCTTAGTTATAACTCACTTAGATGGTTCCAAGTTTCACAGGCCCTCGATGTAGTCCCCACCGTAGCGTACAACGTGTTCCCAGTGAGCGGAAGTCGTTGGATCCCGTTGGCACTGCCCAATCTATTGATGGTACGAAGAGAGTGCTCGGCAGCCTGCTTAACGTCTTCAATAGTACGGAAGCGCTCCCCGCGCATTGTCATCTTCATCTTCGGGATGAGATCATAGTCGCAGGGACTGATGTCTGGAGAATATGGGGGGTGATAGAGGACCTCCCAGCCCCAGCGATCCAACAATGCCGACACAATGCCTGCTGTGTGTGCCCTAGCATTATCATGCAGAACGATGGGCGGTGTAACCATGTGGCGCCGTTTCCTTCTCAGAGCTCCTCGGAGATGGTCATGCAGAAACGAACAATAGTACGCCGCATTAACGGTTTGCCCTCGGGGAACAGTATGGTGAATGATCATACCATCCCAATCATAGGCAAGAATCAACATTACCTTCACATTGGTGGGGGTTGGTCGAACTGTTTGTTCCCGTGGTGCCGCCACTCATTCGAAAGGCGTTTTAACTGTGGCTCATAAGATCTGGCCCACGTCTCGTGAATGGTTATGATGCGCCGTAAGAAGGCCTCTCCTTCGCGCTCATAACGCTGCAAGTGCATACGACAAGCATCATATCACAGCCATTTGTGCATGTCGGTTAAGTCATGCGGAACCCATTTGGACGCAATCTTCCTCATTTTTAGTAAGTCCTTCAGGATGTGGAGGACAGTTGAATGCGCCAGTCTGGTATCTTGCTCTAATTGACGAATCGTTATGTTCTGATCCACCTCTACTAACACGGACACCATCTGTACATTGTCATCACTTACTGGTGAGTGACCAGATCGAGGCATGTGTGTGCTCCACATGTTCGCACCCATCTCGAAATGCTGCAACCCATCTTGCTACCGTTCTGAACGGTAACGCAGCTGCACCACACGCTTCCTGCAATCCTCGGTGACACTGTTTAGCACTGTTACCCCTAGCACACTGAATTTTTATCCACGTTCTCTGCTCCTGCTTGGAAAACATTGCGACTGTCTTTCGCGAGTGCTGGTCTCACACTACTCATCTAACAGGCGCGACTGCGCACGAGCGGTGGTGAGGACAGGCGAGGTCATGTGCTCTGAGGGAGGGGATGCAGGGCAGCACCCGTCGGTAAAAGTGGCAGCGCCCAACATTGTTGCAACTTGGCACTGAAGCATTGGTGCCAAAACTAAAAAACTAACCCATGTATATTCAATGGGGTTGACTGGCATACAGAGTGGTTCAAGTTTTATTTGCAGATTGCTCTTATTGATATATTCTTTAGCGAGACTTTAGGGATCTTTTTGTGTTTTAAGATTGGGGGCTAGAAACTGGTTTTTTGATCCATGTCATTTGAGGTAGTCTTTGTATACTGAGATATGCATTGGCTGTTTAATGTTTCATCTCTTCTTCTATTGGTAAGTTGTGGGTATATAATTGCAAGGCAGTAATAGGTGTGGTTTTTATGTATTAAATACCAAATTTTATTAATTTAAGGGTCCCTTCAGATGAGGCCACTTAGCAGCGCTTCCGTAGATAAATGAGAGCGTTCACACACAGCCACCGACACAGAACATTGGCGCAGCAGATGCACTGTGTAGTTACTTCGCCGCTGGTGGCAACCACTAATTTAGTGGCGCATACTTAGCATGACAGTGGCGCGACGGTAGCGCTACTAACGGCTCGCCACATGGTCGTGTATTTTGCTATTCCCAGGTTCCTATTATTTCATTTTTGCTGCAGGCTCGGGACTGTATTTCTTGCCTGGTTTTCTGTACTCTTCCCGAATATTGTTGCTGATACCATCTAAAAGCTCTTGAAATGAATTTTTGGACATGCGAAAGCAGTGGTGTCACTGGGGTTAGTGTCACACCCCCCTCCCCTCCTGATACCCCATAGACCTCCTCCGAGTCTGCCAGTGCCAAATAACGGAAACATACAGAATCCTTAGTAACGTTTATAAACATAGGTCCTATATTTCCAAAGGCAATAGAAGAAAAAATAGAAAAAAATAATTCAAGGTCGGCTGGTAATAGATTGTAAGAAGTTAAGAGCTAAGAACTACATAGAAAATATGTTACTTTTTTAATTTTTATTTTAACATTAAATTTTATGTCATATTAAATCTCTATTAAATCAAAACTTTCCTTTCCTGGCTTTCAGAGCTGCAAACTTGTTAATTATTTAATCGAAATCAAATCCTTTCTCCAAATCACATTCAATTGATAATATTGCAAGATCAGAAAGCCTTGACTGTCCCTTGGTAGATCGCAAATAGTTCTTTATGAACTTAAGCTTTGAAAAACTCCTCTCACATGAAGCCACAGACACAGGTCGTATGAAATAATTGTAGGCTTACTGAGAGATATGGGAGAGATTCTTGGAAGTCCCATTCAGCTATTCAGCACATACACACATAAGATAAATGATAAATTCACAATTTTTTATAACTAGGGCTCGGATTCGAGCATATTTGCATATTTTTTTCCTCAATACTACACATTGAAAGAAGCCTTTCAGTGGTATTTTCACCTCTCTGGGACCAACAGAATTGAAATTTATCGAGCATATAAATGCATAAAACCGCGGTTTTCAGAATAGAAGCATATAAATGCGTATTCTTGTGGTTTTCGTCTAAATTGTTTTTCTTCGAATTCTCCCACGAATTCGGGCCCTGACAATCCTCAAGGTTGGAAAACAGAAATAATTATTGAAAAGCCTAGCTGGTGTGAATAATAGAACCACAGGCTTTTAACCTTTTGTGAGGCTGTTCTCGTCATTGAAACTTTTATTGACTGATTTAAGAAAATCATTCAAAGCTGAAAACATAGAAAATTTCTTGTTGTACAGACCAATGCAGATCTACTTCACTGACTCGCCTAATTCCGAACATTTTGTAATTGAACTTTTAAACTGTAACTTTTATAAGAGCACTTCTCTTATATATACTTGAAAAACTTGAATGCGAGTATATCGCAGTGTATCATACATACAATTAGAAAATAAAGCTCGTATTTAAAGGTATGTTATTGTTTTTTTCGTTTCACTTTCCTTTCTATAGTTTTTAACGGTGTTTTTCGAGCATTTTCTGCATATTTAACCGCATATAATAGGATTTCGAGCATATCTATCGAGCATATAATGGGTTTATAATGGTTTTTTCGAGCATATCTATCGAGCATAAAACACATGGTTTTCGAGCATATCTGGAGATTTTATCGAGCTTATCGGTCCGAGCCCTATTTATAACCAATGAAGTGAAGGCAGACAAGATAGGCCTAGACTCTTAGTACTGGTAAAAAATCGATGTTCTGCTGTGCTAAATTTGTTTAAAAAAGAAATTTTTACGAACCGCCCTAATTTTGGTGTCACCCCTTGTGATGGTGTCACCCGGTGCGGTCCGCACCCCCCTAGTGACACCACTGTGCGAAAGTACGCCAAGAACTTTTCGTCATCCTGTTGTAGATCATGGAAAAAGGTATAGAACTGTCCTCGATTCTGACTTTCCAAAACCAATGGATAAACCCAGAATCTTCTTGTTTTCCGTTGAAGATTTTTTCTCCTCTATATGAGGAGCATGGCAAGAATTATATCACCTTGGTTGGTTGGTTCTTAAGTTAAGGGGCTGCGACAATGCGGTCATGTAGCCCCATGTACTTTGGGTGTGTGTGGAATCTGTCTGATAACCGGTGTTAATTGTGATGACTGTATTAGTGTGTGTTATCTGTTTTTTAATTCAAGTAAGGACTGCAGACTTTTGAATTTTACAAATAGTTCGTACTTTTGCCGCCAAATGCCACCGTCAACGACTACTAGTTCAGAACTTAGCTACCAGATGCCACCGCAGTCTGCTCTTAGCAACGAACGTAGGAACCTAAGAGCATTCTTAACCTATACAATTTAGCTTCACACAGCTGTAATTAGTGGAAGGTTTTTAACATGACATGGGACCACCGGCTTTACTTCCCCTCCGAAGGAAGGCATGCTGAGGGATTTTTAACGCTCATAAAAAATCCGACTACTTTGGCCGGATTTGAACATGCGATTTATATCACCTTCTATGTCCATGTTTACAGGAAAACTGACAAGTTCTCTGCCCGGGTATCAAACACTAGCAGGGTCATATGATACTGGGTAGAAGCACCACCAACGCGACACTAACGCTTGGTAGAAGCGCCAGCAACGCGACACTAACGTTTGGTAGAGGCGCCACTAACGCTTGTAAGAATTCATCGGTGGCGCTATTAACACGCCACAAGCAGAGCTGCTAAGTGGCCTCGTCTGAAGAGGCATTAAATCATATAGGAGGCCTAGATGACACTTGCTCACTTGTTGCCATGGTAACTAATTGTCCGAATTTTGTCCCTAGCCTAAAACCAAAAGAGACTGGAAGCCTTAATGAAAATTCTCTGTTTTAGGTTGGTTTCCTCGGATGTGGTGTCGAGTTTCATACCGGTCTCCTGCTCTACGTGCGGACTCATCTTACGTAGTCACAGGGAGCAGATGATCCACATACGAATACATCCCAAGGAGTGTGATATCTGTGGCAAACCCTACACTGTCATGAGACATCTCATGGTGCACCTCAAGACCCACCACTCAACGATACCTTACCCCTGCAAGTTCTGCGACAAGGGCTACTATGTTCGCAACGAACTACTCAGTCACATGAGAATTCACACGGCAGAATGGCAATACCGATGTGAATTGTGTATGAAGACATTCTTTTGTAGTAGTGGGTTATCACTACATGCAGCACGATCCCATCCAGGGGAGAATCATCAGTGTACCATCTGCTATGCAAGGTTTACAACGAAAAGTGACTTGCAAGACCACATAGCAACACACAAGAGGGCCTTACCTTTCAAATGCATGTTCTGCATGAGTGCATTCGGGGTGAAGAATATTCTGATGCGCCACATTCGACGCCATCCTGGTGAACCTCCGTTTATATGTAATAGGTGTGGTGCGATGTGTGCCGACGGTCGTGAATCGGTGCAGCACGCTTTCATTCACGGAGTTACTACCGACTGTTCTGACGCATCTCAGCTCTTGAATTGTGAACAGTGCGACACAGTTTTCACTTCTGAGGAAGAGCTATTTAAACATTCGTGTCGATCTGCGGTAGACAGCAAGGAAACTAATTCCTACAAATGTACTGTTTGTCCAGAAACATTCAGTGAGCCGAAGGAACTTGAAAACCATATTAATAAGGTGCATCATACAGTAAGATACATCCCTCTTAACTCCGAAGTACAAACCGAACTCGTTACATCTCCGGAAAAGTTAATAAAACCCCATCATAGTGTCTACCCTTCATTTAAGTGTCCGTCATGTTCAGAAGAATTCTCCGTAAAAAGGGACCTTAAACATCACATTAAAGTGATGCATTTAACCAGAAGCCAGGCGTCAAACTGTGACATGGCAAAACACATCTGCAAAAAAAATGGTGAGTACTTTCCTTAGATGGACTTATTTACAAATGTGGACACAGATGAAAGATACAGAATGTTTTGGGTCATTCCAAGGAGTTGAATGTAGCTTGCCTGGAGCATTTACCGCATTTCTTCACATAATCGTCGCACCCTACTTTTCGAATAAAAATTTGATTCATAACATGTCATGGCCTACTCAGCTCATAGCACATTTATTAGCGCCAGTCCGTTACATACACTGTCGCATTTCAATCGTACGCGAGCTCTGTTGCTAACCAGCCGTGACCTTGTTTGAAAAATAAGTCCCTGTCTTTCCTTCTCTGTGTGTATGGGCTATGACTCATGCTATGCGACAGGTGGCATATGCACGCCAGTCTACATTGTCAGAAGAAAGAACCCCGTCTCTCTGACTGCAGGCTATGACTCATGGTACGCGAACGGCTGGCCCACGGCACGCTAAACAGCAATCACGTTCAACGCCACTCAGGTGGAGTGAAACTTTTGTGGACCTGTCGCTGCCATGAGTTGGCCTTGGAATGGCGAGATTCAATAAGCCGCCGTACGAAGCGCCGACGTTAAAACAGCCTCGACTGCTATTGGCGGAATCTTACGCAAGGGACACCTCGTGCCAGTCTAGCATCAGCCACTTCCGTAGAATCATCTCAACAGAGACCCGTGCATGATATTACGCACGTGTTGTCCACAATCAGAAAATGCAAGAATTATACGGTGATCTTGATGACGGTGGAATACACGGAATTACATAATAAACAAATAATATTAAGAAAGTGCACAAACATGCAGCAAATAATGATACTGTATATATTTAAAAAGTGTGTTTTTTTTCTTTGAACTTAATATTCTTCGCATAATCGCGCACCCTGCATTTTTCCTCGAATTTTAGGCTAAAAATATGCGAGGAAATACGGTAATTTTGTAACATCATTAGTAGGGGCCGTATTTTTTGGTAATAGCGATACGAAAAAAAATTTCATATCTTCTTTCCTGCCTATATATGACCTTGTAGGTACTTAATGTAGCATATTTTAGCAAAATGAACTCGCGAAATATCACGAAATCTGATTTATTGCACGAATTGCACAAATATAATCCACTTGTTTCGAATATGCTAAATATTATCGAAAAAGCTCTCCAATACACGTTTAAATGCTTCTAAAGAATTGACCATCGTGGTTTCCTTCTCGTTTGATTGATAGTACCTCTACACAACTGCCTACAAAGCCGGAAGTATGTGTATTCAGTTCCGCGATCTCTAAGGCTTTCAATGAAAATCGATATCTGCTATCGATTACATCAAATGGCATTGTGGTCGTAGATACAGCAGTACGAGTTCGCGACTGATAAAACTATCGGCAAACATCCAGCTAAGTAAAAAAATGCCAAAAACTAAAGTCACAACAGTTTTCTCGAGGGCTGAGGAATACTACAGTGAGGGGTTCTATGTATTTGACGCTGCAAGAAAGATTCTAATGTGTAAATACTGCAATGTTCGTATTCAGTGGGAACGAAAAGGCACGTGCGATAAACACTGCAGGGATTCAGCAACACATAAAAATAGGAAGAAAGAAGGAAATGAACATAATTCTAAGCGGCATATAACATTCGGCGATACTCTACACATCGCAAAGAAGTTTAAAAACCCCTTATCATATAATTTGTTAGATATTCCCCATACTATAAGGAAGATTTCAGAAGAAACATCGATCAATATGACAATTTATTTCGCGAAATACCCACTGAAATGGCGTCAGTTTTAACACCGAAATAAACAGTTTTATTTCATCAAAAAGTAAGGCCCTTAATCATTAGCAATCTCTGATCTATGGCACTCTCTTCATATCAATTAACAATGGGTTTTTTATTAACAGTTTGTTTACTACAGCTTAATCTCTATGCTTATGTGGTGCAGCAGTAATCCCATAATATTGTTTCAATTTTACATCATTATACACTGACCGGAAGAAAAAAAAACGATCACTTGAAAAACTGAACATTACTTTCCTTCAAATCATAAATATGAACGGTATAGGGCTAGGCCTAGTACAGTACATACTGTAGTTATAGCATGGAAGGAAGGTTAATCGGTTTCCTGAATGCATTACCATTCTTCATGTGATTGTTTCACTTAGCAATAGCGATTCTTTGACATGATGCTGTTTCCCGCGGAAAGATGTGCGCGCCATCGCTATCGTCAACAATGCAATGCATTATTCTTTTTTCCTTTTGCCACTTGTTGGCATAGGAAAAGATCAGTACAACTATATCGTCAGCTGTTCTTGTGCAATTCAGAAACAAATATGCGCTTGAGGCCTGAAGATGTTGCCAGGCCAGTGGCTCTGATCGAAAATGGTAGCGCACACATCTTTCCGCGGGAAACAGCATCATGTCAATGATTCGCTATTTTTATGTGAAGCAATGACATAATGAATGATAATACATCCAGGAAACCATGCTATAAACAGTATCTTATGTAGTAGGCCTAGAGCATTCATATTTATGATTTAAATGAAAGTAATGTTGAATTTTTCAAGTGATCATTTTTATTTTTTTTTGTCGGTCAGTATATATAATTTGTGCACCAATTTTGTCTGGGGAGTGAATAGACAAGCAACTGATGCAAGATTGATTTAATAATTACATAGGTTGGTTTTTTAGTTTTGGCACCTTAGTTATAACTGGATTAATAACTCACTTAGATGGTTCCAAGTTTCACAGGCCCTCGATGTAGTCCCCACCGTTGCGTACAACGTGTTCCCAGCGATGCGGAAGTCGTTGGATCCCGTTGGCACTGCCCAGTCTATTGATTATACGAAGAGAGTGCTCGGCAGCCTGCTCCCCACCTATTGTCATCTTCATCTTCGGGATGAGATCATAGTCGCAGGGACTGATGTCGGGAGAATATGGGGGGTGATAGAGGACCTCCCAGCCCTAGCGATCCAACAATGCCGACACAAAGCCTGCTGTGTGTGCCCTAGCATTGTCATGCAGAACGATGGGCGGTGTAACCATGTGGTGGCGCCGTTTCCTTCTCAGAGTTCCTCGGAGATGGTCTTGCAGAAACGAACAATAGTACGCCACATTAACGGTTTGCCCTCGGGGAACAGTATGGCAGCGCTTCCGTACCATTGAAGACGTTAAGCAGGCTGCCGAGCGCTCTCTTCGTACCATCAATAGATTGGGCAGTGCCAACGGGATCCAACGACTTCCGCATCACTGGGAACACAATGTACGCAACGGTGGGGACTACATCGAGGGCCTGTGAAACTTGGAACCATTTAAGTGAGTTATTAATCCAGTTATAACTAAGCTGCCAAAAATAAAAAACAACCCATGTACCGGTATTTAAATGATGCGTTGTTTTGACTTCCAGTTGCCGGTCATTTAAACAACACTAGTCAAATGATAAGTCATATAAACAAGAAATACTAACATCCCACACTTGAGATTTAATTTATTGCAAAAAAATGTTGTGCAGCATATAAGCAATTTTAATTAGAAATTTAATTGACAACTGTATTTGAATTTGGCTGGGAATGACACACTTGGTGAGGCTCTCTTTCATTTTACTGAAATTAGTAATAAAGGCTTTCCACAGTGTAACCTCTGTATCAATAATTGTGAATTTTGTTTGTTTCCATGCAGCCAAGGATTCTCTTGCATCATCCATCGAGCAGCACCTGAGTACTGCATTGGAACAGAGTGGTTGATGTCTCCTCAAGTACCGTACCGTACTATAGTGTGATGTTGAGTAGGATCTTGTTAAGAGGTGAAGTAGCCGCCTGCAGTGTAGAGAGCAGGGATACCAACCTTCTGTAATGATGGTGGGTGCTAGTAACTTGTGGAGAGCAGGGATACCAACCTTCTGTAATGATGGTGGGTGCAAGTACCATAACTCGTAGAGAGCAGGGATACCAACCTCCTGTAATGATGATGGGTGCTAGTAACTTGTAGAGAGCAGGGATACCAACCTTCTGTAATGATGGTGGGTGCTAGTAACTTGTGGAGAGCAGGGATCCCAACCTTCTGTAAGGATGATGGGTGCAAGTAACTTGTAGAGAGCAGGGATACCAACCTTCTGTAATGATGGTGGGTGCAAATACCATAACTTGTAGAGAGCAGGGATACCAACCTTCTGTAATGATGGTGGGTGCAAATACCATAACTTGTAGAGAGCAGGGATACCAACCTTCTGTAATGATGATGGGTGCAAGTACCATAACTTGTAGAGAGCAGGCATACCAACCTTCTGTAATGATGATGGGTGCAAGTACCATAACTTGTAGAGAGCAGGGATACCAACCTTCTGTAATGATGATGGGTGAAAATAACACGTAGAACGTAGGTCCAGCTGTGTAACATGACGACGGTTCAGTCTACCTTTTTAATGAGTTTTATCCTTTTTTGTGGATTTTGTTATGTCATGAGCATTGTCAAAGTTATGTTTGAACATGAATATTAAAAGACCAAGGTGTTAGTTGTGAGTAAACATCCTGAAAGTATTCACACAAACATGCTTACTGACAAGATAGTGGAACTTCCTCTTATTTGGGAAGTATAATCACCAATGACAACAGGTGTAGTAAAGGGATTAAAAGGCGGATAGCACTTGCAAAACAGGCGTTCAGTAATAATAATAATAATAATAAAAAATTACGAGCCTTACAGTAGTCGCATATGATGTGTAACATCTGACATGTTATTCGAATAATTCCATATTACTTACTCGCATTTTTTAAAGAATGAACTCATAGTGCTACCTTGTGCCAGCAAACATGAAAGGATTCTCCAGTGCATCTGCAGTAGTGACATATACCTGCAACTGTATGCGGAAGCAATCCACTGCCTACTTGATGCGAGCTGCGCTTTATACAGGCCAGTTAGTGAACCCATGCCAGCGGTGTTATTGAAAATGGCCTCTTATTGCCGATATAGCGCACTGCCAAGTATAGGCGCCATTAAAAATTTGGTGTGCAGTAGGTATATTAAAGGTGTTTCTCCTAGTGATACGTTTAGACCAACCAAATAGCTTAATATGATAATAGTGGAAACTCCCACGAGAAACTGGCGACTTCGATTATGCGTGCCATCTAGCGGTTCGCGCAGACAACTACGAACTCGAGTTCAATCAGCTGGCAAGTTTATCTGCACATGTTAGAAGTGTAACTTTTGGGCTATGTATGGGTGTTTTCATTACAAAATACAAAGTGATTAAGTGATTAAGCTATTTGGAACAACGAAGTTTCAATTATTGTTAGTAGTCGGTGTTAATATACTGAATTCCTACGTTGTTTGGAGTGTTGGTTGATGCGATATAGCAATCGAGGTATCGAGTGCTTACATTAAATAAGAATACAGCAAAAGTATGAAGATTTAATACATCGTAATTGTTTCAGCAAAGATGATATAATGAATATTTTCACACCACAGAACGACAATTTAAAGATGATTTATTGAAACAATTTCTTTAATGGGACCTCCAAATCTTGAGGTAAACTGTATGTGATTTACATTCCACATAGTCACATGGCTTACAGTACGACGTTGTACCGATCTCCGCCACCGCGCGCGCTCATCGTTTCCGTCCCATCCACTTCCGTCTCTTTTCCAAAATCACTCCCACAAAAAAGTCCAGATACCGAGTGGAAAGAAGTTACACATCAAAAATCTGTTGATTAATGCAAATTTGGATATTGCAATTAAAAAGAAATTTGTCATGTCGTATGTATAGATGTGAATCTTGGACGATCAGTTGTCAGGATTGGAAGCGACTTGAAACGTTTGAGATGTGGGTTAATTGGATTGTAAAGAGGACTAACATCAGCATCCTGCAAGAAATTCAAGGGAAGAGAGAACTGAGACCAATGAACAATGATCCATAAAAGAAAAGCTAAATTCACAGGCCACATTTTGTGACATAACGCTTTCCTAACTAATCTCCTGGAAGGAAAATTCGCAGGGAAGAAAGGCAGAGGAAGACCGAGAAAATATTTCCGTCAAGACATAAAACTAACTCTTCATTATGGTTCCTACTATGGAATGAATCAACGTGCTCAGGACAGAGACAATGGTTGCGGATATAATGCCTTGGAAGTTGATGATGGAAAGCAGATTCTTGAATTTTGTTTGCAGATTTATTTAAAAGTATTGATTTAGTTATTTCATGGATATCTACGAATAGAATTCATGGGATGAGGCACAGTATTCACAATGGACATTTACGACAATATGGTGAAAAGTTCACTTACACATCGCAAGAAGAAATGTGCCATGGACAATATACACATACAAATATCTCATTAGGGAGTGAGACATACGGTGTATCACCTTGCACAGGTAGCAAGGAGCTGTAGATAGTACTCATATCTGCGCAAGGTGCTATGGCGCCTACTCGTTTAAGACGATCCACCTACTGCCGCTCTACTGTATACGCATTGACGGTACTCGAAACCCATTTGTTATAATTACTCTACATTGGGATATTTATACACAATTCAATAAGTAGTAACATGTATGTCTCAAAAGATACTATTTAGATTGTGTAGGCTGTCAAATTTATACAAAAATTTCCTGTATGGTGTTTGAAGCCGTTTTTTAGCCTATTTTCATTTTATGGAAAAAAAAAAGCTTATGAGATCACCTTTCGTCTGTGTGTGTATGTGCGTATGTGTGTGCCCCCCCTAATAACTTCTAACCGGCTGGAGCAATTTCAATAAGGTCATAGAACTATTTCGGCCGACTCCGACCGTGCCCTTCAAATTTATTATGTCTCACAAATCCCACATGGTGGCTGCGCAAAATATTTCACCTGCATTCTATATCTCTGAAACTATTACTGATATCACCCTGAAATTTTTTATGGTGATACTGGGCACTACTAGAAGTTCACCTATGGGACTTTCAAAAACCTGTTAACTACAGAACGAACATGGCGGCCAAGCGCAATTGAAACTTTTAAATAGACTTTTCTCGCGATGTAACCATCTACACGTAATGAAACATGGTGCAGCAAATTTTTAAACACATTGTAATGCACTGGCATCTAATTTAGTTCAATTGTCTATATAACCTCAAGATGGCGGCTGTGCGAAATATTTCACCGGTATTCTGTATCTCCGAAACTATTACTGATATCACCCTGAAATTTTGTAGGGTGATCAAGGGTACTACTAGAAGTTCAGCTATAAGACTTTCGAAAACCTGTACAGAACAAAACGAACATGGTGGCCAAGCGAAGTTGAAACATTTTTATAGACATTTCTTTCGATTTAACCATCTGAGCTCAGTGAAGTATGGTACAGTAAATGTTTATACACATTGTAAGACACTGGCATCTAAATTAGTTCAATTGTTTAGATATCCTTAAGATGGCGGCTGTGCGAAATTTCAAAATTATTTTTTTATTTCTTGGGTATTAATCCTGCGATCAAAGTGAACGTTTGAATTATGAACCCACGCAGAAATTATCGTCTAATATTTCATAACTCTATGGGCTACATTTATAAATATCCAACATGGCGACCATCCAAAATATTTAGATGGTTCTCTATCTATTAATCATGACAGCATCAAACTAAAATTTTGTATGTTGATAGAGGCTATGAACAAAGTTCACCTATGGAACTTTCAATAACCTGGTGAACACCAATCCAACATGGCGGCGACAAGAAATATAAATATTTAAATGGACATTTCTCGTGATTTAACCATCGGAGTGCATTGAAACTTGGTACTGTAAATGCGTATACAAATGTTAATCCACTGGCATCTAATTTATTTCAATTGTTTTCACAACCACAAGATGGTAGCTGTGTGAAATTTTAAAATCTCGTTTTTTTTCTTGTGTTCTAATCATGTGATTGAAGTTTGAATATTGTACCTACAGAATAATCTTCATGTAATAGTGCATAACTCTATGACCTACATATATAAAAATCCAACATGGCAACCATCCATAATATTTAGACAGTTCTCAATATCTATGAATGTATTACAGCAATCAAACTGATTTTATTTTTATTTTGATGGACACAATTAACAGAAGTAGGATGTATGAAAATAGGCTGTATAGTTCTTCACGGAACTACTTTTTTTTTGCTCTGAACAGATTTTAATAATTTATTGGCTTTCTTAACGTCTTTGCATGAAACTCTTAACGACAATACTTACAACATGCCTTGTGCAGATCATCGGCCTCACATACTAACCAATCACATACTTCACTTTCATTTTCCCAATCCTTACTAAAAAAACACTTTTTAAGTTGCTTCTTAGCATTTCAAATGCTATCCGTTTCCATTACTGATTTTCTTCTGTACAAAACAACCACGTGTTCAGTTCACAAGATATAAACCTCAACATTCCTTTGAGACAGAAATTAATCAAATGGAAAAAATATGGTGTACGTGGCACTGACGACCCAAAAGTCACCAAAATTGTAAGCAATGAACCAAAGAGTTTCTTCAGTCTTCATGAACGAATATACCAGAGTAAGTACTCATTGCAATGAAAACTTCAGACCGACCCAAAGAGAACTTTTTGAATGTATGTCTATGACTTGAGTCATGATTATTATTTTTCCGGTATTGAATTCTAGATCTTTAAATCTATTGGTCCACTTTTCACCTATACTACCCTACATCAAGGATATATGTTTGCCTTCTTCAGTCTCGGAATGTTTTAGAACATAAAATACATTTTCTTAAAACCTTATTTCATTTTAAACAACCTTTTATTTCTTCTTAAAATCATAATAATTGGATAAAGCTGTAAAAATGATAAAACCAGAATGTCATTTTTTTTTTACGTATGCTTCCTCGACCTACAAGGCTGCCAATATACAATCATAATAATGTGAAAGAAGAAATATTAAAAGGTTAACAAAATTAAATGTATCTCACACATATAGGTGATTTCTCAAAATACTAATGGATCCTATAAGGGCTGTTACTGCTATGGTGTTGATGGTGACATTTGAGATACGAAATTTTTTGCACGTTGCAGCAAAAAGGGAAGGTATTGTTCCCGAGGCCCCCACTAATAACCCAATAATTTCTATTTCTTGAAGGCGGTATTTTTCCTTGAAGAAAGGGTCTGTGGGCTCGTAAATATCCTTGTTTTCATTGTTCACTTTATCTGGCTGCTCGGCATGGGTTTCTAAACACACAGTTGGATCCAATATATATCCCTTCTTTCTATCCTCCTTGTAGGCTATGATGTCAATGCCTTGCGTGGCTAGCCCTGAAACGTCTTCATGCACCACGAAACCAACATCCCTCAGACTCTCTGCAAGGATGGATCTCACTGAGTGATGTCTTGTGTTACGTAGAGCCTCACCTTAATACAAGAGAATCTTACAGCGATGGATAATATCTGGATAACAATCCTTTGTCATTTTTAGCCTACTTTTCACATTTTGCAAAAATGAGGAAAAAGTAGACTTATGAGATCGATCCGGGAAAATGTGTGTCTGGCTGTGTGTGTGTGTCCCCCTATCAACTCCTAAACGGCTGCAGCAATCAAAACCAAATTTAGTATGAGTAAAGATGTGCACCGGAATAGCTCACGTCCATATTTTAAAATGATGTCAGTGCTACCAACTGCTGAAAAAACGCACTAGAAATTTGAGCTCCATGTTGGATATCTTGCAAGGTATGCATGGGAGCTATTCCAAAATTGGCACACATGTAGATAATACTATTTCAGTTTAATTTCCAGGAGGCCAACCATGACAGTGTTGCCAAAATAATTTTAAGCCTTCTGATAGGTCCAATGTTTAAATGCATATAACTACTACACTATCAATTGGATTTCAACCAAATTTTGTATGTAATATCTGTATATAAACAGATATGACTGAGCGTATTCTTAAGAGCCACCAGGGCTGCCAACTGTTAATAATTGCTCTCTCTATTTTTTTAAATCCAAATACCAATATATCAGAAAGTATGCAAGCCAACAGCTTTAAACTATGCACACATATATTCTGACATTTTAGATTAATTTGGAGTAACTTATATACGTCAGTTCTACCAACATGATTATAAGCCTGCTGATAGTACCAATTTTTAAATACATGTAACTTCTATACTATCAGTTGGATTTCAACCAAATTTCGTATGTGCTATGTGTAACATAACAGATATGACTATAAGTATTGTTAAGAGCAATCAGGGCTGCCAACTGTTAATAAATGCTGTCTATATTCTTTTTACCCTAATATCAATATATCAGAAAGTATGCAAGCCAACAGCTCTATACTTTACACACGTATAGCACCTGACATTCTAGATTAATTTGGAGTAATTAATACAAGGCAGTGCAGCCAACATGATTCTATGCCTGCTGATATGTCCAATTTTAAAATACATGAACTTCTATACCAACAAATGGATTTCATCCAAAATTGGCACAACAAGATATCATAATAATTCAGATTATTTCTGACCAGCACACGCATGGTATTGTTGGCAACATGCTTTAACGCGTGCTGATAGATCCAGTGTCTAACTGCATGTAACGTCCATTGGTCTTCAACCAAATTTTGTATTCTGTACCTTAAGAGGTGGAACTAAGAATATATTCAGTCACCAGGGCTGCCAACTGTAGTGCTCTATTAGGCTACATTATACCAGGTATATTTTGAACTAATTAGATATTTCGATATTACCAACTTAATTTCGTCATTATTCTAGATAGGTTCATATACTGTAGAATAATCATTGGCATGAAAAGTAGGCTGTATAGTTCTTCACGGAACTTCTTGTTTTTGTATAGTATAATTAATTGACATTCTGGTTTTATCAGTTCTACAGTTTTATCCAGTAAATTAGGTTTTTAAGAAAACAATGTTTTTAATGAAGTATTGTTAAAAAATAATATATGTTTTAAAACATTGCAAGACTGAAGAAGGCAAATAAGCCGAAACATGTATCGTTATGATAGCATAGGTGATGTTATTGTATTGAAAATTGAACAAATGGATTTAAAGGTTTATTAAAGACCTTTTTGAAGGAAATAGTATACCACAGCAGTAAACACAGACGCATTTCTCTCGAGTTTCAAAACGCTTGGAAATACGGGACAATAAATGTTCCGGATAAGAACTCTCCGGGACTCGGGACAAATTTGGGAGTATTTGTTTCCATTTTGGTCCGTATTGACATATCAATTATAGTCTTTAATTTGAATACAAAAACTTTTCTGCCAAATCAATACTTTGTGGTACTGGCCAGGTCTGTTTGGAACACAAGCCTCTCCAACGTCTTCTGTCTTCCCACCATCTCTCAACCTGCACCCTTGTACAGTCTTCTCCTCTTTTCTTCACGCTGTTAAGTAACGTACCATAAAGTATTGATTTGGCGGAAAAGTTTTTGTATTCAAATTACAGACTATAATAGCTACGAATAGCAGGATAATGCTCAACCCCACAAGACTAGGAGTTCTCAGGAAGGCCTCCACTTCCTTCACCTGCCTGCCTAAGGGGATCAGTATGTCAAATCAAGAGAGACAGTAGCGAGGATATTTGCGAGGCAGTGCGAGTCGGGATACAAGACCGAAGCTGTATGCCTCACATCGTCTTGTATCTTGGTTAGAGGTGGCTACCATTTGTCATATATCCTCTTTAGTCTTAAACATTGCTGGAACATTATTTTATTTGTCTGAGTGTTTGTTGTTATAATGGGTCTAACTTCTAGATTGTTGGCCCTGTTGTACTATGTCTGTATATTGTAGGCAACTGTTCAGCTGTAAATGATAGTCTGGTATCATACTGAATAGGCTAACAATTTTAAATGTTTTTAGGTAATAAAAATTTTATTTAATTGTGTATCATCAGTGTTATCTTATTTAATGTACCTTGATGTAAAGTTATTCCAACATTAATTGTTCCATATAATCCCGAATACCACCTGCATGTCTACCAAGGAACAAAACAATACTTCTCAAATTACAGCCCATCATATTGCGCCTATAAGTGACATTAGCAAAGGTGGTTATGATAAATTCTCTTCGTAGCAGGATCATGGAGTAAAAATAAACATTTGTTGCTTAGTGATATTGAGGTGTGGTGCGCAGTGGTCAATTTGTTGGCCTCGCATCGAGGTGGCCGGTCAATGCATGTGAGATTTTCGAAGTGAAATGCCATATCCTGTGGTTCGGATTCCGCGTAAAATGGAGGTCCCGTGGCTCGTAATCACAAGATTCACGGTCACGTAAAAGTACAATCTTCCTTCTTTAGCTTAGTGATATTTTACTTGCAAATGGCTCCAGCTCTCAGCTTAGGTCATGTATTGGACAGGAAGTTCAAGCTTTTTAAATGGAGAACCAAAATGTGTGACCATGCGGAACTAGAATGTGGAACCTCTGGCTTTCTGTGCCATTGCTCTGATCACTGAGCTAACCTCGTTATTCTCATTGGTGAAAGGTGGACAATAGCTGAAAGCTTCATTTGTGATAATTGGCTCATTTCATTGTATTAGTAAAATCATCACAAAAATTCTGTCTTCCAACACTGGCTTCCCATGTCTCATTGCTCCATATTCTGACCCCTTAGCTAAGTGGTTTGCATGCTAGGTTTCTGCTTATAAGTTCCCGGATTTGATTCTCGACCAGGACTTAGGTCATTTAATCTCCTATGGTTTAATTTTTCTGGCTCAGGGACTTGTTGCGTTTATTATCATGGTGACATTAATATGTGCAGGTTGTGCAAGACCTGCACCAAACTTCCTTCGTGGCCACACACCTTTAATTAACTGTTCTCTATTTAAGAATTATAATCCTGTGTGCCGTAGTGTTGATGGTCATTGAGATCACAATGTGTAAGAGTATGGAGGCCCATAACCTTGTCACTGATACAAGCCACACATCCACCCATGAACAACAATGCTGCTCCTGTGAGAGAATTGTAGTGATAGAGGAGGTGAGATGTCCTGGAGCAGCCACCCTATTCACTGGACTTCGACCTTCTCTCCAAACTAAAGGAACGACTCCCAAGGGAAGGATTGCTGTATGGTAGAGCCCTGTGTCACTGACATCACAAAGGTCGACTGCTACTGGTATCCTGCACCTTCCACACATCTGATATTGGGCCCAATGTATTGCCAGGAATTACATAGAGGTTGGTGGTTCTTCAAACAAGGGTTTAGTTTATATGAATATGTTGCCCCTGTTTTCTCTAGCCATGGTAGTGCAGTGTATACTTTCCAGGTATTGTGAAGGTTGCTTTGAGTAGATTCGTCGGCTGTAACTCGATTCCGAGTACACATACTTCTTTCTGCATAGAGCTTTTCAAACCAGGTTGTGGATGTGTTTCTGCTGACTAAACAGGCCAATCCTGGCATAAAACATGCGCCCACATAAATTGCACTCAAAGGTCGGGGGAGGACTGGGTTGTAATTGACGAAGCTTTCTTGCTTGTCGCTTGGCCTCTCCATGTCTGCGACGTTCTTCTTCAAATAAGTTGACAGGGGTCCATGTAGTGTTCCGCCACAGTAAACGGTCCGCAGCAGATGTTTCCCATGAGTGGATATGTACGGTAAACCAGTCGCCTTCATGATGTGTTTTAGCTGGTCTTTAAAACGCTTCAGAGGGGCCCCATGAGTGTCGGAGCAAAGTTCACCATAAGGGAATTGACATGGAAGCCTGGTATCACTCATTCGGTGAACATGACCTAACCATCTCAGTTGATGAGCGATGATGGTTGCCTCAATGCTATTGAGATGCGCTCTCTCGAGAACTGCAGTGCTGGTCATGTAGTCCTCCCAATTAATGTTCAAGATGTATCTCCTCTTTTGGTGGTGGAAGCACTCAAGTTCCTTGATATCACGGCGATAGAGTGTCCATGTTTCACAGCCATACAGTAGCGTTGGAGATGACGACAGCTTTGTACACCATGAGTTTGGTATGCATCTTTAGGTCTTTATTCATGAAGACTCTGTGCATTAAGCGGCCAAATGCTGCATGGGCAGCCCCAATTCCTTTGGCAACATCCTGTTCGCATGTGCACCGTTTACACAAGATGCTACCAAGATATGAAAAATGATCAACCTGCTCCGGTGTTGAGTCTAAGATGGAGATGTTGAACTCAGGAAGAGGTAATCCTGGGGCAGCTTGTGCAAGTACCTTAGTTTTCTTTGCATTGATGGTAAGACCTTTAACATTAATCAGACTGTCAGGTGTTCTCAAGCTATTGAGACTGTGGGCACCATCATCATGCCATACCAAGGACCCGAGCGCCATTAAACCGAGAATAAGTGCCTGTGTGCACTTTGAGAGGCTCTACTTATAAGGCCAGCAGTGCTATTGTTCTGAATCGGTGAGGAAAGCATTCGCAAACTACCATACTCCTCACCTTGCTTAGTATGCCTCATTGTAGTGCTGCCTTAGGTTATTGTGGGTATCTACGGACCTGTTGGTTGGTGCTACCATAAGTTACTTTTTGAGGATCCAACCTAACAGACAGAATAATAATAATGCATGAATAGTAATGGTCAAGCTGACCAACTGGAAAAAAGAGAGCGTAGAATATTAAGAAAAATCCTAGGTAATAGATGGGTTCATGGACAGTGGTGAATGAGAGCAAATGAGGACTTGTACAATAACATAGACCCTATCACAGCATCAATTAAGAAGAGACGGCTACTATTTTACGGTCACCTTTTGAGGATGACTGATGATCGATTAACCAAAACAATATGGACTTTCATAAAGTCCAAGGCAACACGGCCAAGATGGTTCGAGGAATGCGAAAAAGATCTCGGGCAAATTCGTATTCTAGACCGAGAAATTCCTGACAGGAACACATTTAGAAGATTGGAGAACAACTACCAAGGTTTTAAGATGGTATCAACTTCCGGAAGACGGAGAGGACCTTTGTCCGAAGAACATAAACAGACACTCGTCACTGGGGTCAGAATATACTGGCAGGAAGTCAAAGCTGGAACAAGACCTAGACACTAAAGTGAAGTTGGTTGTTACCATGCAGTCCATAGAGGCTCAACTTGATGTATATAAAAAAAATAAAAAAATGCAACAATTGTGCACCTCTCATTCCTTTCCTATCTTTGCAAGCAATGCAGCTCTCAAAAGACATCTCTCATCCTGCTTCTTGGAGTAGTATACCTCTCATGTCTGATGCTGCAGAATGAAGTAGATGTTATTGCAATACAGGAGACTCACACCAAGGATGATGCTGATCTTTACAGAAGAGGTAGAATTTACGGATACATTCTGGTTAGGGCCGTAAATGATGAACAGTATGGCATTGCAACATATGTCAGATCCCATCTCACTGACTACAAACTAACTTACCAAGACAGAACGACAGATATTTTTGTTTTGGCTGTAGAAGTTGCCGGCACCACGGTTGCAAATATTTACAAACCACCGCAAGTTAGTTGGCCAAATACACCTGTAAGATCCTTCAGTCATCCAGTTGTGTATGTTGGTGATTTCCACAGCCACAGTCATGTCTGGGGATATCAGAATGAAGACCAAAATGGAGCTATTCTAAATGAATGGATGGATATGCACGATCTCCAGCTTGTGTACAATGCTAAAGATCCAGGAACGTTCCGATCTGGCAGATGGTTAAAAGATTATTCTCCTGATTTGTGCATCACATCTAGATCTGGAAATAACTAAATGACAACGAAAAGTCATCAAGTCTTTCCCACACAGCCAGCATGGGCCGGTCATAATTCATTTTGGTACTGAAATTCCGTTAGTCACCTCCATACCTCAACCTTGATGGAATTTTCAACTTGCAAACTGGGAACTATTTCTGAAAGGTCTAGATAATACCGTTCAATGGATTCCTCCAGTCCCATCCAATTATGAACGATTTGTGGGCGCAATTAAAACAAATGCCAGAAAATATATCCCACGTGGTTTTCGGAAGGAGTACATTCCTGGATGGTCCCAAGAATGTGATGAGTTATACGCCAAATATCAAGAATCTCACGACAAGGTAACAGCTGGTGACCTATTGAAAGCTCTGAACAAGAACAGAAGAGAAAAATGGCATAAAACAACGGCAGGACTCAACTTCACAAATTCTAGTCGGAAAGCCTGGAATCTTATTAGAAAACTTGGTACAGATCCCAGGTTGTCAAGTACAGTTACACATGTGAATGCTAATGCTGTTGCATCCAGACTGATGAATATTTCAAAAACTAAAATAGACAAAGAACAGACATGAACTGTGAATAATGAACTGTACATAAAGAAGTCCCAACTAAAACCACACCCAGACTACTCACGTGATTTCTGCATTGAGGAACTTGATAAAGCCTTGAGTATGCTAAAGGTAAACAAAGCCGCTGGCTTGGATGGCATATATACAGAGTTTCTTAAAACCATCGGACCAAAAACAAAGTTGTGGCTTATTGAATTTTTCAATGAGATGTTGAAAACTGGAAAATTACCAAAGCTGTTCAAACAGGCTAAGATAATTGCTATCCTGAAACCGGGAAAAGACGGATCTGATGCTTCTCACTATCGACCGATATCACTACTCAGCATGACCTATAAGCTACTAGAAAGGCTTATTCTAAATCGCATTCAAGAGGCCGTTGATCAAATCATCCCCATCGAACAAGGTGGCTTTAGGAAACAACGGAGTTGCTGCGACCAGGTGCTAACATTGACAACTATAGTAGAAGCTGGATTTCAACGAGGTCTAAAATCAGCTGCGGTTTTTGTGGATCTCACAGCAGCTTACGACACTGTGTGGAGGGAGGGCTTGATGTCCAAGTTTATTGAAATCATCCCATGTCAAAAGTTGGCACTTTTAATGAACAACATGCTCTCTGACAGGCGTTTTAGGGTGTTCCTGAAAGGGCAAACTAGCAGGTGGAGGACATTAAACAATGGCCTACCTCAAGGATCAGTTTTGGCCCCCATTTTGTTTAATCTATATATTCATGACATGCCTCACATAGATTCCTTGAAAATCCAGTATGCAGACGACCTAGCATTAATTATCCAAAATAAAGACCTTATGAACTGTGAGAATACCCTAACTAGTGATCTGACGAAACTGAGTGATTACTTCCATAAATGGAGACTTCAACCCAACCCAAACAAGACTGAGGTTACTGCATTCCATCTAAATAATAAAGCAGCCCAAAGGAAGCTGCATGTTACTTTTGACGGAATCGAAGTACCCCATAACTACAATCCAATATATCTTGAAATCACTCTGGATCGGTCCTTGGTATTCAAACAACAGTGCATCAAGTTATCGAAGAAACTTGGCTCGAGAGTGAATCTACTTCGCAAGGTTGCCGGAAGCAGCTGGGGTGCAGACGCTAATACTCTACGTTCTGCTGCACTCGCTCTCGTGTATTCTGCTGGTGAATACTGTGCCCCTGTATGGGAAAACAGTGCTCATACCACCAAGATTGATGTGCAACTCAATGAAGCCATGAGAGTCATCACTGGTACTGTTAGATCTACTGCCACACAATGGCTACCAGTCCTAGCTAATATCGCTCCGCAAGATCTAAGGAGGAAAGCAGCTAAGGTAAGTTTGCTCAAGAAGACCACTTCTGATAAGAACTCTCTGTTGTATGTTGCCCTGCAAGATCCACCAACAACACGTCTGAAATCACGCAAGCCACCCTGGGTTGATTTAGAAGGTATCAATTCTTTCAACATGACCTCCAAGTGGCAACATCGTTGGAACGAGCATCCACCCAACAATGCTCACCTGGTTAAAGATCCTACAAAGAAGGTTGAGGGATTCCAACTTCCACGCCAAACCTGGTCGAAGCTGAACCGCATTAGAACAGGTCAAGGAAGGTGTGGTCACACTTTGAAGAAATGGGGTTTCCGTACATCTGCTGCCTGTGACTGTGGAGTGGAGGACCAAACTATAAAACACATTGTTCAGGAGTGCCCACTCCGTGCATTTGATGGTGGTCTGAAGACTCTACACCAAGTGACACCAAGTGCTCTGGAATGGTTGTCAAATTTGGACATTTCAATTTAAATAATTGTAAACTTTTGTGTACTTGTACAACCATACGATATATATATATATACAGCATTATGTTAAAATACTCTTTTTTTATTTTCAGTTCAATTATAACATCAGGACAATAGCTGACAACTTTCCTACTTAAATAGCTTTTCTTGTATATGGTATTTGCTATTCTGGCTGATAGTCGCACTTTTTTTGTATATAATTTTTCCATTATCATTGTTATTATTATTATTATTATTAAATTATTACTGTCTTTTTGTTACTATAATTCTTAGACTATTATTATCTATATTGTGAATGTAAGTAAAATGTTTTATTTTTATAAGCCCTAATCTTATTTTATGTAGGGCGCTACTGTAAAGGAGCTCTTAAGCACTAAGTGTAGCCGTGAAAATACAATCAATCAATCTCTCTCCCTCAGAAGTGCTGAGGGAGCTCGTGATTCACCCCATTAAAATTACTATTTCACCGCGCAGTCCCTTTTTCTTCCTACTAAGGGGTAGCCCTACACATTTGCCTGACAAATGGCCTATGTAAGCTGCTAACCGTCGGCTGGTGTGGTTCTTGGAGGAGAGAGGCCTCTTGTTTTAGTACCAGTGTGGGTTTCGATATCATAGGTCCACCACCGACCATCTGGAGCGACTTGAGAGCGCCATACAGGAGGCGTTTCTCCGAAGGGAGCACATAGTCACGGTTTTCTGCGACCTTGAGAAAACCTTTGACACCACATGGCGCTACGGGATCCTCCCCACCCTTCCTTGGAAATCTCCCAATATTTATTGCGAATTTTATGTCTGTCCGACTCAGGGCCGTCGCGAGGGCGGCGCGAGAGGTGCGGTCGCACCAGGCCCCGCGCTTCACGCCATGTTTTTTTTTTCATAAATGAAAAAAATAAAGATAGTGTGTTTGATTCGTTCGTTCGTGCAAACTGTTCAAGAGAGAAAATGGGAATTTTATAAAGTTGATGGAAATGCTCGCTATTTTTGACGGGCCGATGAAGGAACATCTTCGGCGGATGCGTGATGACGAAACCCACGTGCATTATCTCGGTCCCGAAATACAAAACTATATAATTTCTATGTTAGGTAAGTTAAAGTTAAACTAAATTTAAACATTATGTTAGTTCTTTAAATGGAATTGGTGAAAATGATAATAATTTTCTTTTTTTCCTTTTCTTAAGGCGCTGCTACGAAGGAAAAACTACTGAATGCTGTTCGTGTCGCCAAATATTACACGGTTATCCTCGACTGTACGCCCGATGTGAGCCAAAAGGAGCAAATGACCTTGGTCCTCCGCTATGTTGATATGATGGCAGAAACTCCAAGGATCGTTCATCGAGTTCTTGGTGGTACACGACACTACGGGAAAGGGGTTAGCTGAGGTTTTAGAGGGACTATTGGAGGATAATGATCTTGATATCAGGGACTGTAGGGGACAAGGGTATGACAATGGTGCTAATATGAAGGTCAAGTATAACGGAGTGCAGACGCGAGTGAAAAAATAAGAAGATACGAGCCTTACAGTAGTCGCATATGTTGTGTAACATGTTATCTTACTATGAAATTGAGATGAAATATATGTGAAGTCATCTGACCTGTTATCCTACTCGTATACTACACAGCTTGGACATTTATAAAATGTTAATTTACGCTCCGTTTTCATACTGGTACTATGATGAATGCATAGATTGAATTTGAGATGTGCTATTGCCACAGTTGTTTGAACAAACATCACATATTAAATTGTAAATTAAGAGATGGAATGAAACCATAGTCTCTAGCCTATCTATAGACTACGAGAAATCATGTTCAATACAATCAAATTTCCCAACTCCTGCTTGGTGCAAACTATTGTAATTAAAATTAGATAAATTGTAATTTCATGTAGATTCTGTTAAAATGACGCATAATGTTATGATAGATATCGGTTAAATCGATAATCTGGTAGCAAAAATATTTGCCAGGACTGAGGTTCGAACCCGAGACCTCATGATTCACATACCAAGGTGCTAGCCACACAGCTATTAAAACCACAAGTATTTGGAGTACAAGGCAGTTACTTATTTTCACGTGCCGGTAATAATATGGAAGTAATTTTTTGTGCTCCATTAATATTTTGCTTTTTTTTTTTTCGATAATTGTCCTGCGTGGAATTGAGTTTTAAATTAGTTATGAATACGCCTACTTGACAGTAAAGGGAATTCCTATGAAAGGCTAGCCCAGTTCCCGTACAAAAAAATAGATATATATTATATTGATCACTGCATTACCGCAATGTGGGTTAATATCTGAATAGCCATTGTGCAGAAACATAATACCGACTTTGCCGACTAGTTACAATGTTTCATTATTAAAGCATATCATATTTAAATACTGATACGAAGATTTTAAAAACGTGGTTTGCGTTTCAATCAGTTGACACCAGAGTTCGCATGAGCGTTTACCGTTCAGTATGAAAGTGTTGATCCAAAGTTACTCGGGGAGTAACCAGCACTTTTATCCAGAGATTGGAAAAGAGACCCTAAATAAATCATAATTGTTTTCAGCAAATATGAATGAATGAATATTTGTACACCAAAGAACGACAACTTGAAGATGATTTACTGTAGGAATATTCTTAATGGCGCCTTCAAACCTTGAAGTAATCCATATGTTATATATATTCCATATGGACACATACTAAGACACCCAGGAATAGCAAGCTTAGTTATGGAAGGAAGGGTCGAGGACAAGAACTGTAGGGGTAGACCAATGTTAGAATATGTTAAACAGATTGCCTCGGATGTAGGGTGTGGTAGCTATGTAGAGATGAAACGATTAGCTTAGGACAGGGATGCATGGAGGGCTGCATCAAACCAGTCAAAAGACTGAAGACTCAAACAACAACATAGCCGGCAGTGCGTCACGGTACCAATCTCCAACACAGCGCGCTCATTGTTTCCTGTCCGGGACAGCTTAAATGAGTTACTAGATCAAAACAGGGTAGGCAACATTAACAGCCGTCCCCTATGCCTACGTAAATGTTGGTTTATGGTTGCATTTCTTGAAGGTAAGTTGTTTTCAGGTGCGAGCACATTGTCGCCAACCCTGCTTAAAATCCCGCCATCTCCAAAGACCATAATACCAGTAAAATTCCGTACCACACAGTTGCCGACATGTTTCTGGCAATAACTCCCAGAATGCATTTTTACAAAGTCAGTCAACATTATAATTACGACTGTAACTAATGACTTATTATTTAAATAATTTCATAGTTTTCTTTGGAAATTCAAGTCTAATGAAGTTGTAACAAGTTGTACAAGGTAAGTACTAGTCATATACATGGATTAAAACAGTTTTTACAGTTATTATAGACTCTTGATATGTGTGTGTCAAATCCACTTTTCTGAGATGATTCGAAGCTTTTATTTAATTAATTTTTGGATAAATTCTTATTTAGATTTCATCATTATTTTTTTTTTTATTATTATTATTTATAGGGTACAGAAAGTCCCAGAGAGCTGGTAGCTCAAGGGGGGACTGACCTTTACAAATATGGCTTAGCAACATATACTAGAATATATTAAGGTGGTAGGATCATTTATTCAGTCTTTATGGGTTCATCTATATTCTTCAACATATAGTTTCAGGAAGTAGGCTACCTGCGTGCTTCCTTTTTGAATTTGTTTAAGTTTACAATTTGTCTCAGTTTAGGAGGTAAGTTGTTATAAGATGTGCTGGCTGAATAGGAAATACTTTTAATACCATATCTAGTTGTGTTTGTTGACTCCATGTATAACTGGTTTGCTGATCTTGTGTTATGGGTATGAATGTCTTTCCTGCATTGAAGTTCAGTATTAAGATTAATAAGACCTTGTTTATATTTGAACATAAATAATGCTTCAGAGTATTTGAGCTAGCTTCGTAATGGCAATATGTTTGTCTCCTGAAATACTTGTACAGTTGGTTTCCTAAAATCGTAACCATACATGATTTTAATTGCTCTTTTTTGGAGAACTTCGAGCTCATTTCAGGCGCGGATCTAGAGTTTGGTTTTGGGGGGGGGGGGTCAGAGAATCGATCTAGAGTTTGGCCTTGCGGGGGGGGGGGTCAGAGAATCGAAATTGTTAAGAAAAATGGTATCACTAAAAACGCAATCACAAAATAACCAAACGTTCAAAACCAGACCATTTTTTTTTGCAAGCTACATGGATAGAAATTTGATGCGTTTAGCGCACCAAAAATATTCGTACAAATTGCAACGGCGTGTTTTGCGACTTTAACATCGAGCTTCGAGAAAAGGATCAAGGTACGTTACAGTTTCGGCAAGTCGAGTTGGTACCGACAAAGGGAGAAAGTCACAGCTTATATTGCCAACCAAGCTTGCGGTTTGGAAGTCGGCAAAAATTTTTGGTGCGAAAAAAGCCCCAGTTTCCTATCCGTGCATTGCTGCACATTCATCGTAACATCACTATAAACATCGATTCGGTAATCACAAGGTTTGCTAAACAAAATTGACGAGTTGATTTTGTTGTATAACTAATAGTTTTTATACAAGAGGTTTGAAGTTGTAAATATGTACAGTTGTAACAGAACATAATAATTCCAATAAAGATAATTCAGTATTGAATAAAATGAAAAAAAAAAACTGTTTTTCAGTTAAAATTCGTTAAGTTTTATTTGTCTGGTAATTGTTTTCGTTTTTTGAGTTTGCAAAAAAATTTGGTCTCCCGTGACCCCCCCCCCCCCCCCTTGAATCCGCGCCTGGCTCATTTATTGATTCCTGTGCACATTTACCCCATATTATGTTCATGTACATAAGGTGAGAATGAATAAGAGAGGCATATATGCTCCTTAAATGTTGATTGCTTATTCCATACTCCCTTAATCTTTTTAGAACACCAATTACTCTAACAATTTTCTTTTTCACATTTATGACATGTTCATTTCAACTTAAGTTATTGTCCAAAGTTAGGCCTAAATATGTGTATTGTTTCACCCGTTCGATGGGTACATTACCAATTTTAACTATGTTGCAAGTGCTTGGACTGTAAGCTGGTTTGTGAAATAGCATGTATTTTGTTTTTGAGCTACTAATTATTAATTTACTTTTTGAAAGCCATGTTGTTAGTATATTTAGATCCTTTTGCATATTCTGCATAATCGTTTGTTCATAGGCGCTCTCGTAAAGTAGAAATATATCATCTGCAAATAGAAATATTTTACCAGTAAACTCTAAATAACCTATATCATTAATAAGAATCAGGAACAGCAATGGTCCGAGCACTGTCCCTTGTGGGACTCCGCATTTATCATCAGAGATGGACCCTTTAGTGTTATTAATATTAACATTCTGCTTCCTGTTCGACATGTAGTTTTTAAACCACTCAAAGGCTATTCCTCTAATTCCTGCATTTGATAGTTTACTTAGCAACAAGGTATGGTTAACAGTGTCAAACGCCTTAGCAAGATCTATAAATAGTCCTTCTGCTATCTTATTGTTATCTAATGCTTTATGTATAAGTGACACTACGTCAAATGCTACTGAATCAGTGCTATGTTTGGGAAGGAAGCCGTACTGATATTTGAAGAAAAAATTGTTTTTTGTTAGGAAATTCAGGACTTGTTTTTTGATTACTATTTCCAGTACTTTTACAAGTGAGGATAATATACACAACGGTCTGTAATTACTGGGGTTAGATACATCACCTTTTTTAAATATTGGTACCACTCTTGCTAGTTTACATTTATCTGGTATTACTCCTGTTTGCAGTGACAAGTTAATTATATCAACAAGCAATGGAGACAGATGATTGGCACATCTCTTAAGTAGTATGTTATTTATTCCATCATCTGTGTAATTCTTTTTATTCGCAAGGTTTTGAATGATTTGTTTAACTTTCGTCACATTTGTTGGTTTTATGAATAGTGAGTTACAGATCGTCTGGTTGATTTGCAAATTTGGGATCATTGGAGTATCTTTAACCAAGTTTTCTACAACATTTATAAAATACATGTTAAATGCTTTTTATATATCTTGGCTAGAGGTGTATTGTATGTTTTCATATTCAATTTCAACAATGTTTCGTGTATTATGAGGTTTGCCAAGTATTTGATTGACTGCCTTCCACATTCCTTTTATCGTATTCCCTTCTCTAATTACATTATTGTAGTAGGCCTATAACTTTTTCAGCTCTCTTTTCATTCTAGTCACATCCCTACTGCATATTGTGTACTCTTTAATGGTTTCAGTTGAAGAACAAGATTGGGGATGGATTGGAGTAACTCTACAAAGATCACTACAATTTAAGTAAGTAGGCCTAGACCTACACAATTTAAGGTACAGAGTTATTTAATCGTTGTTTTATTTATTTTTATGTTCAGTCAGAGCACAAATAACGTAATAAAAAACCTTAATGGTCTTTGGAAATTTTGAAATAGTCTTCCGACTGCATTTTCCGTATAGGCCTGATTCAAACATAACCTAAAATATAGCCTATGTAAGTTCTCTCGGGAATATATTCTTAGGTTCAATTCGCCTTCTAATATAGTAATGTATATTATTCTCGACTTCCAAATGCCGTCAGCCATAATATTATAATACATTGCACATGTAACTCTTAAGCTTGAAGTAGGCCTAGTCTATGATTCACACTCGGTTGGTGGTAGTGAATGTATTGGTGATTATTTATGAAGCTTATAACTTATGTACTTGGCTACTGACCTATAGCCTACTTAGTAGTCTGTCTGTTAGGTAGTCAGCCCAAAGGCTGGTTGGATCCTCAAAAAGTACCGCCGTTACGTTATGTGAGTAGATACCCACAAAAACCCAAGGCAGCGCTATTTTGAGGTGTTCTAGGCAAGAAGAGGAGTGAGGTAGTTTGCCATTGCTTTCCTCATACTTAGTAGTAGGCAGATAAAATATTTATATTAGGCCTATTTTTATTTGTTTCAGTCATGGTTGCGACAGAGTAGTGTGATGCCCTTCAACGAACTTTAAGGGTTGTGCAACATGAGTCAATCATCATTCTGAAGAGCCATATACTCACATGTGCTTGGTATATGCACTGCGCTGGAGTCACATATGCAAATTTTCAGAGAATACCAACAATATCTCATAGCTCTCTTTTAGTTCTCGACATAAGTTACCTCGCCACTGAATGTCTGGGTGAAAATTACTGATGTACTAATGTTGGGTGAGACAAAGTCATTGTTCGCTACTTGGTTAGATGACATGGTATGGGCGAAGCCACTGGTTGAAATAAGTTATAAATATTGGTCGCAGCTATAGCCTACTTGTATTATTAATTCTGAATGAAAGTAGAAAGTGGCTTATACACCTGCATCGGACCTGATTGTGACTGTATGTTGTGATGGCTGCGCTAGAATTAGTAGCACACAGGTAACGATATTTGTAGGCTATACATTATACGGTAATAGAAAACTAAAAATTTCATAGATCTCGTAGGCCTATACTACGCAGCTTGGACATTCTTAAAATTCACGACACGTGAATAATGAAATAAAAGGCAAAACCTTTGGCCTGGATAAAGATTATTGATGCTTGACTACCCCCACTGTGCATGACAAAAACCGGGGGTGTTATATATTAGCTAACGCGGCCCGCGTTACCTCAATTTTTCAAATTAAAGCATTGTTGTTGTGTCTTATGGCTAGCCCAGATTCCAATCCATCAGCTTTCTTGCATTCCAATAGAGTTGTGTGAGGTTTCCTGAAGTTCTAGCAGTCACATCAAGTTTGTTGCAATGTGGCAGGTGCCTCTTATCCATTTTACTTCCAGGTTCGTGACAAAGTGTGCATTTTTCAGATCTCAGGATGTCCCAAATAGGATCACGACTTATATAGATGGAATTCCATCTGAGCCTGCCATTTTCGCTGTTAATTATGCACAAGTACAGTCTTGCCAATCCCACACTTACGGGACTACTTTGTATAAGCGCGGTACCATGAAACAAAATAGCGCCAAGTTTGAACCAGTTCGCAATGGATTGTGCAAGCTGTTTTTGTCTAGACCAATAATTGTTAATTCATTAGGCCATACAAACACCCCTGGATTTTGTCACGCACAGTGGGGGTAGACACGCATCAATAATTTTCATCCAAACCCATGGTTTGTGCCTAGACCAATAACTTTTAGGCAGTGAGGCGCTGGTTTTCCTGATTAGTTCGAAACATGAAATTCTTGCGATCAGCGTTCAATACAGTGGTAAATACTGTTCTACATACAAAACAAACCTAACCTGGGGCTTATGCCCAGACCTCCTTGCTTGTAGTGCAATCGGTAATTTTCGTCCAGACAGTCGTCTAACCAAGTAGCGACCAATGGTTTCGTCCAGTCAGTCGTCTAACCAAGAAGAGCTCGTTTATTTCTTTTTCTCACATAATTACAACATTACATGTGTCGTCTAATGTAGGCCTATTTAGTATCGGATATGTTGGTAACTAATGATGTCAATGTGATCGCTCACTGCGGCAGTTTCACATACCAAATATGCTGTCGAACATGGCTGCGGTTGTTAAATATACAATAAATAAAAACACATGTTTAAGTGATTTAGCACATATATCCGGTGCAGAAGTGATCAAGGTTAGTAGTTACAATTGATATTGTCCCCCCTCCCGCCAAAAGATGAAATAAGGTATGAAAATGATATATTATCAAATTGAAAGCGAAAAAACAAGTAGTTCCGTGAAGAACTATACAGCCTATTTTCATATATCCTGCTCATGTTAATTGTCTCTACCAACATACAAAATTTCAGTTTAATTGCTGTAACAGATTCGTAGATATTGAGAACCGTCTAAATATTTCATATGGTCGCCAGGATGGAATTTTATTTTTGTACTATTACATTAAGATTATTGTGTACGTGTGGTATTCAAACTTCAATCGCATGATTAGAACACAAGAAGTAAAAACGAGATTTTAAAAGTACGCACACCAGCCATTTTGTGATTATGCAAACAATTGAAATAAATTACATGCCAGTGGATCAACATTTGTACAAGCATTTAACGTGCAACGTTTCACGGCACTCGGATAGTTAATTCGCGAGAAACGTCCATTTAAATATTTATACATCGCGTCGCCGCCATGTTGGATTTGTGCTCACCAGGTTACTGAAAGTCCTATAGGTGAACATATGTTCATAGTCTCTAAAACATAAAAAAAAAACAGTTTGGTTGCTGTAAAAGATTCAGAGGTATTGAGAACCGTCTAAATATTTCGGAAGCTCGCCATTTAGGATTGTTATATGTATAGGCCATAGAGTTATGTACCATTCGAGGACAATTATTGCCTAGCTTCATTATTCAAACTTTCACTTCGATCGCATGATTACGACACAAGAATGAAAATGTAATTTTAAAATTTCGCACAGTCGCCATCTTGAGGTTATGTAAACAATTGAATTAAATTAGATGGCAGTGCATTACTATCTGCAAAATCATTTACTGTACCACATTTCACTGCGCTCAGAGAGTTAAATCACGAGAAAAGTCTATTAAAATATTTCAAATTCGCTTGGTCGCCATGTTCGTTTTGTACTTTACAGGTTTATTAAATATACATAGGTAAACTTGTATCAGTACCCTTTATCACCGTACAGAATTGCATGATGATATCTGTAATAGTTTCGGAGATATAGAATGTCAGTGAAATATTTCGCACAGCCGCCATTTTGAAGTTATGTAAACAATTGAACTAAATTAGACTGCAGTGCATTACAATGTGTATAAACATTTGCTGTACCAAGTTTCATTACGTTTGAATAGTTAAATCGCGAGAAATGTCTATTTAAAAGTCTCAATTTCGCTTGACCGCCATGTTGGTTTTGTAGTCACCAGGTTTTTGAAAGTCTCATAGGTGAATTTCTAGTAGTGCTCTTTATCACCGTACACAATTTCAGGGCGATATCGGTATTAGTTTCGGAGATATTGAATGCTAGTGAAATATTTCGCACAGCCGCCATGTTGGATTGGTGAGACGTAACAAAATTAGAAGGGCACGGTCGAGGTCGCCGGGAATAGTGCTATGAACTTACCGAGTTTCATTGAAATCGCTCCAGCCGTTTAGATTTTCTTCTTCTTCTTCTTTTGAGTCCACAAAGGATCACTTGACCCAACCATTAGTTCGTCGACTTGTAGGAACTGTACGAGCCTTGCGGTCCTCCCAGTACTTCTTCATGCGTATTGATCGTCTTGCCCGTTCTTCGGCGGAAAATATTCTTGTAGGAATTTTCTTCTTTAGATTTTATTAGGGACACACACACACACACACACCTCACACACACACACACACACTCGGACAAAAGGTGATCTCATAAGCCTATTTTTTTTTTTTTCAAAATTGAAAATAGGCTAAAAAGAGTGATACATGGTACAGAATTAATGTGAAATTTCACTACAGTATATGTCGTTTTATAAAAGGGCATAGCGGGTGGGTTACAGACAGCGAAGGAGAAAACATCTATTAGGACATCACTTCCATAATTATTATTCATCATTACACAAGGTATTTAGGCTAATTTAAGTATTCTACTTGGTTCATCACTCCTGAAGTGTTACCTCTATTACGTATGTCGTTTTGCCTTGAACATTTTTGGTTGAAGGCGGGCTATTATTTTATTTTAGAATATGCACTGAAAATTTGATGTAATCAGCGTAACCGCAGCCTTCGTAAAGAGGTTTACACAGGCCAGAGTGTATCCCATTTTTGAACAGCTGACTGCGGTTGACTGTAGCGTTGGGGGTCTGCACCATTAGCGCTGGCCAACAGCGGGGCGCGCTTGAACTCGGTCAGTGATAACACTATGTATTCTATTCGTCATGATAATGCTATTATTATGATCATGTAGAAATGAGTGGAAGTGTAGAGGACGTACCCATTCGCGACAACGCTGCCTCAGTTCAATTCCCTCTCATATACTCCGCTCTCGCAATTTAAATATCTCAGCTCTCCACAGAAAATTGTTTTGTGTTGGTATCTTATAATTATAATTTTCGAGATATTACTCCGTCGATAAAGCTTGCCTTTCAACGCCTGTACTTAACTCGTCAATTTCTCAGTGAATTCATTGAATTTTCTACAAGTGACTTTTAATGTGCCGGTTGATGAGAGGTCAGGAGACTATTCTACCAACCATCTCGCGTTGTGCGGCTAGCATTTTTTGGCAGTTGGTCCAGGTTAAATTTCCAGCTCTGCCAAGAAATTTTAATTTTGGTCTGAGAGATGGAACAAGGCACACTCAGTCTCATGAGGCAAAACTGAGAAAAGGAGGGTTCGATTCCTATCTTAGCGATCTTGGAAGTGGTTTCCACGCTTCTACTCCTGGCAAATGCCGGGATGGTTCCTAAATTAAGGCCATGGCCACCTCGTTCCCAATCCTCATCTGAATAATAAATGCACACACTAATCCAGCCATCACAATAACACAGGTTATCAGACAAATTCCACATGCCCAAGTACACAGATCTACATGACCATGATGTCACAAAGCCCCAAAATCAACCAACTGCTGCTTTCTACCATTCCAAGACGAAATCTTCGAGTTGCCATTAGTCTAATGCCCCTAAAATCCACGACTAGTTCGAATGGTTTTAGGCCTAAGCATTGGATCAACCATCTTCTTGCATCTCAATAGGGATTTGCCAACAGGCTTTCAACAGCTTGTCTCAATTCTGCCTTCATATATATAGGCCTATACATGCAAGAAATGAGTACGGTACTTATCAAAAATAAAGAAATAATAAGCTATTATGTACCCTACTATTATATTTCTCTCCTACTCCTAAATCCTTCTCTGAACACCCATCTTAAAACAGAATGGTCTGCATTTTTGGACTAATTATAAAAATATAGCCTATAAGAAGAAATGAACATGCTCATCTTTAGCTCCCTGGCGAAAATAATTGAGTAAGTATTAATGTTTCTGTTCTTATGCATTTTATATGATGCTTTAAAAATCAATCTAGAAGAGATAATTTAAGTTAACTTCACTACCATAATACTGCTTAAGAGTTACTGTCGAGGACTGATGACCAAGATGTCCCTAACTTGAGCAAGGACTGCTTCACAACTTCATGTAAAACGTATTTTCGTAAAAGAGTCTTTACTTAGTTTGGATCATTTGCGATACGTGTTACATGGATGTGTGTGCTGACTTTTTGGTGTTAAATGATGTAAGTTGGCAACACCAAATGTGGCGGCCATGTTGGTTTTCTAGTAACTTATTTAAGGTGTCCTGGACTATAGCTGGATAGCTAGCAGTGGGTCTTACACACCTCCTCCCGATCCACTTCCGTCCCATTTTTCAAAATCACTCCCACAAACATACAGCAACCGAATGGAAAGATGTTACACATAAATATTAATAAACGAACAATGTTCATGGCGAGTGTTGCACATCTTAACTTAATTTTGGGTGACATGGTTAAATGCAATAAGGACGCTATGACATTTTTTGGTATAGTTCAGCGTTTGTACACTATGTTTGTAGCTTCCACGGAAAGGTGGGACATTTTGAGCGAGCTATGTCCTGGCCTCAGCCGGCCCAGTGCTGTTGGGGTAGCACGCCTGACTCTCACCCGGAGGCCCCGGGTTCGATTCCCGGGTCCATCAGGGATTTTAGAAACTGACGTGAGGGATGGGACGGGGTGCAATCAGCCTCGTGAGGACAATGAAGTAGCTGTCTGACAGTGAGGCAGCGTCCCGATCACGAAAACCAAGATTAACGACCGAGGGGACCCAATGCGCTGAACACGTGTCACCCCAATATCTGCAGGCAAATTGGCTGGGCAGCGGTCGCTTGGTAGGCCTAGGCCCTTCATGACTGTAGTGCCAGGGGTTTTATGCCCTGGCCTCCTCACACTAAAATCTTTGCTTAGCAGGAGATGGGAATGTACAATTGACAGTGCCAAGCCCATCAGTACCAGTTAGGCAAAGTAAACGAAGCTCTAGAAAAAGTGGCAGAAACTATCAAAGATCCTGTTATCCGGACAGAGGCCCAATATTTGTTGCTTCATACAAGTTCGTATGGATTTGTTTTAAGCCTCGTTATCTGGTTTGATATTTTATTTTCTGTGAACTTAACAAGTAAAACTCTCCAATCTGAGAAGACTTCGTTAGATCCGGCTTTAACCGAACTTCAGGGCCTAAAGTAATTTTTCTCAAAATTATCGCAACACTGGCTTTAACAGTGCAATGTCCACCATTAGAGAAATAATTGAAAATTTGGGCTATGCAAATAAATTTTCTATTCGCCGTCAAGGCAATCGTAAAAGGTTCTTTGGTGAAATTCATCTGCAAAATGATCAACAGGTGGAAAAAACGGAAGAGGAACTTCAAAAAGAAGCTGAAAATAAATTTCGGGTAAATTACTTTTTGTCTGTCGTAGATACTGCACAGAGCTGTTTGGGTGGATTTTGCTAGGAATTAACCCTACCCCCAAGGGAAGATGAAGAGAGAAGTAAAGGGAAGTGGGTTTCGGACTAAGGAACAAGTGTGGATAATAGGACGAGAGTCCAACACCAAACAAAATAAATTTAAGTGAGTTAGTGGCGAGTGTCACCGCAAAGCCCGTGAATCACCTAAAGTGGGTATGGACCTGGACGTAGCTAACGGGAAATGCGGCTGGAGCTTGGGCTATTTGCCAGCAACGGGCATTAGTGCTTTCCCTTCCCAGCTTGAACTTGGGTAATATGGGAAAGGGTGGTAGTCTGGCAAGACAAAGAATGGCAGATTTGTCGTATATCCTTTCAAAGGAATGAGGTTTAATCAACGGTTTTGAAAGGCGCAAATAATTTAAATTCGCCGTGATGTTTTTAGTTCTTGGAATTGTAGGATTTCCAAGGAGCGACCGAATGCTCCCAGGAAGGGTAGCGATGAAGCAGTTATCGTGCTTTTAAAAACAATTTGATTGTTTTTGAAGCTTTTTGGTTTTAAATTTTGGTAAGAACACCAATTGTTCCATTCAGGAAAGCCTAAGCTTCAATCCAGCAAAGTACCGACTAATAGTTTAGACAAGAAGAAAAACTTAAATTTGGAAAACCAACCTTAAGTTATAGAGAAAGTCTCAACAAGCAGGAAGCTGGCGGAGCTAGCTATACTTGCCTTACTGGCTAGTAAGAATTAGCTATAAAAGCTAAGAGCGACTTTGAAAAAGTTTTTGCGGAGAGTTTTTGTTCGGATGCAACAAATAGTGGAACCTTTTTAACTTTGATGCTCGAGTTTCTTAAAACGAGAATGAGCTTTCGGGTATAGTTAGGGGAGGTAGGATCCTGCCTAATCTTTATTTTATAGAAAATGATGAAGCATAAGGATATAGTTTGATTTATTTAACAATGCGTAAAAATATGATAATTTTAACACCTTTAAAATATACAATTTAAATTTTAAACCTATGAGGTCTCAGACCTCTAAATTTTTTGAAGTTTGCACTAGGCGATTAACAAAATTTGGTTTAGAACCTCTTGAAAGCACCAAATCTACATAAGATTTTAAAATAGTGCTGAGATTAGCAAATTTAAAGTTTAAAAATAAATCAGGTACGATATATGTATTCCTAATGGAAGTTCTAAAAGTATGAACAAATGTTAAATTTGAAATTATAACAAAAAAGAGAGAGAGAAATTAAATAGAAGTTTCTATAACTTCTTATATTTATACAGTAATTGCGATTATAATATAGACAAATAGGGCAGGTCACTTATTGTGAAACCTGAAGAGAAAAATTAAGAAGAAGTTTCTAGAACTTCTATGTTTAAACAGGATCACGAGGAAAATGGGACCAGTTACCCTTTCGTGAAACCTGGAGAAAGAAAAGTTAGGAAACTCACTTGTGAGTAGAAATAATTGAATTCCCTAATGAAAAGAGGAAAAACAATATGATTTGAGGTGTGTACTAGACACCAATGATGCAGAATTACTTGTTAAAACAGTACAAACATGGGAGGGCACTTCTATAGAATGTCACCTCATTGAAAATAACCTAAATTTTACAATTATTATAATGTGTTAGTGAGGAGTATGAGAGGAGGAAATAGGAGAATCAGGAAAAAGTTTCTGGCCTTATTTACAGTTTTCTTTCGAACGCGACACGGATGGTCGTTGAATGGTCACTGTTATGCACTGTAGTCCGTTGAAAAATTCACTATTGCAACAAGGAAAGTTTATCAGACGAAAAGTTATTGTAATTGTAGAGATCACAATTTGAATTTTAGTTTGAGAAAGTTTATTGCGTTGTGACGTTTATAGATGGTAGTTGAATGCAGCGGAAAATTTCCAACGAAGACAAATTATATGCTGATCAGAAGTATTTTCAACATAAATTCCTCAGTCAGGAACAAGCATTCCCATATTTAGGTGGAAGGCACTTGACGGCATTACTTGCAAAAAGATGATTTGCTGTAGAAAATTCTAGAGTTGAGAACAGTAGAATTGAGCAGAATATCCCGCGGAGGTGAAAGCTAAGTTTATATAGACAGTGGGTTTAATAAGACTCCCACGGTGTGAGAACTCATTCCCAGATACTCAGTACAAGAAGTACCTTTTCATTTAGAAAACTAGCTGAAGTAGCTACAAATAAATCAAGAAGATCTTTTGAAGGCAGATTTTGCATCACATAGCAATCTCACACTGTCTATAGATCAGGTTAAACACATTTAAAACTTAGTGAAAACCATTGAAGTAGTACTTAGCTCATTTTGAAGAACGATGATGATCTGGATGACGGTTGGCGTTAAGATTAGGACATGGCGTCCTGATTTAAAAATGTCTCAAGTAGTCAGGAGACGAGCCTTAGTTTGACGACTGACCCAGAAGTGAGAGCAGCTCAACGAAGCACGGAGGTACCAAGGAGGGAGGAGGGTGGGGGGAAAGAACAAAGGAACATACATATGAAATACCAACTTTAGAAATAAAATTAAAAGTAATCTTCATGGAGTTGATAGTAGGCGTCAATAGCGAAACCTGGTGGAAGGATATGTTGTACAAGTCCTCTTGAGCATGGAGATGTTAGCTGAAGATAGCGGCGACATCTTGTGGCGGGGTTAAGAAGGAAGTCCTCTTGAGCATGGAGATGTTCAGGAATTACAGCAGTTAGCTGCTAGATGCCGCTAGATAGGTCATGGAAGTTATATCTGCAACAAACTTGCAAAGAAAGTAAGCAAGGTGCTTAAATAAAAGATAAAGTAAGAAATCACTGTTGGCGTTTACGAAAAAGGAAGGAATAAATTAAAGCAAAGAGCAGCAAAAGCTACCTCTATCTTACCGTGTATTTCAAAGAATACACCAAGCTGGGAGTGAAACACCAACAGAGAACAAGAAACACGATATTAATGATTTAAAGGTAGGGGCAATTGAAGACAGTGGTCTTGTAATATGCCCATTTGTGATCAAGATCTTGGCTACCCTAACTCTCCCATCCCTTCCCGGGTAGCACTCGGTCACCCTACTGGATATCCAGACCAAGGGAGGGGAAGCATCTTTAACAAGGACCAAGTCCCCCACTTTAATGTCAGGATTAGAAAGAAGCCACTTCTGTCTCCGTTGCAAGGAAGTTAAGTATTCCAATTTCCACCTCTTCCAGAAAGCATTGCGAAGAACTTCTAGTTTACGCCAAACAATAGGCAGGTTAGAGTCTCTATAAGAGTTGGGAAGGGGAGGAGGGGAGGAAAGAGAAGTGCCTATAAGAAAGTGACCAGGTTTCAATGGAAGAGGATCATCAGGGTCAGTAGAAAGCGGTGTCAAAGAACTAGAATTAACAACACCTTCAATCAGAATAGACAGAGAGTTAAATTCCTCATAAGTTAGGGTACGATTACCTAACACCTTTTTTAGATGACGTTTGGTCAGCTTGACACAGGATTCCCACCTACCACCGTGATGAGGGGCGTAGGGAGGTATAAACCGCCATTTAAAACCCTTTGAGTAGGAAAAATTAGAAATCTGTTCCATGGCAGGAGATGATGTAAGAGCTTTCTTCCACAAGGAACCTGCGCCTTGAAAAGTGGAGGCGTTATCGGAGAACATCTCAGAGGGAATGCCACGCCTAGCAGTGAAGCGAGAGACGGCTGACAAAAAGTAAGAAGTAGAGGCATTTGTTACTAGTTCCAGATGAATCGCGCCAGTAACCATGCAAACGAAAAGAGAAACATAGAGTTTTCCAAACAATTTGCGTTTAGCTTCAGGGGAATTGCATTGATATTGAAACGGACCCATATAGTTCACACCAGTTAAAGCAAAAGGACGTATAGGGGAAGAGCGGAAAGAGGGTAGGTCGCTCATTAATTGAGTACTAACTTTAGGTTTCGCTTTGAAGCAAGGAATGCATTTGTGAATTACAGAGGAAACTTCATGCACTCCATTTATGATCCAGGACTTTTCCCTTAAGAAACAAAGCAGTGTGCGTGTACCAACGTGCAGGTTACGATAATGAAAGTCACGTATGATTAAGAAAGTTACGTGATGCTTAGAGGGCAAAATAACGGGATGCTTTTTGTCTTCAGAAAGTGAAGAATGCGAAAGCCTACCACCTACCCTGAGTAACCCATTGTCATCAAGGAAGGGGACTAAAGCGCGAAGACGACTAGATTTAGGAAGATCTTTGTTAGCTGAGAGCAAAGACAATTCAGAAGAAAAGGCCTCTTGCTGAGTGAGCTGCAAAACTTTATTAGTAGCGAGATTTAATTCGTGATTGCTCAGGTGTGGTTTAGGGAGAAGAGGTTGGTCAACCACAAGATATTTCCATCTGAGAAAATAGGCAAAAATTCGAATTAATTTATGAAAGGAAGAATAGCGGGACAACAAGGGGTGTGAAACATTGGAAATAAGACACAAAGCCGTGGATTTGGATACTTTAGTGTCAGGCAAGTTGGAGTTAGTAATCGGAGGTTAAGAAGAGTCTTCGATTAACCACGAGGGCCCATGCCAGTACAACTGAGATGCTGCCAATTGAGAGGGTAAACAACCACGTGAAATGATGTCAGCGGGGTTATCAGCGTTGGGCACATGTTTCCATTGACATCCAGAGGAAAGAGTTTGAATTCTAGAAACTCTGTTAGCCACAAAGGTTTGCCAGTGGATGGGGTTCTTCGCCATCCAAGAAAGAGTAATCATGGAATCGCTCCACAAATAGGTTTGCGTAAATTCGACCTTTATGACTTTGTGCAATTTTTTGGCAAGTTCTGCGGCCATGAGTGCAGCACACAATTCAAGCCTAGGCAAAGTAATAGTTTTAAGAAAAGCGACTTTAGACTTAGCGCAAATAAGGTTGGACAATGAAGATTCATTTAGCGAATTGCAATAAACCAAATATGCACAACAACCGTAAGCTTTCTCGGAGCTGTCGGCAAACACATGAAGGAAGAAAGATGTGTTAGGAGGAGCATAAATTAAATTCCTAGGAATTTCAATACGAGAAAGATCAAGTAAACTGCTACGAAAAGAGACCCATCTATTAAGAAAAGAAAGGGGAACAGCTTCGTCCCATTCACATTTGAGAGACCATAGCTCTTGCATGAAAAGCTTGGCTATAACAATAACCGGTGCAAGGAATTGAAGCGGATCAAAATTTTTTGTAATTTCAGAGAGAATTTGTCTTTTTGTGTTGGGGAGCTCTTCGGAAAGCGAGACTTTGTAGATGAGAGTATCAGTGCGAGTGCACCAGTGAATTCCAAGTGTATTTATGGATTCAGAATCTCCGCAGATTTTGACGGAAGAGGGGTCTACATCTTCTATGGGAAACTGGGCAAGAAACTCATGGGAGTTGGAATTCCACTTATGAAGTGGGAATCCTCCATTCTTTAACAATGCCTGAAGTTCTAGTGACACGAAAGAAGCTTCCTGAAGGGTCGGGAAGGACTGGAGATAATCGTCTACATAAAAAGAGGTAGTTAGTGCTTCAGAAGCTTTAGAATCAAATAAATGACCATCTTGAGAGGCTAACATATGCAGGGATCAGATAGCAAGGAAAGCGGAAGGTTTTAAGCCATAAGTGACCGTCTTTAAGCGAAATAGCTTAATAGGCTTGCAGATTTCGTCGCGCCACAAGATTCTTAGGAGAATTAAAACCTGACGGTACATCTGTTTGATGTCCGCTATAACAGCTATGGGAAATAATCGAAAATTTAAGAGTATAGCAGATAAATCGGATTGAATAGCGGGACCTGAATAAAGAGTGTCGTTGAGACTGTTGCCATTGACGTCATGTGATGAACCATTGAAAACGACTCGGATTTTATCCTTTACAAGAGGGTTTTTCCACACTGGATGATGATTTAAGAAAACCGTTTCAATTGGGGGGTGCAATTCGTCATCAGATTTGCTGACAACTTCCATATGATCTAAGTTTTCATACTCATCCATGAAATCAGTGTACTGTTGTTTAGCGAGAGGTTCTTTCTTGAATTTGCTCTCGATAGCAAAGAGAGCTTTTCGAGCTTCAGGTTGAGAATTAATAAGTTTGGGGGGATTGATTAATCTGGCATCTGAACAATGAACCGGCCTTCAGGAGAACGAGTGGTAGTGTTGAAGAAAGGTTGCTCACAGGATTCGTTTTCTGAAGAGGTTACGTTAGGAGAATCAACGCTTTCCAACCTCCAAAACTGTTCCAAATCAGTATTAGTGAAATAACATTGCGATACGGGTTGGGGAGAATAATGAGGAAGTTGACCAGCAACGATCCATACAAAATTAGTGCCTCTGGCAACCACGTTTGAAGATAACTTACGAACCTGTTTACGAAGGCAATTCCAGAAAACATTGACACTAAAGAGTATGTCAATGGGGCCTTTGTACATTGAACAGAGGATCGGCTAAACTTAAATGAGAAGGAATATTCAGACCTGAGATATCGACGGAATGACTAGGAGTATCCTCTCCGATACTGTTGAGGATGAGGCAATTAAGTTTTAGAAAGTTATTTCTGTGACAAGTGTCTCCTATGGTTAGTTTAGAAAACTGTAAAGCGTGTGATTTTAGGCTGTTGATGCCTGATACATTAATAGAAGTAGGGTTTACAGGTAGGCCTAGTTTTTTGATTAATGAATTAGAAACGAAATCATGGGTTGCCGCCGAATCAAGAAGACCGCGTGCACGGACCCAGTTGCCAAAATTATCCTGAACTTCCATTTGGACAGTGGACAATAGTACTTGGGCACTACGTATGGACTTGGCATTTTGAATGTAAGATGAAGCATTAGAACTGCTAGCATTGTCACTTTTCTGAGAAGTAGATGCGGTTGATGACCTTGCTTGATCATGATGTAGTGAAGTGTGATGAGCTTTTTCACAATGAAAACAAAGTCTGGTGGACTTGCAATTTGAAGCAGAATGCTTAGGTGAAAGGCAGTTGAAGCAATGTTTATACTGGGAAACTAATTTTCTTCTGTCGTCGACTGACAGTTCATTAAAAGATTTACATACATATAAGGCGTGGGAATCTTTGCAAAGTATGCACTTTAATGGTTCATTTAAACTCTTACGGGGTTCGCTTTGAGTGTTTAAAGCGAGAGAACTAGCAATACGGCGTTCACTAGACCTTGTTGGGTAACCAGTGGCGTTTGACTTGAGTTTAGAAGAGCTAGACCCAGGTTTTTGGGTACTAGACGCTACGTGTTCATTTTTGGATTTAAAGGACAGTAATTCAAATTTAGAACTAGGAGATGAGGGTTCACTTTGATTAGCTAGAACAGTTAAGAGTTGGCATCTAGCATTTATGAAAGTGACTAAATGCTCGTAAGAGTAATCGTCGTCTTTGGAAAGTTCCATTTCCCAAGCTTTGAGGGTAGCAACATCGACTTTAGAAACCACTAAGTGTATTAGGAAAGTGTCCCAGTGGTCAGTGGGTTGATCTAATTGGGACAAAGCTTTAACGTGAAGTTGTGTCGTATCAATGAGAGTACGCAAACTAGTGACGTCAATGTGCTGTGACGCAGGTAAATTAAATAGAGCCTTCATATGGCGTTGAATACGTAACCGTAAATTACCGTACCTTTCTTTCAACAGGTTAAAGGCAATAGGGTAGTTTTCAGCACTTAATGGGAGTGCTTCAACCAACTGCAGGGCTTGACCGTGGAGAATAGATCGCAAATAATGAAACTTGTAGATGACTTGAATGTCTTCATTGTCATGAACAAGAGAGTAAAATAGTTCATAGAAAGAATCCCAAGTAGATTCGTATCCAGAGAAGTGGGGTAAATTAATCTTAGGTAGAATTTGTTTGGGCTTGTGAGTACCCTCACGAAAAGATGTTTGTTGTTCGTGAAGGGAACCAAGAACAGAACCGTCCTTTTTCTGTTCTTCTTCGAGTTGGCGTATTATTTTAAAAGCAGGACCTATGCCTTCGGAATATTGGTTTTCTACTTCTACTCGATCATCAGTTTGATTGAGCATACCAGTTTCGATTTCAGTTTGGATGTTGCAATAATTTTCATATGAACGTTCAAAATCCTTTACGCGATGTTTTAACAAATCTAGTTGAGCTTTTGAAGGATCTAGCTCTTTGATGTATTTTCTGAATCTGGTAATTTGCCCTTTATAAGAAGCTCGTTTGGAAGTAAATTTTTCTTCCTTACCATCCGTGTCTCTTTCTGTAGGAGCCATGGCGAAATAGGTAAATTAAAGTATAACTTACGAAACTATGGAACCTTGGAAATTCTGTCTGACTGGCAGCAGCAACAAGTTGAAAGAAAAGGACACACCAAAGGAGACAGGAGCGGCCTCTTTCCCCTTCACAGGCTTTGCACGGTGAAGATATAGTTGAACAATTCAATGTAGATATTAATGATTTGCAAAATATTAACAAATGGACACTCCCGGGTTTCTGGGATCAAAGTTTGGGTAGGTTTGTGCTAGGAATTAACCCTACCCCCAAGGGAAGATGAAGAGAGAAGTAAAGGGAAGTGGGTTTCGGACTAAGGAACAAGTGTGGATAATAGGACGAGAGTCCAACACCAAACGAAATAAATTTAAGTGAGTTAGTGGCGAGTGTCACCGCACAGCCCGTGAAACACCTAAAGTGGGTATGGACCTGGACGTAGCTAACGGGAAATGCAGCTGGAGCTTGGGCGATTTGCCAGCAACGGGCATTAGTGCTTTCCCTTCCCAGCTTGAACTTGGGTAATATGGGAAAGGGTGGTAGTCTGGCAAGACAAAGAATGACAGATTTGTCGTATATCATTTCAAAGGAATGAGGTTTAATCAACGGGTTTGAAAGGCGCAAATAATTTAAATTCGCCGTGATGTTTTTAGTTCTTGGAATTGTAGGATTTCCAAGGAGCGACCGAATGCTCCCAGGAAGGGTAGCGATGAAGCAGTTATCGTGCTTTTAAAAACAATTTGATTGTTTTTGAAGCTTTTTGGTTTTAAATTTTGGTAAGAACACCAATTGTTGCATTCAAAAAAGCCTAAGCTTCTATCCAGCAAAGTGCCGACTAATAGTTTAGACAAGAAGAAAAACTTAAATTTGGAAAACCAACCATAAGTTATAGAGAAAGTCTCAACAAGCAGGAAGCTGGCGGATCTAGCTATACTTGCCTTACTGGCTAGTTAGAATTAGCTATAAAAGCTATGAGTGACTTTGAAAAAGTTTTTGCGGAGAGTTTTTGTTCGGATGCAACAAATAGTGGAACCTTTTTAACTTTGATGCTTGAGTTTCTTAAAACGAGAATGAGCTTTCCGGTAGAGTTAGGGGAAGTAGAATCCTGCCTAATCGTTATTTTATAGAAAATGATGAAGGATATAATTTGATTTATTTAACAATGCGTAAAAATATGATAATTTTAACAACTTTAAAATATACAGTTTAAATTTTAAACCTATGAGGTCTCAGACTTCTAAATTTGTTGAAGTTTGCAATAGGCGATTAACAAAATTTGGTTTAGAACCTCTTGAAAGCACCAAATCTACATAAGATTTTAAAATAGTGCTGAGATTAGCAAATTTCAGTTTAACAATAAATCACAGAAGTGACAAAGAGGAAATCTGACATTCTAAGGATCGGAGCGTGGAATGTTAGAAGTCTGCTAGGAAGTGGAAGGTTAGAAAACTTAGAAAGGGAAATGGATAGGTTGAGGTTGGATTTGGTTGGGATTAGTGAAATGCGCTGGCAGGAAGAACAGGACTTTTGGTCAGGAGACTATAGGGTCATTAGCACTAAATCAAACAATGGCCAAGCAGGGGTTGGCCTCATATTGAGTAGGAAACTTGGACAGCGGGTGGAATATTGTGAGCAATATAGTGAACGAATTATTGTAGCGAAAATAAATACTAAACCTACCTGCACCACAGTGGTACAAGTCTATATGCCTACCAGTCAAGCTGATGATGAGGATGTTGAAAAGGTCTACGAAGAAATAGACGAAATTCTGAGGCATATCAAGGGTGATGAAAATGTTATAGTAATGGGAGATTGGAATGCTGTGGTAGGAAAAGGGAGAGAAGGGAAGATAGTAGGAGATTTCGGATTAGGTGAAAGGAATGATCGAGGAAGCAGGCTGATGGAATTCTGCACCGAACATGAGTTGGTCATAGCTAACACCTTATTCAATAACCACAATAGAAGAATATACACATGGATGAGACCAGGAGATACATCGCGTTACCAAATCGACTTCATTATGGTCAAGCTGAGGTTTCGAAACCAGATTTTGGATTGTAAAACATATCCTGGTGCTGACATAAACTCTGACCACAATCTGGTTGTAATGAAATGCAGATTAAAGTTGAAGAAACTGAAGAAAAGTCAAAAGCCAAAAAGATGGGCAATAGACAGACTGAAAGTAAAGGATGTAAACGAAAGATTCAAGAAGAGTATAAAGGAAGGACTAATCAAAACTCCTAAACAAACTTCAATTGCAGACGAATGGGCACTTTTGAAGAATGAAATAACAAAATCCGCAGAAGAAAACATTGGTAGGAAAGAAAGAATAGGTAGAAAACCGTGGATACTCAGAATACAAACGTCTGAGAAATAAGGTTAACAAGAAGTGCAAGGAAGCGAAAGAAGAATGGTTGAAAGAGAAATGTGTAGGTATAGAAAATTGTCTGAAATTAGGAAAAGTAGACACAGCTTATCGAAGGATTAAGAATACTTTTGGGGAAAAGAAGACTAGTGCTGTAATATTAAGGACACAAATGGAAAGCCTCTGACAGATAGGGAAAAAAGGTTGAGAGATGGAAAGCTTACATAGAGTGTTTGTATAAGGGAAATGAGATTGAGAATCATGTAATGGAAAGGGAGGAGGAAATTGATGAGGATGCAAAAGGAGATTTAATATTGAGATCAGAATTTGACAGAGCATTAGAGGACTTAGGCAGGAACAAAGCACCAGGCATAGATGATATACCGATTGAGTTGCTACGCTGCATAGGAGATGAAGGTCTGATCAGGTTTATTTCACTTGGTGTGTAGGATTTATGAGACAGGTGAGGTACCCCCTGATTTCAAGAAGAATGTTATCATCCCTATACCAAAGAAAGTGGAACTGACAGATGTGAAGATTACCGTACAATCAGCTTGATTACTCATGCTTCAAAGATCCTGTCTAGAATAATTTACAAGAGGATTGAAAGCCAGATAGAAACGGAGTTGGGTGAAGACCAGTTTGGTTTCAGGAGAAATGTAGGAACAAGGGAAGCTGTACTAAGTCTTAGGCTGATTTTGGAAGGTAGAATAAGGAAAGATAAGAGAACGTTCATGGCATTTGTAGACCTAGAAAAGGCTTTTGATAACGTTGATTGGACTAAATTGTTTGACATTTTGAAATCTATTGGAATAAAGTACAGGGATAGGAGGGTGATAGACAATCTATACAGAAACCAGACAGCAGTCATTCGAGCTGAAGGACATGAGAGAGAAGCTGGTATTCAGAAAGGTGTAAGGCAAGGCTGCAACTTATCAGCCATACTTTTCAATCTTTACATTGAACAAGCAATGAAGGAAATTGGAGAAAAATTTAAAGTGGGAGTGAAGATTCAAGGAGAAATAATTTCAACTCTGAGATTTGCTGATGACATCGTCATCTTGGCCGACAAGCCTGAGGATTTGAATGAGTTTTTGAATGGTATGGATTCCGTCTTACGGAAGGAATTCATGATGAAAATTAATAAATGTAAAACCAAAATACAGGAATGCAGCCGAAATAAATCAGAAACCTCTATGGAGATCAAATTGGCGGGTGAAAAGCTGAAGGAAGTAGGAGACTTTTGTTACTTAGGAAGCAGAATAACCAGTGATGGACGAAGCAAAGAGGATATAAAAAGTAGGTTGGCTCAGGTAAGGAAAGCCTTTCTACAAAAAATGAATCTGTTGACATCGAATATAGATTTAGGTATTAGGAAGTCATTTTTGAAAGCCTTTGTCTGGAGCGTGGCACTCTATGGAAGTGAAACTTGGACTATTGGTGCAGCAGAAAAGAGGAGAATTGAAGCATTTGAAATGTGGTGTTACAGGAGTATGATGAAGATCAGATGGGTAGATAGGGTTACAAACGAAGAGGTATTAAGGCGAGTGGGAGAGGAGAGATGTTTCTGGCGACTGCTAATGAAGAGAAGAGATAGGTTGGTAGGACACATACTAAGACACCCAGGAATAGCTAGCTTAGTTATGGAAGGGTTCGAGGACAAGAACTGTAGGGGTGGACCAAGGTTAGAATATGTTAAACAGATTGCCTCGGATGTAGGGTGTGGTAGCTATGTAGAGATGAAACGATTAGCTCAGGACAGGGAGGCATGGAGGGCTGCATCAAACCAGTCAAAAGACTGAAGACTCAAACAACAACAACGATATATGTATTCCTAATGGAAGTTCTAAAAGTATGAACAAATGTTAAATTTGAAATTATAACAAAAAAAGAGAGAGAAATTAAATAGAAGTTTCTATAACTTCTTATATTTATACAGTAACTACGATTATAATATAGACAAATAGGGCAGGTCACTTATTGTGAAACCTGAAGAGAAAAATTAAGAAGAAATTTCTAGAACTTCTATGTTTAAACAGGATCACGAGGAAAATGGGGCCAGTTACCCTTTCGTGAAACCTGGAGAAAGAAAAGTTAGAAAACTCACTTGTGAGTAGAAATAATTGAACTCCCTAATGAAAAGAGGAAAAACAATATGATTTGAGGTGTGTACTAGACACCAATGATGCAGAATTACTTGTGAAAAACAGTACAAAAATGGGAGGGCACTTGTATGGAGTGTCACCTCATTGAAAAGAACCTAAATTTTACAATTATAATAATGTGTTAGTGAGGAGGAAATAGGAGAATCAGGAAAAAGTTTATGGCCTTATTTATAGTTTTCGTTCGAACGCGACACGGATGGTCGTTGAATGGGCACTGTTATGCACTGTAGTCCGTTGAAAAATTCACTATTGCAACAAGGAAAGTTTATCAGACGAAAAGTTATTGTAATTGTAGGGATCACTATTTGAATTTTAGTCTGAGAAAGTTTATTGCGTTGTGACGTTTATAGATGGTAGTTGAATGCAGGGGAAAATTTCCAACGAAGGAAGACAAATTATATGCTGATCAGAAGTATTTTCTACATAAATTCCTCAGTGAGGAACAAGCATTCCCATATTTAGGTGGAAGGCACTTGACGGCATTACTTGCAAAAAGATGATTTGCTGTAGAAAATTCTAGAGTTGAGAACAGTAGAATTGAGCAGAATATCCCGCGGAGGTGAAAGCTAAGTTTATATAGACAGTGGGTTTAATAAGACTCCCACGGTGTGAGAACTCATTCCCAGATACTCAGTACAAGAAGTACCTTTTCATTTAGAAAACTAGCTGAAGTAGCTACAAATAAATCAAGAAGATCTTTTGAAGGCAGATTTTGCATCACATAGCAATCTCACACTGTCTATAGATCAGGTTAAAAACATTTAAAACTTAGTGAAAACCATTGAAGTAGTACTTAGCTCATTTTGAAGAACGATGATGATCTGGATGACGGTTGGCGTTAAGATTAGGACATGGCGTCCTGATTTAAAAATGTCTCAAGTAGACAGGAGACAAGCCTTATTTTGACGACTGACCCAGAAGTGAGAGCAGCTCAACGAAGCACGGAGGTACCAAGGAGGGAGAAGGGTGGGGGAAAGAACAAAGGAACATACTTATGAAATACCAACTTGAGAAATAAAACTAAAAGTAATCTTCAAGGAGTTGATAGTAGGTGTCAATAGCGAAGCCTGGTGGAAGGATATGTTGTACAAGTCCTCTTGAGCATGGAGATGTTAGCTGAAGATAGCGGCGACATCTTGTGGCGGGGTTAAGAAGGAAGTCCTCTTGAGCATGGAGATGTTCAGGAACTACAGCAGTTAGCTGCTAGATGCCGCTAAGTAGGTCATGGAAGTTATATCTGCAACAAACTTGCAAAGAAAGTAAGCAAGGTGCTTAAATAAAATATAAAGTAAGAAATCACTGTTGGTGTTTACGAGAAAGGAAGGAATGAATTAAAGCAAAGAGCAGCAAAAGCTACCTCTATCTTACCGTGTATTTCAAAGAATACACCACTGCTTAGAAAACAGATTTAACGAAGTTAAGTTTTTTCGGAATACTTTGGATTTGTTTTCGATCCTTCCAAACTTTCCAATTTGGAGGAAAAACAATTGAAAGACCATTGTCAAACACTCACTAATTTCCTAAAAGACGGGGAGCTTGAAGATCTTTTTCTGGAGCTACATTTATTTAGGTACGCTGTTCCGCCATCTGTAAAAAGTGATTTAGGTGCACTACAGTACTTAGCCCAGATAAAGGAGTTCTATTCTAATTTAACGACGGTCTATCGAATTATGCTTACAATTCCTATAACGGTTGTGTCGGGGGAAAATAATTTTTCCATTTTGAAACTAATCAAAAACTATTTGCGATCAACGATGGCGCACGAGCGTCTGAACGGTTTGGCTACTCTGTCAATCGAATGTGAAACGGCCAAAAATTAGAAATGAACCTTTTAATCAGCACTTTTGCCCTAGCAAATGTCCGCAAAGCACCTTTAACGTAAATAAAACGCTCAAAGTTCTAAACCAAAAATCAGAAATTATAATTGTTTTTTTGTTTTTTTTTAAGTTTTTTTAAGCCTTCATTGTAAACCATGTTATTTCTCGAACAAAGGGGCTGTTCATTTCATATTTATCGGTGAAAGTGGACTTATCTTTTAGTAGTTTATTTTATGAAAAACTGTATAGCCGTAGAAATGTTGAAATATGTAAACGAGATTGCGTATTATTATTAATTATGTGATTTGGGTAAGAAAGTACATCAAGCACATGCTTCGTTTCCCATAATATATTATTTATGCCCAAAAATAAAAAACACCTGTGTTAGCTCATTATATCAGGTTTCCATTGATATTGCTTGTTGCTTTTATCTGATCAGGTGCTTCCTGTATCCAATTTTATGCTTATCCTATTTGTTGAGAGTAGTGGTTTTTGGACAGTACGGTGACCACCTCCACCACACCCTCCACACAAGATGGCGGCGGCCTTATATCTCTCGAATTTATGGTCGGATTTTGACAAATGAGGTGTCGTTGAACTTGGGCTAACGCCCCCTTTCCATTGAATAACATATTTCCACCCCAAAATAAAACCTACCCCGACTAGGGGGTGAAATTTTAATTTTTTAGAAAATCTCGCTTTCCAAGTGCGACATGTGGGATTTTGAATTTTAATATGAAATTAAACGTTGTTTTACACAAGAGTCATGTGAACGGTGGAAAGCCAATATGAATTAACATGCTTATTTTTTTACGCATGCCCACTCATAGTTTTTGTAAGAGGGCGGGCTTTTTAAAGATGGCGGCTGTAGTGTAACCGGACCTAACCCAACCCACGAGGGGTGATCAAAAAGTATTCCAAGCAGCGCTTGTCGATAGGCAAACCAATAATCGAAGAGGACATGTCAGGCCTTTAGGTGAGAGCCCCTGTCATTGTTGATTTGTCCCTTTGGACTGGTCCTGTGGACGGGTCCCTGTTGACAGGTCATTGTTGACAGGTCCTTGTGGACGGGTCCTTGTTGACGGGTCATTGTTGACGTGTCCTTGTTGACAGGTCCTTGTTGACGGGCCCCTTTTGACTGATCCCTGGGCCGATAACCTAGGTGTTAGGCCCCTTAAAACAACAATTATCATTATCATCTATTGACTGATCCCTTTGAACCGGTCCCTTTGGTCTGGTTCCTATGGACTGGTCCATGAAATTTATTCAAATTATGCCAAAGGGCCTAACTACATTTGTATGTAAAGCAGTGTTTTGAACTGACGTAGTTCGCCAGCCCTTACCACTACAATCTCATGACGATATGAAAGGAAAGTGACGAAATACATGTGAACACGTGTGAGATGACATTATTACCGCCTCCCTTGTGAAAACCACATGTACGCTAACAAGTCACATCCTGTTTTGGTTCGTACGTGAGAAAATCCAAGTTCGTGAGTAATATGACCTAACTCACAGGTGTTCACCTTGAACGTTAGCTGTGCACGTGCACGATAAGAGCTAACAAGTCACATCCTGTTTTGAGTGTGGTGGGAGGTGAATGGGAGGAGAGGGGGAGAGTCGGTGTAAGAGAGAGCACAGGTGAAGAGAGAAAGAAATACGTATTGCTCATAATACATGTGGAGCTGAGGACTGTACACACAGGGGCGGTTCGACCTTGAACATCTAGGGGGGGGGGTGAGAATTTAAAAAAATGCCGACTGGCTGTTTAACATTGCCGACTATACGCTTAAAATCTGAGCAACGGGAGGGAAAGGGAGGGTGGGGGGGGGGGGGGGGGGGCAGTGGCGGCAAACGATACACAAGACAAATATACTTAATTAAAGGCTTTCATTTCAAATGTATTTTATTAGTTCCTGAATTTTGAATCGCAGGAAAATTTTATAAATGAAGAAAATAAGTGTTTAGATATTACAAGAATTAAAGAAAATCTAGTTATTCTTTCTAAAACCCTAATCTACGATGTTTTAACAAGGACTTCTTCTCCACTATCTCCGTAATTTCAATGTCGTAGACCTTATCTTTCGTTGAAAACAACATCATGAGGGAGTCTAAGCGGTCGTCACCCATCGATGTCCGCAAATGATTGTAAATGAGCTTCAACTTGCTGAAGGACCGTTCGGAAGAAGCAGAAGACACTGGGGATGTTAAAATCAGTCGAACTACTTGTTAATCACACGGGATAATCCTCTTTAATTTAAGAGCAACTTTTGCGATTTCTTTAAAAGATGAGAACTTTTACTGGCATCGAGCAGGATTTCAAGCTCAGCCAGCACAAGCTCTTCATCTTGAAGCATGATTTTCGAGTGTGATTGCTTTATAGATCGGACGCCCTCGATGGTGCAGTTTTTTCTATCAGCGGTTATCTTGAAAATTATGTGGAATGGCTCTGGCAAAGAAATTAGTTTTGCGAGAGTGTCTTGCACGCTTTTAGTAAGTACATCCACATCCTTTCTGTAGAATGTAAGAAAAGAAATTTCTGGTGTCATTTCAGCATACACGTCATACTTCTTTGCAAGTCGCCGTGTCCTGTGGTGCTTTAAGAAGTCTTCCTCCGCATTTACTTGCATACTTTTCAAAAATGACGATGCGTTAATCTTGCCGTCGTCGTTGATATCTTCAAAAGACTTCAAAGCGCTCTGAATCAGCTGAATCGCGTGTACTACATTCAGCCCCTCCGCTTCTAAAAGCTCGGTTACGTTCTTAATTTTAAACATGATGTTTTTGGTAAAATACATGCCTCAGATAAAATCAAATTAGAAGCTTTTTGTGCAAGCCTGAAGCAAAATTTTGGGTTTTACTGCCAAATTCAGAATCGAATTAGGTTTTCATTGTTTCCAATGCTGTGACTATCTCTTCATAAGACGTAAAAACAGCTCTCATCGATTCGGCGCGCGTAGTCCACCTTGTTTTTGATAAATTCTTATGTTGAAGTGAATGTTCAATTCTATCCAGCTCTTATTGCAAGCTTAAATGTCGTTTCGTGCTACCCGAAAAAAAACCTACAATGCTTCAAGAGTGTCAAAAAACTCTCTGATAAGTGCGCTAGCATTACAAGCTGGCTCTACGAAAATGTTTAACCTGTGAGATTGGCATGGAACGTACGGAATATATTGTTTGCAATTCTCTGATAGCTTTTTCTGAGTGCCGTTGTATATGCCAGACATGTTACTAGCAAAGTCGTACGATTGAAACGCTAGTTTATCGAGTGGAAGTAAAAGTTCTTCTGAATTTAAAATTTAAAATATTTTTTTCAGTCAACTCCTCTCCAGTCTTTGTGTTAAAACAGCGTCTATTTTTAAAAGATGCTCCACAGGTACGAGCTCTTCGTCTTTTTCGACGACGTATCGGATATTCAATGCGAGGAGGTCTTTATGTGTTGTATCGGGAGTAGTATCTGCTATAACGGTGAACATACCGGCGTTCTTGATCTCTTCTGCAATTATTTCACGAGTTTTCCCTCCAAGTAGACGGATGAATTCATTTTGAGTGTCCTTGCTCATATACGTAACGTTGTGCTCCCGCGTATTCACTTCTTCCAACCACCTATTCATGACCGGACTATGCCGTGAAAGTAACTTCACAATTCGCGTGAAGTTTCCATTATCTTGAGTGATTCCATCCTCGTGACCTCAGAAAGCCAAACCTTGTCGACAAAGGGTTCTTGCTGTGTCAATAAGTATCTGGATAACTTTTTTGTGGAACTCCTTTTCTTGTTCTTCCTCAATTCTGATCGTCCGTAATTGTTTATCAAGGAGAACGTCTACGAGGCCTTTTGCATTGACAAAGTGGCACAAATCTGTCATAGCTCCTCGATGAGCTTCTGAAGTTAAGTGTTCTTGTAATTTGCCCTTTATCTTCTTTCCGCGAATTTTCAATTTGTGCCACTGACGTACTCCAGCGTGCGACCATTCTTCACTTGCGGACGCCCTTCCTCGTCCGTTTGTAAATAAGCCACAGGCAAAACAAAGCACCGCGTCTTTTTCAATGCTGTACTTCAACATGGGAAAATCCGTATACCAGGCCGGATTAAATCGATGCTGATTATTTTTTGGTATGTCTGGATTTGCTGGAAATACACTAAGTTTTGGCTGGAAGGCCCCAAGTGAAGTCAGGTACAGTCGTTCGTTTGCCGTGATAATTCTTTTCCGTTTTGCAGGATCGCGATTAACAGGTAAATCGCCCGTTTGAATGGGTACTGCGTCTCCACGCATGTTATTTTCCTCCTCTCTTGCTCGTTGAAGCAACTGACCGCTTTCATCGTGGATTCTGGATAAGCAGTCTTATCATTTCTACCATAAAAAGTTTTGTGATCGGAAAAGCGTCTTCTTTTATTGTTTTCAAAATACCTACAACTCTTTTGAAATGCGTTATAAACTCACTAACTTGGCCAGAAAAAGCATTCCACGAAAATTCGCTACTACGCGTTGTAGGACCGTCACCACTACAATCGGCATCCGATGAAGTTCCAGCTGCTGGTAACTTGCGAACGTCAGATGTGTTGGGGGATAGTGGTGGTTCAACAGTTCGCGATGAGCAACGGTGGTCAATGGCTCAACGGTAGATGATGGCTAACGATGGGCGATGGCTCAACGGTGGTAAATGGCGGAACGGTGGACGATGGCTCAAAGATGGACGATGGCTCAACGGTAGGCGATGGCTCAACGGTAGATTTTGATTTTAATTGTACCTTAGCTACCCGATGGGCATTACCCCTTTGAAGACGCCGAGCGTCGCAGGAGTGCTTTTCCGGATATTCGTTCCATCGACAAAGTTACTTAGACTTGTCTCCTCCACCCCGCCCCGGTTTTCTTGTCGCTGGGGTTTAAAACACTCTGTAGGTTTTATTTAAATAAAAAAAGATGGTTTAAAAGAGAACAACTCCCCCCACAAAGGTAGACTTTTATGGATTTATCGGGCATTTTTTCTTGATAACGCCATTAAACATAAACATGGCTGAAAATATGCATGTATTAATTGTATTATTACGTATTTTCATGGGTACGCGATGCTCCATGAAATGTTCTGTGCCGGCGAAAACTCACGTCCCCACTGCCGCTGTATTTGCACCTAGTTATCACTGTAAATGTTGCTGGTTCAGGAACGACTGCTTTTGCTCATTCTCAGTGACCACAGCACTGATCATAGTGAGCACACCACCCCTTGAGGAACCTAGGAACCATAAACCTGTCAATTTTGTCACAATAGCACGGATATGTGAGGACGCGCCGAGACAAGCGGTAGCAGGTCATAACATTCCTCCGACAACATCACAATGATTTGGCTTGACCTGAAGTTATCAATGCGCTCACCAACACCTTTTGTCTAGCTACATGGCACAGATGCTGGGCTCGCTTCGCTGTGAAGCTGAGTCGCTCTGCATAATGAACGCGGCATGTTACTCAACCCAGGAACGTGCCGATGAGTTCATCCCATGTCCTTTGTCCCATATTGCTCATCTGTCACTCATTCTTCAGTTTCCATACACAGAAACGAAATGGCAAGTGGCAGACGGTGCACAGAGGACTGGAAGTGAAACTTGCAAAAAGGTTACTTTGCCGACTCTTCCTCTTGCCGCACTGGGCTATTGCCTGGCTGCACGAAATTATTGCTGCGTCCGTTTGTGTTGACTCGGTAAAAATGCCGACTGTCAGTATAATATTTTTTTAAATAAATCGGACCAAATCGTATATTGCCATGCCCCGTTTTGCTTTTTTAAATGCTGTTTTGGGAAATGTTACGACTTCTTCAGGATTTGCCGACTGCTGACTGACGTCGTATTTTCCGACTGAGAAAATACCTGAGGGGGGTGAGACACCCTCCCAACCCCCCACTTGAACCGCCCCTGTGTACACACATAGGGCTATAGGTTAAATATGAGTGAATAATTACAAGGTGCACAGTTTCATTCAACATGTAATTTATTAATCCATGAATTAAAGGCTGAGCTAAATCCCAAGCATTTTACATATAGTTTATTTCCTTTTGTTTCAACACTTTTTCCACAAGGTAATGATTTGGAAACGCTGTCTTTTGGAGTTCTTGAAGATAAAACCTGCCATTTATGGGTTGATGGTTGAAGTCCTCGAGTAAATAGGTGACTGGGCTGTTCAGGTTGACTTGTCGAATTCGAAATAGTTCAGTCCCCCAATTTGGTGTGTAACATTTGTCGAAGACAGACTTAAATTTGCTCACACGAACATGGTCCCCGATGTTAAGGCGATGACGTTTAGGGTCTGCTGTTTTTATGGGGTTAAACAATTTATCCAGTCGCGGAATATTTTTGGTTACAAGTCGTGGCTTGGTCCCAATGGTTCTGTGTTTGGTGTCATTGTAACGTGATACTAGCTCAGGTAATAAGTCCAGCCAGCGATATGAGCCTTGAGCGGTAAAGGCTTTCCACATATGGGTTTTCAATGTTCGGTTAAACCGCTCGACCACACTGGCTTTAAGATTGCTGTATGTGGTGTAATGGTGAATATCCTTAGATTTGAGAAAACTGGAGAAATCCTTGTTGAAAAATTCCTTTCCCTGATCGGTTTGTAACAACTGAGGTTGACGTTTGGATTGTTGAATAATATGTTTAAAGACCTTGGTGACTTGCGGACCAGACTTGCGACTCACGGGTTGAACAAATGCCATTTTGGAATACACATCAATGACCGTCAACATATAGCGTACACCATTGTTAACACTAGCATAGGGAATCATTTCCACTAAATCGGCTTGCCAAAGTTCATCCACACCTTGTGAAATCACCTTAAGTCGTGGATAGTGACGTCTAGCTGGACGATGCAACTCATGAGCAATACCCACTTTAATGGGTGAAGGCTTAAACAATAATTTTGGCATTTCGAAATTCTTCTTCAATTTCTTGAATTTCCCAATCGTGACCGACATGACCGGCTTGACGTGAAGCATGCAACAGCTGTAGTCGCTGGACGAGCTTATTGGGATTGTGCCAGTAGGTAACATCCACAAGGCGTTTTAATGGTTTAAATGTCACTCCCGAAGCGGACACTTTACGACGACCACTTTGACTGGTGGGGAACATTTTTGCAATGATGGTTTTATATTTTTGAGATATATTGGCATTCACTTGTTGAGTGGGATCATACTGACTTTTGTGGGCATTGGTGTCCAATAAAATGGATTTATATTTGGCAAGGTCCTCTGGCGTATAATCATGGGAAGAGGGGGTCCGAGAGAATAGCAGCTTTAACAGTCCTGGTGTTAATTTATAATTGATCTTTTTAATGACAGCTTTAGTACGAGCAAATTTAATCGATGAATCCCCAATTTTAAAACTATCATCCTCATCGCGAACACCATATGTGGTATCTGTGTTTCCAATAAATAAATCGGTGAAATAGGGTTCCAGTGTTGATCCATAATATTTTATTTAAATATTTTTTAGTTTAGCTTTATGTTGAGGGGTGGCCATGAGTTGTGAAAACGGCGACGATCCGGAAGGGCAAGGTGTATCGACCATGGCCAAGGATTTCTATTTTCGTAAAATCTCTGCGAGGGGTGAGGTCTTTTTTTTTGAGGTGTAAACACTTGTTCCTCGTCAACCTCAACCTCGCTAACACTAGTTAAATCTTCCTGTTCAAGTTCCTCTTCCTCTTCCTCAGGGTCCTCATGGTGCGTCTGAGTGGCTTGAGAAACGGTAGGTAGCGTTTCAGATGGCTTGAAAGTGGGTTTCAACATGGCTTTTAGCGGAGGTGCTGAATGTTGTTGAATAAACAAAGCATGATCCGCACGTGATCGTTTCAATTGACGGAACTTTTGGCGAATAGAATTTTTTGCTCTAATAATATGCTTTTTCAATTGACTCTCTGTAACACCATGGTGTCTTGAAAAATGACTTGAGAGGGAATTACACAGTGCCTTAAATAGCAATAAAATGATCAAACCCTAAGCGATACCGACCTTGGTTGAGTTCACTTTGTTTGTCAATCACTAAACAGGCATGACATTGAGTGTTCCAGCACTTAGCACACAATTCTGTAAACATTTGAAAGGTCATATCCGGATTCACATGTTCATTATAAATGTGACGACTGTTCCTCTCGTCCTGACGAAATAAAACAATGACATTGACATTGTCACGAATCAACTGTTTGGACATTTTAGAATACGTTTGTCCAAGATAGAAGCAATCGATATGTTAGTGTCGACCCATGCTGAAATAGCTTTGAATGATGCCTTGTCGTTCAGTGGATACATCATCGAAAATCATGAGTGAATCAGGCATTACCTCATCCGGTGAAATAACATTTTCTTGCATGGAAAATGTGAAATAACCCATATTCTCATTTTGTTATCCAGACATGACTTGATCCAGAAACACGTAGAGGGGTTGGTAGAGAAATTTTGCAAAAATATAAATATTTTGAAAACGCAGACCATTGGGCGCTGTGATGAGCGTTAGCAAAAGATTAGTCTTTCCACAGCCGGAAGGCCCCACAATGATGCAGCGAATGGAAGATGGAAAGAGTGAACCATGGCGTTGTTCACGTGATGTGGGACAGAGATGGGAAACCATGTCCCCCACGGGGAATGACTCTTGCTGCTTAATAATCTTCATTTCAACTAAGGCTTAGACAGGCTAGCAGGCTGTCTATATACAGGACACCGAACCTTGTCATAGAAACAGTAGACTCGTACTACAGGTTGACGATGGATGTCTTTGGACGTGCATTGATGGCTAAAGCTAGGTCTGTTCCCATGCATGATCCTAAACAAGACACAGATCCTGCTAATAAACACTATGTGGATAGGTCTGTAGTGCCACGCACAAAACAGGGAGATTATGACTTTAAGGGAAAGCGGTTAACCCATGTAAAACATCCTCAAGTGTATACAGACGTTACTACAAAAAAGTATGTGGATAACAAGGTGCATGAGTTATATAACAAAGTGCCTGAGCTTACTGTGGATGGCTATACAGCTAATCATCTCCGCATTATTCACGTGGAAGACCCACAAGAAGATGATGATGTCTGTACTAAACGCTACATCACCTACCAAATGAAAAGCCTTTATAAATTTATTCCATCTATATTTTTAGTTTATCTGACAACTGAAAAACCTGTGAGTGATAGGAACCATTTACCGCTATTCCATGACCAGCACCTGACCTATGTGCCTGCTTCGGGTTTAAACCACTATCGATTACACTATGAGGGAACCATTCACATGAAATACGCGATGCCTGATGAAAACCATTTACATGTAGAGGTAAACGGTCATAGGATGAAGGTCCATAACCATGAAATGGTCAATGCAGGTGACGAATTATCCTTTCACCTCATGTTGACATGGGATGAAAAGCAAGCTGGAAAAACCATAAACGATTTCCCGCTTTATGTGGATTTGGAATATACAGCCATGAAATAACAAGCTGACGTTAGTTATGACTTAAACTTTCCTGTGAAAGGTTGTTGGTCATCATCATGGTAAAAAAAAAAGATATGTGGTAAGAAAGAATAAAAAGAGTAAAAGTAAGACCCTCTCATTGGCAAAGCAAGGGCTTAAGGCATTCATGGACAAGCCCTCGCGAAAGAAAAAAATAAAAAATAATGTGTTGACCATAAGGAAAGGTCTTCGAGCGGCACAGAGACATGTTATTCCAAAACGTCAGCGACAGGGTTCAAAACAAGGACGAGTGATTCCCGTCCCCCAACGAGCTGGATTTTTACCTGCATTATTCGCTGGTCTGGCAGCTCTGGGTTCACTTTTGGGCGGGTCAGTGTGGTGGCAAAAACTATTAAAGCCGCACAGCAGGGCAAGCAACAACTCAAAGAAAGTCAGCGACACAATGAAACGATGGAAGCCATTGCTATGGGGGCTAGAAATGCTAATTTGAAGCCAGCCTTTTATCAACAAGGATTTGGAATTTCACCTTTTCGAAATAAAATAAAATAAAACATCTTTAACCTCAGCCATAGCAAGACATGCCCTGACACATCAATTAGTGGAAAGCTATGCTAAACAACTGAAGCTTTCTCATTTTCGAGGTGTGTTTATGCGAAACCAATTACCCCCACGGCCCTGGAAACAGGAATGTGCTGTTGTCAATTTGAATGATCACCGAGGACCAGGAACGCATTATGTAGCTTATGTCAAAGAGGGATCCATCGTATGGTACTTAGACAGTTTTGGTAACTTGCCCACGCCCATGGAACTAGTGACCTATTTTGGAAACAGGATCAAGATATATTATAATGTGAAACGTGAGCAAACATTTAACAGTCAACAGTGTGGACGTTTGTGTTTAATTTTTTTATATAAGACGCAGCATAAGCAAAAACGTCAACAATATGTCAGCGGAAAGTAAAACGTTTACACTGCATGGACGCGGACCTGAAGTCAGCCTAGACTTTTACCCGCCTATTGAATTTAGTGAAAGAGCTGATGGTTTAGGACTTGTTTCACTTGAAACGTACAATAGAATATACAACATACGTGAAAATGTGAACAATAAGTTTTACTACGATGATTGTGCGCTCACCCTGAACTCTGGTGGATATACGATAGATGACATTTATGAACACATTTATGTGGTGTTGATCAATGAATATGGTTTAAAGTCATTTCTCGATGGAACGCACAAGTTTGAACTTGTAGAAAATACCAACACTCATCGCTGCAGTATTTCTTCTACATTCAAAATTGACTTTAAACACACCCCGATTCCATTGGTCCATTACTAGGATTTAAACCACGTGTGTTGGAGCCCAATAAAAAACATGAATCAGACCATGAAGTGAAATTCATTGAGGACCATCACGTGTCGGTGACGTGTAATATTACTAGCCAAGTGTACACCAATCAAGAACCATCGCATTCGCTTTATGACTTTATTGTGACATCGCCCAATGGTTATATTATTCGTGAAAACCCTCCAGTGGAGCTTTTTCATTCTGTGGCTGTCGATGGTATTAGTAATATAACATTAAGACTGATCAATAGAGATCAACAACTCATTGATCTAGATTCTACCACACCAGTGACTTACAAGTTGGTGCTAAAGCCACTATGAAGTTTGTGTATAAAGCAACAACACCGTCTAGGAATGGTGTTAGTTGTTTGACACGTGAATACACGTTAACATCTAAGGACAAGCAGATTTTACAGAATTTGCGTTACCACGTCAACCTCCATGATGAATTCTATCCTAGAGGTAGCGAACCACATCGAGGAGCAACCAGGAGTGGTAAGAATTGATCTACATTCCTATCAAGCTCAAACACCTGGACTCAATAACAATGATGAAATTCAATTTGTTATCAACAACCAAGATATTTACACCCTACCGCATGAAAGTGTCATTCAGATTGAAGGTCGGCTCACCAAAGCCGATGGCTCTTCACCTACCACATCCAAGTTAGCCAACCATGCTTTTGCCTTTCTGTTTTCTGAGGTGCGGTATGTCATTAACGATATCGTAGTGGATAGCACTCGAAATGTGGGTATTTCCAGTGTCATGAAACTATATCCCTCTTATAGTGAGGAAGAAGGTAAAACACTTTGCATGGCGGGTTGGTGCCCTGACTCGACCAATGACTGGATGGTACACACAGATGGCACCTTTACTGGATTTTTACCTCTTAAACTGATTTTAGGCTTTGCCGAAGATCACCAGCGAATTATGGTGAATGCAAGGCAAGTGCTTTATTTGGTGAGAGACAGGAGTGATAATAATGCACTCAAGGGAGCCACAATGCCCCCATAGATTCAAAAATTCAACTACAACGCTTGCTATGGAAATTGCCTCATGTGACCCTTAATGATAGCAAAAAACTGGACATACTCAAAATGGTAAAGAGAGATATGCCTCTACCCATGGAATTTAGAAGCTGGGCGCTGCATGAGTGCCCGCTATTGCCCACAACCAACACACACAGTTGGACTGTAAAAACAGCTCGCTATACAGAGAGACCTCTCTACATGATCGTGGGTTTTCAAAAAATCGCAAGTATCAACAAACCAAAGATGCCACGCAATTTGGTCACCTGCAATTAAGAAATGCACGTCTTTTCCTCAACGGTGCTGTGTTTCCGTATGAAGACTGGATTTAGATTTTTCAAAAAATAAATTTGGCCCCCTGTACGGCTTGTTTTCTAAATTTCGATGGTCGTATTATCAAAAAGAGAATTGCCCCATGTTGTCACCCCAAGCTTTTATGACAAGGGCACTGCTGATTGTCTTTGACTGTTCCTACTTGGAAGAGTCTGTCAAGCCATCCAATATTGACATTCGACTAGATTTTGAAACGCATGATAATGTTCCAACCAATACGACTGCCTACTGTTTGATCATTCATCACAAACAAGTCAACTATTATCCACTGTCCAACCAAGTGACAAGTGTATAAATAACAGGTCAACCTACGTCAAGCCACTCAGTCATGTCTTGCTTTAAAGCATCAAGAGACGACACACCCATGGATTTAAAATCTGAGGAACAACGTCTCAAGACCTTTGCGACGTGGCCGGTGCCTTTCATAAATCCTCAAGCCTTGGCGGCCGCTGGATTATATTATTTAAAAACAAGAGATGAAGTGAAATGTGCCTTTTGTCCCATCATCATAGATCAATGGGAAGAAAGTGATGAGCCCATGAAAGAACATCAGCGCTGGTCACCCGCCTGCCCCTACCTGTGTAGAATGAATGTGGGCAATATACCCTGTCATTCAAGTAACCCCTCACTCGCGCCTCTGTGTGATGAAAAAAGTTATGATACGTGTGGACTTTATGGTGTCAACGGTACTTCAGTGAGCAGCTCACAGTCAAAACACCCAGTTTAGAGACATTGGGATATCATCGGTGTTATGGACGCTATAAACATAAAAGACTTTTTTGTTGTATGAGTTGGTACCGCCCCTATCCTAGAATGACAAAAGAATGTAAAACTTGTTATGCTAATAAAATAATGTAATACAAAATTGGTTGTTGTTGTTATATTATTATTTCTTATGCCCCCTGTCATACCCTAACCTCAATAGTGTCTAGTCAGTGATTTTTTAATTTTTTTACTAGATTGGAATGTAAGTAATTGTCATGGGTACACCTTACTGGACGATAGTCAGCCTGTGGTCAGTTGGACTTGATCCAGACAAGAGTGAACATGTTGCGTACACTGATTGTCGACTGTCAAGGGTTTAAAATTGGAGATAACGAATTTATATTTAAAGAAGTGGCCATCATCGATTGTTCCACTTTTTGGATATCGCAAGCTACCCATTTGGTGTTTAAACCACCTTATGCGTTTGATTTGTCGCGTGATAAAGACCGTAAACAAACCCAGTGGATTGAAACTCATATGCAACTAGACTGGAAGCAAGGAACCATTTCATATAAGCACCTGGACATGGTCATGAAAGCCCACTTGTCTTCTGCCCATGTGGTGTTTGTGAAAGGTAGTGAAAAACGTCAATGGCTACAACCATTTTTGGCGTCTTACTGTCAATGTATCGATTTAATGGACATGGGCTGTCCCTCGCTGCAAACACTCATGGACCGCTGCCCCTGTGACAACATTACCCATAAAGCCTTGGCACAGGTGTGGCAATTGTTTCATTGGCTAACCACCAATGCCTGCTGGGAGTTGTTAAATAAATTTAAAACTCTAGGTTTACCTGTGAATGAGACCAGTGAGATTTCTACAAGCGTCGTGTAAACATCAACGTGATACCATGGAGAAAGGGGATGCTACTGATAAAGCGATTGGAAAGTTTTTTGTGTGTAAAAAGAAACTAGACAGTTTTACCAAAGAAGAATTATTGGCTCTTCCAAAATCGTTCATTTATTATGTGGCAGCAAATGCAGTGAAAGAAATCTGGCAACATGTACCAAAATCATGGACTCAAGACCCTGTGTTAAGTGAATTGCAACCATGTACAGATTATGATCACCATAAGCAAGTGGCCATGGCAAAAATACCCCCTATGCGACAGTGTGCTACTTGCCAGCTGGTCAAACTCTATCATGGTCATAAAAGTCAGTGTAAAGACTTTGTTTCCTCATTCCACGGGTGTGATGGCGAGAAAAAAGCAACGTCAACATCGTCTACAGATGAAGAGGAAAATCAAACCTTTTCTCCACCTATGGAAAAGGATATGTCAAACTTGTACTGGTCATGGCGTCATTGACAAAGTCATTCAATACTTACCTTTTGAAATCCATCTTCCTGGTTACCGGTATCGTTTTTGTGGTCCTGGAACAAAGCTGAATCAACATTTGCAACGTGGTGATGTACCTATTAATCCTCTGGATCAAGCGTGCAAAGAACATGATCTTTCTTATCGCCATAGACATCCTGCATTGACGTGTGGCAGATAAAGTTTTGTTAAAAAAAGCTAAACAACGTTTGACATCCTGTGATGCCTCAGTGGGAGGAAGGTTGGCAGCCCTCATTGTGATTTGTGCTATAAAAGGAAAGTTAATGATGAGTGGACATGGACATTGAAAAGGATTGAGGAATTGGTATTATCTTTGTATTCTATTTTGTAAAGCCCTATTTGTTGTGAAATTAAAAACAAGGTTTATCAGATCACAATGTCTTTTAATTTTTTAAATGGTGATAGCCATTTCTTTATTTTTTCACACACGGATATTTACAATTTCCAATTTACATTACCCTTGTTTAGTTTTACATTTTGTACATTGTTTTAAAAAGAATTTTTAACCATTTTTCACACATGGATATTTACAATTTTCACTTTACATTTATACATTGTCTTGTTCAGTTTTTTCACATTTTGTACATTTTTAAATCATTTTTTTAACCATAATATAAAAAGCAAAATTTTAAAGTAAAGTGTGTTATTTTAAACTAAAACTATAGTAGTCTAACAGTATACATTCTACGTACAGTTTTACAAGTATATCACAAAATAAAACACACTACAAATGATACAATATGGTGAACATTAGACTTAAGTAAAGTAATAGTCGTCAATGCGACGGTTCCCCCAATCAAGAGTATCAAATGTGTTGGGTATAATGAATCGTTTGTTGTCTTCATTACTTAAAGCAACTTTGTTCAACAAATTGGTATGTAGCAGATGATTTTTACTTCTAAATACACACATTTTCTTATATAATATAGGTGGGTTACTGACTATACAGTTCTTATAATCACTTATGTCTAACTCTTTACTAACAACATTCTTTTTCACTCCTTTTAATTTTTTTATTACTACATCATCAACTGTCATATAGCTGTATGATTTAGATTTTGTGCCTACAAAGGTGTCTATAACAACACCAGCACATTCATCCTTAAATTTTCCTAGAACCTTTTTGTTTATTAGAGGTAAATAGTAGATATTATCCTTGGGATAATTCAGCTCGGTTTTGATATCCTCATAAAAATCATCAGTTTTAAATTCATAAATAAAAGAATCTGTATCTGTATAAAGTAATTTTGCATTATCATGATAGTTTTTCTTAACATAATCATAGTGAAATTCATACATAAGTGTTTTTGACAATTCTAGAATGGCGTAACCCACATATATGGGTTTGTTGTAGGTTACTTTAAGACGATTCATTTGTATTACAACTAAATCCTCATGGATAATAGAACAGCTATGGAAGTTAGGCTTGCTTATTAAGTTGTTTGCACCATACCTTTGACCTTCATTCTCCTACTTTGTTATCAGCTTTACATCAACTCGCTTATCAACATTCTCCATAGTCTTTCCAAAAAACACTATTATTCATAAGTTTATAAAAATCTTTTTCAAAAGCATTTGTTGATAGAGTTCTTAAATTATTGTTTAGATCAATATATGGTTTGAGCCATGCTGACTCATGAAATTGTAATACACGATGAATTTTAGTTAGTTTTAATCCATGCTGTAGACAATGTTTCAAGTTTTGATAATGTATTACATATTTACATTTATCATTTACATTAGCAATTAACATTTTTTTCGTGATGTTATGTACGGAGATTTCATAATCTCAGGACAGAATGGTAGATCATTATGTTCATTATGGTACTCTTTAGGGTACTCAAGATTTACCTCTAAAATATATCCTTTTTCATCGTTATCATTTAAAGTGTTAACATGGAAAACATCAATTTCAGGTTGTGTCAGCCACCGAAAATATTTTAGTGGTAGATACTGACACATAGCCCAACCATATTGGTTATTTGCATCAAGGTAGATGATATACTTTGACTCTTCACAAGGGTTATAACTAGGCATGTATTTATTATTTGCTTTAGAATACCGTCCACTACATTGGCTTAATCCACCTCGAATTAATGATTTTATAAAATTAATCATGTCTATATCAGTCATCAATTCCAAATTTACTTTCGTTTTTTTCAACATTGAACTGAAACTTAACCCAGGAGCAGTAAAATACTGACAAGGATCAAGGTCATAAGTTTTCATGCAAACATTCCTAACTGTGTCCATACACGTTGTGCTTGTAAATATTCATCATCACTGATATGACTTGTGTTCAAGGAACTGTAAAATGCATCTTTTGGTGGCAAAGAACACTCCTCAAGACGTTCCAGACAGTTAATATATTCATAAGGGAATATACCTTTTTGACGAATCAAATTAAAATCATCTTCTTTTGGAAAGACACGTTGAATTTCACAAAACTGATCTGATTTTAAATTACTAGCAAGTTTATCGAGACTACTTGGCATAAAGCGGAATGAATCTAAAAATCGTAGTTTGATAGTTTTTTAATTGTCAGTTTTGACATATTTTGTAAACGATATGTATTGCTCCTTATTAATTGGAATCACATCGATTTTTACATCTGAAGCTCCAAATTCTTTAACGATAAAGTGGTTATCGTATTTGCTACCGTTATGTAGAATGACTGGAATGAATTTACTTACTCTATACTTTAAATTACATTCTTGGTGAGCAGCACCACGATATTTTCCTGTTAAATGGTCATGATTGCGAACCCTATCTGTATATAAACATTCGCCACATATAAAACAATTAGTTTCAGTTTCAAAACGCATTTGCTGTGATGATGTTAGTGACTCCATTGGAATTATAGTATTTAAAATAGAGGATATACGGATGGCATCTTTTTCAAGTCTTTCCATAAAAACTTTAGGTGCATCAGGTCCTCTATAGAGCTCAAACTTATTTAAAGAGTCATCATAACTACATTTAATATAATATGCAAAGCTAAAAGGTTCATGAATGTGAGTAGTGTTGGTAAAAGGTTTGGCTGGATTCGATGAACATGTATTAAATGGCTTTAGCAAAGCTTCAAAGTCTGCATATATAACAAATGGTACTCGAAGCTGCTTTTCAAAGACCTTAAATTTCAGAATGTTATTTCTAGGAGTAGGTAATACTATACAAACATGATTACAACCCCATTTTTGATGTTGAGTTAGTTGATCCTCTTTTCTAAAATATAGTAAACAACCATCACACAACCACTTTTTACCATTGCGTTTGGATAGCTGACTACCAACAAGTCTACTTAAATCTTTTATCCAACAATAGTGGGCATTTTCACCTTCGGTTATGTATAGTAAATTTACATGAGTATCCTTTTTTCCTGAGTATAATATAGAGGACCTACTATACTCTTGTTTCCAATTCCATACACATTAATTCTTACATTGTTCAGCTCTTCAAACCGTTGAATGTCTTTTATCTCCATAGGAAATTCCATTTCTTCTATATCTAACACTGAGGAATAGTGAGGATATGATGATGTTCTATCCATATGCCCCACTGCTGAATGGAGCGCTGAGGTTACAGCCCACGCAAAACATGCTTGATCATTATTCCAAAGGTTTACACAAGCTTGCTTACGTTTGATCCATGCTGGTAAATCAATATATGATGATGCTCGAAGGGGATTATATTTATTCATGTTAGTTTCTAAATAAAGTACATCAACCAACGCCCAGCCTGACTTCCTTTCCTGGAACTCTTCACTCTTCACAATGATAGCACTTGAAATATTTTGGTATATATCACTGATATTAGTTGATTCACTAACAATTATGTTTTTTGTTTTAAAAGATTTGATATCCGTAATTTCACCTTCACTCCCAGTTTTTACATATAGTCCAAAGAGTTCAAAATTTATTTTGAATGATTTATGCTCTACTAAAACATTTTCTATCAAGCCAAGCACATTAGGTTGAACATTTCTTAATGATTCAATACTTTGAGTTTTTTCTTCACTATGAAGTCTGTAACTAGCAATTCGACTTTTAAACGCACTACCAATTTGTTGAATATTAGGAGAATTTCTTTCATAGCAAGCATTATTTTTATGATGAATACTGCGCAAATGACCTTGAATCAATGAAGAAGTTATATCAATATTGCATACATCACAATGTGTTATTGGAGGTTCACCATTTTTCTTCCTTTTTGTTGCACAACTATTTTTACAATCTATAGAACGTTTACGATTTTGAGCATTACATTCGTTTAAAGGTTCTGTGCTAGTTGATGGTTTTACAGTTTTTAATTCCTGTGGTTCACCATGCACTTCAACCATGTGGGATTGATATCGATTTACAGCAGTAAAACCAAGATCACAAACTAAACACGAAAATGGTGCTGAACTAACATGTATTAAAATTACATGACGTGCAAGATTATCCTGTCTGTTAAATGTGGTAGAACAATAACTGCACACAAACATTTTAAGATTATGTTTCGTACTTGTATGACGTTGAAGGCTGTCAGGTCTTGAAACCTGCTTTTTACAATCACTACACTTGAACATAATGATTATCAATCACTTTCCAAAACACCTATAAAAGAAAGAAATCATAAATATTAATAAAAATAAAACAAAGTAAAAGAGACATATGCTAATTAAATTACAGTCAATGGTCATAGTAGAGTATTTTAATTATACGTCTGTGGACTCTCAGCAAGTCTAATTTCAAGTAGTTCCAACTTTGCTTAACAGATATCTTTGTCACTGACACCTAGTGGTGAACGTTAGAACTTGATAGAGCGTTAATCAAATCTAACCTACAAACCTAGCTTTACACAATTGTCAAGTAGTTCCAAGTTTTATTAACAGATATGTCACTATCACTGTCACCTAGCGGTGAACATTCAGAGTTGAGCGTTAATCAAATCTGACCTACAAATTTAGCTTCACACCATTGTCGCGTAGTTCCAACTTTAGTTACCAGGTACCATTGTCACTGACACCAAGTAGTGAACGTTGGAACTTAATAAAGCGTTAATCAAATCTAACCTACAAATTTAGCTACACACCATTGTTGAGTAGTTCCAACTTTAGTTACCAGGTACCATTGTCACTGACACCAACTAGTGAACATTGGAACTTAATAAAGCGTTAATCAAATCTAATCTACAAATTTAGCTTCACACCATTGTTGAGTTGTTCCAACTTAAGTTACCAGGTACCATGACACCTAGTAGTGAACTTGGAACTTGATAAAGCGTTAATCAAATCTAACCTAAAATTTCAGCTTCACATAATTGTCGAGTAGTTCCAACATTGGTTAACAAATATTATTGTCACTGACACCTAGCAGCGAACGTTGGAACTTAACAGTGTTAATCAAATCTAACCTACAAATTTAGCTTCACACATCATAGTCAAGTAATTCCAACTTTAACTATCAAATAAAACATTGTCATTGACATCTAGCAGTGAACATTGGAAAATATCGCTCTAGCTGTTTAAAAGTTATTAGAGGGGGTACTTACCTTTAATAATTTTTCAACTGCTGCCACTGACTGAACTAGGTACAGGAATCTGCTAACCTACAGGTACGCCAATTATCTGTAAACGAATAAATCAATCAATCAACAAATACATTCCAATCAATAACTTGAACATCGATTAGTAATACAAGACTACAATCCATTAATAATAAGTACTTACCTTGCAAAATAATTTAATGATTTTCCACCAAAAAGGCTTTTTCAAATGTTTAGCAGTAATAGAGCACTGTTCACTTGTAGCGAGTAATAAAGACAGGCAGTTGGGAAATATATGACACCTCCTTTATATAGGCTTACATCACTCGTGTCAGCAGTTTTTTTGCTGATCATTGCAATTCCTTTCCTGTACACCTGCCAGTCCAAAGTGCACTAGGAACACCTGTGCGGTATCAGATTACTGCTGACTTTGCATGATCATCACCCATTGTCTTGATGAACACCTGCGGTTTTAAATTACTGCAGCGTTAGTCGTAGCAATAGAACTGTACGCTCTCTGCCATGTCAGCAATATGACACAGGAAATGACAAGTTGGCTTAGTGCACGTACAATCTCCTCATTTTTAACATCTTAAAAACGTGCATTATTCTCTTTCAACTACAAATGACACATCCATTCACCAAGTTAGATCCCTTGACCTGTCTTCTAAATGCATGTGCCCCGTGTAGTAGAGTGTGTTCGTTAACCGTAGCACTAGAACATATTCATCCACCAAGTTTTAGCACTTACCCCTTGACATGTCCTCTATCTACCAAGTTTTATACTTATACGAACCAAAACAGGATGTGACTTGTTTCGCAAGGAGGACAGTAATAATGTCATCTCACACGTGTTCACATGTATTTCGTCACTTTCCTTTCATATCGTTATGAGATTGTAGTAGTGAGGGCTGGCGAACAACGTCAGTTCAACACACTGCTTTACATACAAATGTAGTGAGGCCCTTTGGCATAATTTGAATGAATTTCATGGGCCAGTCCATAGAGAGCAGGCCAAAGGGACCGGTCCAAAGGGACAAATCAACAATGACAGGGGCTCTCACCTCAAGGCCTGACATGTCCTCTTCGATTATTAGTTTGCCTATCGACAAGCGCTGCTTGGAATACTTTATGATCACCCCTCGTGGGTTGGGTTAGGTTAGGTTACACTTCAGCCACCATCTTTAAAAATCCCGCCCTCTTACAAAAACTATGAGTGGGCATGCGTAAAAACAAGAAATAAGCCTGTTAATTCATATTGGCTTTCCACCGTACACATGTCTCTTGTGTAAAACATCGTTTAATATCATATTAACATTCAAAATCCCACATGTCGCACTTATAAAGCGAGATTTTCTAAAAAAAAAATCACCCCCTAGTAGGGGTAGGTTTTATTTTGGGGTGGAAATATGTTGTTCAATGGAAAGGGGGTGTCAGCCCGAGTTCAACGACACCTCATTTGTCAAAATCCGACCATGCGTTGGAGAGATATCGCATCACCGCCATCTTGTGAGGTGGGTGAGGTGGAGGTGGTCACCGTACTCTCCAAAAACAACTACTGGTGCACTAACACCCGCTGCCCTCTAAAACACTACCAAACCAACAATGTCGTGCACTAACACCCGCTGCCCTCTAAAACACTACCAAAACAACAATGTGGTGCACTAACTCCCGCTGCCCTCTAAAACACTACCAAAACAACAATGTGGTGCACTAACACCCACTGCCCTCTAAAACATTACCAAACCAACAATGTTGTGCACTAACACCCGCTGCCCTCTAAACCACTACCATACCAACAATGTTGTGCACTAACACCTGCTGACCTCCAAAATCAAATCAAAAACCATCAACAGCTTGGAGAGTGTGGCAACTATAACTGGTAAAGTACTAAAGCAATAAACATCCGAAAGGTAAACTATTTATGTACGGTACCAGTATTTAGGTAGTATTCTCTCCTCGGACAATACCATACATCAAGAGATTACAGAACGCTTCCAGTTCCAATCAGCCAGTGCGTCAGCTACTTTGGGACCAACATTTCCACACGCTTCCAAGATTAGTTTGTTCAAGATGTACCTAATACCTATACTAACGTGTGGACCGGAAGCAGCAACCCTTACCGGGCCTTCAGAAGGCGGAAATGGATAAAATAAGGAATGAGGATATCCGACAACAACTGGGATGGGAAAGGAACCTGCTGGAGACACTCGAGCTCAAGAGATTGAGATGCAGGGGCGGACGCCGGATTTGTTTTCGGGTGGGGGGGCTGCGGTGAGGTGCTACAATTAGACCATCTGGAAATGCCATTGAATGCATAAACATATATCAGACAAAATTGTCTTAAAGAGTTATAATAATAATAATATCGTATGGCCTCCAGTGCCGGGTGCATTCTTTGTTATTTGCGCCTATAGGGCAGCTTGCATGTCGAATTTTATCGTTCCTTGGAACGCTATGAAAGTCGAGGAGGTTAGATATCTAATCTCATTGACATTATAGCACTTTCTAGTAGAGAATGGTGGAACTTTGCGCTGGCGGAAAATCCCGAGATTAATTTTGCCATTATGAACACGGTCTACTGAATTGAAATGGGTTCTTTAATATGCCAACAACGTATTACATGCGTGTCATGATTTTTTTCGCCTAAAAAAAATCACTTACCACGGCCAGGAGCGAACCTGCAAGCTTGGCGTTGGTAGTCCGACACGATAACCACTCACCCTCCGTTGTAAGCTCTTACAGAGTTATACAATTACATTACAAGAAGAAGCCGACGAGACTTTTTAGACATTTTATCCAGTACTTGTTGAGTTTTAATTTCCACCTTCTTATGTACTGTATATACATTATCGCTGCCTGCTCCCATGGCGCGCGTCAAATAGGTCTTCAGATACCGTAATTTTGAGATCGAATGTTGTGGTGTTGCTCTAGTTACCGGTAAAGTGCAGAAAATCTTCAACGCCTTGTGTATGAAGGGGAAAACAATTTCATACACCTATTCAAAGATGATATAAAATCCTTAGGGAATTCATGATGACCATTCTGTTCGAGGAAGCTTCTTCTCCACATCTTTTGCTCACTGAAGAATGATTCAGGTGATGCATCAATATCATGGGGCGACTGATTTGCTATCGCATCAACTGAATTACGATGCCAGGACATTATTATAATATATTTAGATATTTCATTAGATCATTTAGTATTTTAATATAAATAATTAACGTACAAACGCTCCGCCCCTGCTGAAATGGTATGGTCACATGATGAGGATGGCTCCACACAGGATCCGCCCAGCTGAAATGGTATGGTCACATAATGAGGATTGCTCCCCACAGGATCCGCCCCTGCTGAAATGGTATGGTCACATGTTGAGAATGGCTCAACACAGAATCCGCCCTGCTGAAATGGTATGGTCAAATGATGAGGATGGCTCCCCACAGCATCCGCCCTGCTGAAATGGTATGGTCACATGATGAGGATGGTTCCCCACAGGATCCGCCCCTGCTGAAATGGTATGGTCACTTGATGAGGATGGCTCCCCACAGCATCCGCCCTGCTGAAATGGTGTGGTCACATGTTGAGGATGGCTCCACACAGGATCCGCCCTGCTGAAATGGTATGCTCACATGATGAGGATGGCTCCCCACAGGATCCGTCTGCTGAAATGGTATGGCCACATGATGAGGATGGCTCCACACAGGATCCGCCCAGCTGAAATGGTATGCCCACATGATGAGGATGGCTCCCGACAGGATACCTTGAGTGTACTTTGTCCAGAGTGCCCCTGGGAAGAGGCCAAGAGGAAGACCTTGGGAGAAGCAAATTTACAAGACCTTGAAGCTAGAGATTTAGGAACAGCAGTTATGGATGGACAGCACGGCTCATATATAACCGCACCCGGCCTACTGGAGCGAAGAAACGATGATGATGATGTTACAAGCCTGAGAATTGACAAACAGTGTCACTAATCTCTGAAGGTGTAGCTAAACTAATATCACTCTGTTGTGATGATTAAAGCTGTAACTATTGGTTGTCCACTGTACTTATCTCAATGTCTACAGGCTTTAGTAAAATCTGTATCAATAATAATCTGAGCTCTTGGAATTTGAGTAGCTTTTATAGAAGCATGTATCTCTTATTGCTTTAATATATATAAGTAATAATTACCATACATACTGTACCCAACTGTCATCATGTGGACCATGTGTTCGTATCCCAACTAACTCACGGTCGTTCGAGGTATGGGATGTTCCTGCCCACTATACGACCACATGCTCAGGATTTAAGTCTACCAGGTAACTACTCTACAGAAAATACACAACATTTTCCTAAAATGAACTATTTACTGGTCTAAAATCATGGCTATACAACAAATACAAATAAAGGACAAATTATATTTAATTCCAACAAATGAAAATAGGGTTATTCTGTGAGCTTTCTTCTTAAAATAGTGCTACACTGCACTCAAATCTAATTCTAGCATCCTGTCATTGATACTTTCAGACTTCAATGGGTTTCCATAGTGTTCATCATGTGACACAATCTCAGTTAATGGGAGTATCATAACACAAAAATCACATATCACATCAAAATGATATTAATAAACATTATTCCGTTTCTTATGGCATTTACCTTGATTAGCATGAATTCATTATTTTCTGCAATCATTAACAAATATTTGTTGTGTCGTGTGAATCATCTTCCTTCTTTCCATCCATATGAACGCTTTAAGAAAATTGGTACTTATCCCTTCCAAAATAAACATGGATAGAATATTTTATAGTTTCACCATATAACGATTTTCTGGGTCTTGTCGGGCTTATCATCGTTACAAATGTGTCATGTTCTGGGAAAACACATACCCGTCTGCATAAATTAGCAGAAACTGGCAAAATGCATTCTAAAGAAGATGCCTACATTATTTTGGTTCAGCTTTCCTCCTCAGAGAATAACTGAGCCAAATATTATCTGATTTCTATGATCCAACAACGTATGTGAGTTGCAACCCATCGTTCAATTCAATTGGCATCATCATAATACTCATATCTTAATTGCATATTGAAATACCGAGATTCCTCAGTGTCCTATTGTGACTCTAACTTACAAGGGACCGGTCGACCGACCTTCCTCCCCCTCAGCAGGCAATAAAATTCGTTCCAGCTGGCTAGTCAAGATGGCTGCCGCAGAAGTGGTCCATAACCCCACCTCTCTCTCTGGTGTCAAGGTCAAGTTTGTTTACAATCGCAGTACTGGAGTTACGCTAAGTGTGGCTCCTAAATAATTGAGTCATTTAATTATTTAACACCTATCTTTATAGTGTTCTGGGCTCAACTGGCTCCTTAATTAACATTCATGGCTGGGGATGGAACTCTAGTGATAGCCTTGCCGTTCTATGGTGACTACTAGTGGCTTTAGACGCGCATCATAGTGAAAATCCACGATTTTCACCAGCAGCTGTCAATAAAACATAAGGAAATCTGCGTTCCTAAACGACGAATATGATCCTTACCTCTCAGGGTAGGTCATTGATACACATGCTCACTGCGTCTAGACGGACGTCAATAGTGGCCATAATTCATGCAAGCGTTGGATACAGACAGGCTCTGTCCAATTCGCTGAAAATAATACAGTATGCTCAAGGGCGATACTACTCGTAGATTCAGCCAACTTCTCACCTAACGCGCAAGCTATACTAGTTGGTCCCCGCAATATTTATTTACGAAAATCACTGGATTCTACGTTAATTCTGCACGCTATATGCGGCTCAAACAATACTTCACATAGATGACTCCATTATTAAGGCACCCGCGTTACTCTCTGTCATACCACTTAAGCCAAAACTATAAATAGCTCCTAACACAAATGTAATAAATTTTATGTTCGACCCTCACTATTATGTGTCAGATAACTGTATCATAATGATGGTCATTATAACACTATTTTCCATTATGATACAGTTTCTCCAGCCAATCAGAGCTCGTTCATTGACCAATTAGGTAACGATAACTTCGCGCATGCGCTCAAAATCCAACATGTCGGACATAAACACAACATCGAACTATAATAAATTACCGACATGGAATACCCACCGTCCATATGTTCGCGTAAATAAACTAGCGAATATGAGACAAGAAATAGCACTGTACCTTAAAATCACCAACCCTAATTTCTACACAGCGCATTGTCTTCAAATGACTGCGGTGACAATATTACTGAGGGACGGCTGATGTAAACATATGGCTGCATATGGCATTGCAAGCCCACAGAGCGCATGCGTCGGTCGTTCAAAGCTCTTGAAAGACAAAGATATAACACCCAACGCTCGCTCTGCGATCACAAAATTCCAGTAGCTGACTCTCAACAGATATTTATGAATATTTATGTTAAAACATATAATAAAGTTATAATTATCGTCGAACACAAACAGTCGTATGCAACTCGCCTATAATGGTAATTAAGACACTCGTATGGAAATTATAAAACTCGCATACGCTCGTTTTATAAAAAATACTCGTGTCTTAATTATAGCCATTATAGGCTCCTTGCATAATGTACTATACTGGCTTACTTTACTTTAATGGTCCTCAAACATAATCCTAAGGATTGACCATATCAAATATTCATTCATATTTCACTGACACTGAAAAAGCTCTCGTATTTCTCTATATTCCACGTTACATTTTCACTGTTTACCAAAATACAGTATCTTTATATTAGACATGACACTATTTGAACATTATTTAGGCCAAAAATGCCTATTACTTTACTGTTGCCGACCCCAGATTATTATTATTACTCATTTAACGTTACCGTTAAATCCATCACTATTTTCGACCTAAATGGCCCTATACAAATCACCTTCCAAGCCTTACTTTATTCAAGACGAGTGGTGAAAACTCGTTCAGTAAGTGACTATTACATCTTTATTCTCAAAGTGATAAATCGTTACATGGTGAACTATTTAGTTATAATGACATTATAAAATGGGTACTCACTTTTTCCTTTTTGCTGGGTAGTGCCAGCGCTTCAGCTTTTGCGCTACCATGACGCTTGATTTAAGCCATCATGTTATCCTTTACACAACACTTAGATTCACACATTTTCCACATGATACACATACTTTTATCAGTGGCCTCTATCACTGCTACACACTGCATATTAATCACTATACACATGAACACTTTTAAATCACTATTACACAATTTATGTACACTTATCCACTACTTCCCATGTTGATCCTTAAATCGGACTTCTCCTACGCCTGATCTCAGAGATGCGATGCAATTATGACAACCGCTGGTCTACGTGAAAATCTAACAGCGTTTTACGGACGTTCGATCCTCGTTCCCTGCAATCCTGTTCAGCTCACTATCCAGATTAGGTGGCAATGATTTCCAAGCTCCCATCATTGTAGTGATCCTGATGATAATGTCATATACAATCCTGACAATACCTCCCGGTATAAGAACTGTTCAAAAACATTATAAGTTCCTTTTTCGCTGTGGCGAATTTATATTTGCGTCAGATAATAGATAAATATCTGTATTAATTTACTTTCGACGCACTTCATGATTACTTATGAAGCTTATAACTTGCTTCTATTGTTCTTCAACGGCGGAGCGTTGATACTTTAACATTTGGCGTGCTTACTGGCAGCGTCTTAGTTACGTGTATACTGTAGAATAACTCTAGGCGAACTAGCTTGGTGTGAGCTGCTCTCCCTTATAAAGGTTTCTCGTACAAAATAGTCCACTGGACACATGAGAGCGACTCCTTTCTTGAAATAATACCTCTTCGGCCGAATGACATCTACATCTTGTTTATTTAGGTGTGGAGGTTTCAAAACCATTCGCGTGCCGGCGATCGCTTCGGCCAATTAATTACAATTAATTGCCTTAGTTCAGCGCGTCAGGACGCTATTGTGGTGGTTCCCCGTTGGCTGGTCACAAAACCACTGCTCTTGAGCGTAAGCTAGGTTGTAATTCGTTCATTTAGAGATATAGGCATTAATTTAGGTGAAAAACCACTCCTAAATTACCTCTCCATGAATATATTCACCTGGGTGTATATTTCAATGCATTTCAATACTCCACTTGGCTGTAATTAATTAATTTCCGTGGGCCATCATCCCTACTCTAAGTTTCACCGTTGTCAAGCGGTGAATACCCGGGTCATTAATTTTAGCTGTCTCTCCGCTCCAGATGTAAATAGTGCGCTCGGCGCCTAAATTCTCCGCCCACTTGCTAAGGGTAATTTGTAAAACTTCAAACTGGCCTCCTCTCATTCTCGTATGATCTGAAAATGTATATTTCCTTGCATTTGGCTATAATTCTTCCCTTAAATTGCTATGATATTCACATATAGATCGTGAAATCACGCTACATTATTATATGTCAGTATACCTCTCATTGCTCTTTGGGTTCCCTATAATTGCTCCCCCTCAGAGATCAATGGTTCGACTCTAGGCATAACCATGTGCCTGGTCTTCTCTGATGAGACCCGAGTTCGATGCCAGACTGCCGTGACTGATTGGGCACATCTTTCCCCTGCTAAGCTCGGAAAATTCATTTCATAAGTGAATTTTTCGGGCCCTTCAGATGGCATCGACTCCATGCAGTATTTACTTTAAGCGGTCAGTGCTCTCGGCAATGGGCTCTCTCGTTCCCCATTCCACTCTGTCTGCTGTCTCGTAGACTCTCGTTCTGCCTTCTCAATTGTTCATTCATCCCCTCTAGCTCCGCAGCGGCTTCCCTCAACTGGTCATAAAGTTCCTGCAGTTGACAGCTGCATTCTCCCTTCGTATCCGTTGGGTCTGCGAGCTGGTCGCTTCGCTCCGTTCCTCCTTGGGACTGCACGCTTTTCTCAAGATTCTTTCCGTGCATACGTAATGATTCCCCGTCCCCTTGGGTGTGCATTGCTTGCTCCTCTCTTATGATGATGATGATAATTGTTGTTTTAAGGGGCCTAACATCTAGGTTATCGGCCCACTCCTCTCTTATATCATAGTCTTCTGGTGGACTATATAACTTCAAATTAGCTGCATTTACAACAACTTCTCTACCTGTTGCTTCGTCTTTGATCCGATATGCATTATTTTGCGGATCCCTTATAATCAGGTAGGGTCCGTGATAGGCATGCTGAAATTTTTTATATTTCCTGCTCTCTGGATCTGAACTGGCGGGTTTCTTCAATAAGACGTATTCCCCCACGAGTAATGGTCTGTGATAGCGTTTCCTCCTGTTTCTCCGCTGCCGTCTATCTGCTTGTTTCTTGAGATACTCGAACGTTCACTGGATCCTCAACTCACGTCCCGGTTGTGCATCGATGGGTGTCCGAATGACATTATTCCATGGCCTCTCTGGTCTTCTATCGAGATGTAGGCTCACTGGCACCTCTCCTGTCGCTTCGTGCACGGTATTGTTGATACAATATTCAATAATCTCAAGTACGTCAATCCATTTCCAGTTCTCAGTAGAGCAATATATCTTCATGTACTTTTGCAGTTCCCTCATAACTCTCTCAGCGGAATTTGACTCCGGGTGTCGAACTGTGGACAAAATCTGTCTTATGCCCAGATTTTCCAACTCCCTGCGAAATTCTACGCTGGTAACACAGCTCCCATGATCAGATAAGATGTTCTCTGGCTGTCCTAATATAGGAATGATTCTTTCCTTCAGCCTCTTAAGTACCTGTTTTGTACTGGTTTTCTGAATTGGACACAGGACTACCATTTTGGAAAACACGTCTAGTGCAACTAGGATGTGTCTATTTCCTCTTCTAGCTCTAGGAAGCGGCCCAAAGTTGTCCAGTGCCAGAAGCTGACATGGCTTCTTTGGTAAGAGTGGTATAGGTTTCTGCCTCATTAAATACGAGTTAGGCTTTACTCGTTGGCACATATCACATGTCCTGATTGTGTTCCTGACTGTCTCTTGAAGTTTTGGCCAAATAAATGCTTCTTTAAGCAGGGCAACAGTCTTATCTACACCGGAGTGTCCAAAAGCTCGGTGTGCTAACCATACTAGCCTTCTCTGCAATGCTGGTGGTACGACTATCCTGGGTTTGGTGTGGTCTGAGTCGCTCCATTTATGTAACATCTGGTTAAACCATAGATATTCCGTTGATAGTGCTTCAGCTTCCACATACATCGGAGTTCCTCTGATCAGCTTTCCCTCGAAGTAATTAATCATCAACCGTATCCAGGGATCTTCACGTTGAAAAACGGTGATGTTCCTCAGATCATCTAAGGTCTTCTGATCTCTATCTTCTATCTCGATAGCTAGAGCTTCTTCTTCATTAGCTGTAGGGTATCTGCTTAGCAGGTCAGGTATAATATTGTCCTTCCCCGGGCAATACTCTATTTCCACTTGAAATTGCTGTATGTACAGGGACCACCTTGTCAGTCTTTGACTCGACAAGTCAGTTTTCAGCAGGAACGTTAGGGCTTTATGGTCTGTTCTCAATATAATTCTAAAACCATAAACTAGCTTTCGCCAATACTGTAGGGCATACAGTATCGCGAGTAATTCGATCTCCGTGACCGTATAATTCTTTTCATTAGGCTTCAACCTTCTACTGATAAATGCAATATAAGTTTTCTCCTCTGGTCTGTCCACGTTTTCCTGATATAACATAGCTCCAATACCTATGAATGATGCGTCAGTCTGGATAATAAATTTCTGAGTGTAGTCAGGATATCCCAATTTTACATAATCTAACAGCATCTGTTTAGATTTCACGAAGGCTTCCTCGCATTGTTCCGTCCAGCGCCATCTTCCTCCCTTCTTAAGTAAGTCTTGGAGTGGTGCTACGGTCTCGGTATACTTTGGACAATGGTTTGAAAAGAATCCAATAACGCCTAGATATTGCCTGACGTTCTTTACCTTCGTTGGTCTCGGGAAATGTTTAATGACTTCCAATTTCCCCGGATTAGGCCTGACTCCTTGTGCATCTATCACGTGGCCTAGAAATTTAACTTCTCTCTGAGCAAAGTTAGACTTCTTTATATTGACCTTAAAGTTAGCCTGACTTAGGTCATATAACAACTTGCGTAGATCTCTGACATGTTCTTCGACTGTTTCAGAGGTCAGTAGTATATCATCTACGTAGCATATGGTTGTAGCTTTTACTTCTTCAGACAGGTTCCGATCTAGCGCTCGTATCAACGCTGAACCTGCTGTTTTTAATCCAAATGGAAGACGCACGTATGAATAAGTGTGCTGGTCAAATAAAAATCCAGTTAACAAACTTGTTTTCTCTTCCAGAGCAAGATGGTGAAAACTTGCCGTCAGGTCAAGATTTGAGAAAACAGTCTTTCCTTTGAATCTCCTGAGTACCTCCTTAATGGGCGGCACTTTATCAAATTCCGGTATGACCTTGGAATTCAAATTTCGTAGGTCCAGGCATATCCTCACACTTCCGTCCTGTTTCGGTACAACTACCAGTGGGCTGACATAGGGTGTGGCTGTCTTTACAATGACGCCTGCTTCTAGCATTTCCTGTATTGCTTCTTTGACCTTTAAATAATGTTTCTCAGCTACAGGATACGGCTTCTGTTTGAATGGTGTCCAATCGCTGACTTGGAACGCATACTGGAAATTCTTGATCCGGCCAGGTCTCGAATCGAAGACTCCCTTATACTCAAATAGCAGTTCCCTTAGCATTTGCTTATATTCTGGACCAAATTTAGCTTCCTCAATCTTCTCTTCCAGGCATTCTTCAAATTTTGGTTCCAGGTCCTTTTCAATGTCTGCGGCCAGTGTTGCCAACTCTTCCTCAATGTCTTCTGTTGTCTACACTGCATCCCCAGTCATATCTCCGTATGTATGCCATACGTACTCTTCTGGTCTCGTTTCAGTATGCTTTAATGAGAGTTCTAACTCTTCCTTTCCCTCACTTGCGCGAAACATCACAATGTCTTGCGAGAGATCTATAATAACTTTATACTCTCTTATGAAATCCATCCCAACAGTGAGGTTATACGGCAGCTTATTCACAAGTAGGAAGCTCTGTGAGAATGTAGAGTTCCCTATTTGCAAATCTAAAAATACTTGGTATTTGCATATCATAACTTTATCTGGTATGACACCTTTTATTTTCACGCTTGAAATAGGTATTTTCAATACGTGAATTTTACTCTGGTTTTCACTATATAATGCCTGGGTTATCAAACACACTGTTGACCCTGTATCAATGAGACTTCTTATCTTCATGCCCGCAATGTTTACAATAATAATGGGTAGTTCCCTTCTTACATTGACCGTCCTTTCATCTAGGTCTTCGATAAGCTCCTCAGGTTTGGCAATCCAGTTAACAACATTCACTGTATTCCATCCTGAACTTATCTCTCTTTGGTCATTTAAATTTGGTGTTTTTTTTCAATTGCTCCATTCTTTGTGGAGTTCTTCTGCCTGTCTTCATACTGTTGAAGTTCCAGACTTTTGGCACCGTCATCACTTTTATATATGTCGGGTGACCTTCTATTCCTAATCGCTTCATCCCAATGAACTCGCGATTGTCTCGGATCATCTCCGCGCTCTGCCATGTATCTTAAAGATGCGTGATAACGTTCTTCCGCCTCTTCATCGAACCCGCGACTCTGCTCTTGGGATCTCCATCCTTGGTTGTTCCCATTTCGGCCGTAATTCCTTCTGTTATCAAGCTGCTGGTCTCTGGTACCACGCTGATTCCAGTTTTTCCTTCCTCGGTTTCCACGGTTCGATCCTCCTCGATATGCTGGCCTCCAATTTTGGTTTTCGCGTCCTTCGCGTTGCCAGTCGGATTTTTCTGTTTCGGTGCTTGTAGATTTGCTTTTTGTCTGCACCTTAGTTGGCTCAATCGGTGTAGTCGTCATGTTAACTTGTTCCACATTTCGACTTTGTCTTGTGTGCTGCACTGTGGTTAGATCGAGTTGTCTCAGCACTTCCTCCATATCGATTGCAGTTTTGGCGTTTGCTGAGATTAGCAGACGTTGTACTTCATACGGTAGCTGCTTGGCTATCGCTATGCACAAGTCTGACTCTCTAAGTCCTTCATCAAGCTCGCGAAAACGGCACAATTGATTCACAAAGAATTCTCCGTACTTAGTCGGATTACTAGTACTGTAACGCCTGGAATACAAGTCCAATCTGAGGTTCTGTTGTACACTCGCGTTCCAGTATCTGATTAAAAATGCTTGGCGAAATTCGTCAACGGTGTCGAACGTGTACCGAAAACTCCTAAACCATAGGGCACACTCCCCTTCGGTTAGTTTTTCAATCGCTCTCAACCTGCGCTCTGGCGGTATTTTCGCGTCATTCAAGTACTCGGAAACTTCTTTAAGCCAGTACTTGGGTGTCATGTTAGAATTACCCCCAGAGTATTTCTTTGGTTTCTCATCACTAGCCCTTATAACTGTGACTATTTGATTTTGTACAGCATTTTCATGCGGTGTTGACATGGCAATTGGCATACCAGGTGTGGTATACAGACTGTCACTTGGCATGGCTGCATTCTTTGGAGTGGGCTGTATTTCTATCTCTGCCCATTTATTTCTCCTATTCTCGTCTATACTTCCTTCGCTAGACCTAGGATTCCGCAACATGGATTCCTCCTGCGCGATCATTCTAGTCTCGATTTGGCTGTGCCTATTTTCTGCCCTTTCCAAACGAGCTAATACCTCTCGTTCTATTTTCTCTAGGCGATCTCGGTTTCTTTCTGCCATAGAAAATACCTTTTCCTTATCATCGTTAAGGTTTTCCTTCAGGTGGATAATTTCCCCTGCTAGACTTTCTCTTACTTCGGCAAGAGTCTTATCGCTGGCTTCAGTCTTTAAGCCTTCTCGAAGTTCTAATTCTTCTCGTAAGCCTGTAACTTCCTTTTGAATGTGACCTTGTATATGAGAGATTTCAGTCCTTATTTTCGTGATTTCTCCCTGGTCCTCGTCCTGTCTTTTATGGATAACTGCTAAGTCACTCTGAGTTTGTTCCAACTCTTTCTGCACTTTCCCGACTTGCATCTTCATATTTGACATTATCTCCTTATTCTCTTGATCAGAAGTTTTTATTTCCTGAATTTCCTTGCATTGGTCAAGGATATTCTGATCCTGTTTTCTTAAGGCTTCGTCTACCGCCTTGGCGTAACCTGCCATTCGCGTATTCCATTTTACATCGCTATCCTCGAACCTTTGATCCACGGTCTGAGTGAACGTATTAAATTGCTCTAGTTGACGTTTAGTGTTAGCTTCATTCTGACTCTGAATGTCTTTAAGCTCCATGGACATACTGCTTAAACTATCGTTAATTTCACGCTGTGACTCTCTGCACGCTTGCAGATTATTCTCTAATTTTAATTCTATAGACTCAAAGCGTTTATCGTTATCATCTTGCATTTCTGAGACCACGCTAACAATATTCTTAGTTACCCCACGCTGGACAGACTCTTTAACGTCATCCATTTTCTTATTAACCTCTATTAGGTTTGACTCTAATTGAGTGTTTATTGTAACTTGATTAGCCTCTAATTGAGTATTGACTGTAGCCAACATCTGGCTTACCTCAGTTTGATTAGCCTCTAGTCTAGTGTTTACTTCTGTTTGATTAGCCTCTAATCTAGAGTTTATTTCGGTTTGATTGGCATCCAATCTAGTGTTTATTTCGGTTTGATTGGCATCCAATCTAGTATTTATTTCGGTTTGATTGGCATACAATCTACCCGCTATTTCATCTTTAAATTCTCTAATTTCTTCCTTTCTCTTAGCATTAGTCTCGTCAAAATGTTCCTTTAACTCAGCAATACACCTGAGTACGTCTTCAGTTCCAGCCATCCTGTACTTCTTAATTTGAGATCCAGGTAGGCCGCAGCTGAATATGCTGGCGCGTTCTATTAGAAAGAAAAGGATTCCGATCCCGCGACCACAACAACAACATATTACAAAATGTCAGAACCAACTATGGAATGGGTATAGACCCTCGTACCCGTCTGACAACAGTGTCTGACGTCTGAATATCATCTAGAAAGACTCACAATCGCTCAAACAAAGTTTGAGGAAAAATACTACTTTTATGGTTTTCCCCATGAAAACCATGCTATTATTATGGGGTTTTCTGAATCCCATAAGCCATCCACGTTGGGCGCCATGATAAAGAAGAGGGTATCCCATGCTTTGCCACACACATCTGGGCGACATGATAATGAGATGGGTGGACATGCTATGTTTTTCCCTGGCCACTTTGTGCAATGCCAAGATCGCTCATATTGCACTGACGCAGGCGGTTCCATAATGCATTAATACCGTCCCACATTGCTTGGGCCATGATAATTAAAGGGGTTGTGTGTAAGTTACATTTACATTTAAGCATGTCTTATGGAGGATTATCAACATTTATTTTACGTGATGGCTTATTAACAAATGGGACGCGGCCTTTCCTATTATATCCTAATTTCTATGCTGTATTTGCTTCTACCATTAATATCTTGGCCGACTTTTAGCAGTACCTGTGACTCAATCCTAGTACAGAGACATCTCCTCCATGTACCCAACTGTCATCATGTGGACCATGTGTTCGTATCCCAACTAACTCACGGTCTTTCGAGGTATGGGACGTTCCTGCCCACTATACGACCACATGCTCAGGATTTGAGTCTACCAGGTAACTACTCTACAGGAAATACACAACATTTTCCTAAAATGAACTATTTACTGGTCTAAAATCATGGCTATACAACAAATACAAATAAAGGACAAATTATATTTAATTCCAACAAATGAAAATAGGGTTATTCTGTGAGCTTTCTTCTTAAAATAGTGCTACACTGCACTCAAATCTAATTCTAGCATCATGTCAATGATACTTTCAGACTTCAATGGGTTTCCATAGTGTTCATCATGTGACACAATCTTAGTTAATGGGAGTATCATAACACAAAAATCACATATTACATCAAAATGATATTAATAAACATTATTCCGTTTCTTATGGCATTTACCTTGATTAGCATGAATTCATTATTTTCTGCAATCATTAACAAATATTTGTTGTGTCGTGTGAATCATCTTCCTTCTTTCCATCCATATGAACGCTTTAAGAAAATTGGTACTTATCCCTTCCAAAATAAACATGGATAGAATATTTTATAGTTTCACCATATAACGATTTTCTGGGTCTTGTCGGGCTTATCATCGTTACAAATGTGTCATGTTCTGGGAAAACACATACCCGTCTGCATAAATTAGCAGAAACTGGCAAAATGCATTCTAAAGAAGATGCCTACATTATTTTGGTTCAGCTTTCCTCCTCAGAGAATAACTGAGCCAAATATTATCTGATTTCTATGATCCAACAACGTATGTGAGTTGCAACCCATCGTTCAATTCAATTGGCATCATCATAATACTCATATCTTAATTGCATATTGAAATACCGAGATTCCTCAGTGTCCTATTGTGACTAACTTACAAGGGACCGGTCGACCGACCTTCCTCCCCCTCAGCAGGCAATAAAATTCGTTCCAGCTGGCTAGTCAAGATGGCTGCCGCAGAAGTGGTCCATAACCCCACCTCTCTCTCTGGTGTCAAGGTCAAGTTTTTTTACAATCACAGTACTGGAGTTACGCTAAGTGTGGCTCCTAAATAATTGAGTCATTTAATTATTTAACACCTATCTTTATAGTGTTTTGGGCTCAACTGGCTCCTTAATTAACATTCATGGCTGGGGATGGAACTCTAGTGATAGCCTTGCCGTTCTATGGTGACTACTAGTGGCTTTAGATGCGCATCATAGTGAAAATCCACGATTTTCACCAGCAGCTGTCAATAAAATATAAGGAAATCTGCGTTCCTAAACCACGAATATGATCCTTACCTCTCAGGGTAGGTCATTGATACACATGCTCACTGCATCTAGACGGACGTCAATAGTGGCCATAATTCATGCAAGCGTTGGATACAGACAAGCTCTGTCCAATTTGCTGCAAATAATACAGTATGCTCAAGGGCGATACTACTCGTAGATTCAGCCAACTTCTCACCTAACGCGCAAGCTATACTAGTTGGTCCCCGCAATATTTATTTACGTAAATCACTGGATTCTACGTTAATTCTGCACGCTATATGCGGTTCAAACAATACTTCACATAGATGACTCCATTATTAAGGCACCCGCGTTCTCTCTGTCATACCACTTAAGCCAAAGCTTTAAATAGCTCCTAACACAAATGTAATAAATTTACTGGCTTACTTTACTTTAATGGTCCTCAAACATAATCCTAAGGATTGACCATATCAAATATTCATTCATATTTCACTGACACTGAAAAAGCTCTCGTATTTCTCTATATTCCACGTTACATTTTCACTGTTTACCAAAATACAGTATCTTTATATTAGACATGACACTATTTGAACATTATTTAGGCCAAAAATGCCTATTACTTTACTGTTGCCGACCCCAGATTATTATTATTACTCATTTAACGTTACCGTTAAATCCATCACTATTTTCGACCTAAATGGCCCTATACAAATCACCTTCCAAGCCATACTTTATTCAAGACGAGTGGTGAAAACTCGTTCAGTAAGTGACTATTACATCTTTATTCTCAAAGTGATAAATCGTTACATGGTGAACTATTTAGTTATAATGACATTATAAAATGGGTACTCACTTTTTCCTTTTTGCTGGGTAGTGCCAGCGCTTCAGCTTTTGCGCTACCATGACGCTTGATTTAAGCCATCATGTTATCCTTTACACAACACTTAGATTCACACATTTTCCACATGATACACATACTTTTATCAGTGGCCTCTATCACTGCTACACACTGCATATTAATCACTATACACATGAACACTTTTAAATCACTATTACACAATTTATGTACACTTATCCACTACTTCCCATGTTGATCCTTAAATCGGACTTCTCCTACGCCTGATCTCAGAGATGCGATGCAATTATGACAACCGCTGGTCTACGTGAAAATCTAACAGCGTTTTACGGACGTTCGATCCTCGTTCCCTGCAATCCTGTTCAGCTCACTATCCAGATTAGGTGGCAATGATTTCCAAGCTCCCATCATTGCAGTGATCCTGATGATAATGTCATATACAATCCTGACAATACCTCCCGGTATAAGAACTGTTCAAAAACATTATAAGTTCCTTTTTCGCTGTGGCGAATTTATATTTGCGTCAGATAATAGATAAATATCTGTATTAATTTACTTTCGACGCACTTCATGATTACTTATGAAGCTTATAACTTGCTTCTATTGTTCTTCAACGGCGGAGCGTTGATACTTTAACATTTGGCGTGCTTAATGGCAGCGTCTTAGTTACGTGTATACTGTAGAATAACTCTAGGCGAACTAGCTTGGTGTGAGCTGCTCTCCCTTATAAAGGTTTCTCGTACAAAATAGTCCACTGGACACATGAGAGCGACTCCTTTCTTGAAATAATACCTCTTCAGCCGAAATGACATCTACATCTTGTTTATTTAGGTGTGGAGGTTTCAAAACCATTCACGTGCCGGCGATCGCTTCGGCCAATTAATTACAATTAATTGCCTTAGTTCAGCGCGTCAGGACGCTATTGTGGTGGTTCCCCGTTGGCTGGTCACAAAACCACTGCTCTTGAGCGTAAGCTAGGTTGTAATTCGTTCATTTGGAGATATAGGCATTAATTTAGGTGAAAAACCACTCCTAAATTACCTCTCCATGAATATATTCACCTGGGTGTATATTTCAATGCATTTCAATACTCCACTTGGCTGTAATTAATTAATTTCCGTGGGCCATCATCCCTACTCTAAGTTTCACCGTTGTCAAGCGGTGAATACCCGGGTCATTAATTTTTAGCTGTCTCTCCGCTCCAGACGTAAATAGTGCGCTCGGCGCCTAAATTCTCCGCCCACTTGCTAAGGGTAATTTGTAAAACTTCAAACTGGCCTCCTCTCATTCTCGTATGCTCTGAAAATGTATATTTCCTTGCATTTGGCTATAATTCTTCCCTTAAATTGCTATGATATTCACATATAGATCGTGAAATCACGCTACATTATTATATGTCAGTATACCTCTCATTGCTCTTTGGGTTCCCTATAATTGCTCCCCCTCAGAGATCAATGGTTCGACTCTAGGCATAACCATGTGCCTGGTTTTCTCTGATGAGACCCGAGTTCGATGCCAGACTGCCGTGACTGATTGGGCACAATACTAAGTTTTCTAATGGGTTTACTTGCATTTTGTTCTTAGTGGGCAGCGACCGGTCGCTGTAGGTTTGGTAGTGTTTTATTTGTGTTGCATATTTGTATCTGATGATGCTCGATCGACGTGCAAAACATGTATTCCCAAAGTTTTCTTCTTCTTCTGCTGCTGCTATAGTCCATAACAATATATATGTCGTAGACAGTGAAATCCGTCTACAACCCAATGTTGGAGGCCATTACTGTTGCGGTGTTGCAATCCAGTTTCGAGGTTGGAGTCAAAGGAACGTGAGAGGTTTCCCAGTTCGAGTCCTGAAAGGCTGGATGGCCATACTGTACCTCAGTATGATTTGGAAATCGAGACCATGGCATGCATTTCCATTATATGCCAACTCCAAGAATCGTCTAAAGGTAGAAGCAAATCAGTCTTTTAAGTAGTAGCAGAATAAGGTATTCTAAAGTAACCATGAACGCCATTCTTTCTTTCTTTCTTTCTTTCTTTCTTTCTTTCTTTCTTTTCGTTTAGTATGATTGAGTTGAGGTTCAGGTTCGATGTCTGTTTCGTGGCTGGCCTCATTTTCATTCGGATTTTGATTCAAATAACGAATGCATCCATTTTTCAGTTTTGACTTTAAGATTAATATTCCGCGTTTTTGAAATTCCATTTAATTACGGTATATGAATATTTTTAATGTTGTGAAGACAATCGATAGGATGAAATCATACGTATTTCCCATGAAGATTAATTTAGTATGTAATTATTTAAAATACTGTTAGGATTTTGATGAACTTTTCGAGTGTTATCTCTAAACCGAAGATTTTCATCTGCGCTGATGCCGAAAATTATTTGTTGAAGAATGATCCCTGAATATCACTAACTTGAATTTTTTAGTAGGAATTCAGCTTTGATGAGAAGTATTGATCTTTCTCTACCTTTGAGGACATTCTTTATTCTTATGAATGACTTGTATTAGCAGTGATTTCTAATGAATCAACAGTCATCTAACCTTAATTGTAACCTGGATTCATGGTGTAGAAATCATGTTGGTATTTTACGAGGTCATTTGAGTGGAGGAGAGCCCCATTTAGTCTGATCATTTTCACTTCTTATGGATCTCACGTGTAAGGTGTGCATGGAGTATTTCATGATGTAGAGCTGATTATCTTTATTGTTTGAACATTTTTGAAATGAGAACTTAATTCTGATGAACATTCAGTTTTTTAAACATGATTCCCAAGGAAGAATTCGAGAGTTGATAAGCATTGTTATTAACATGTGACGAGGAGCATTCTTGTAAGGCAAAGCTATTGTACTTCAATGGAACTAATTTGTAATCCATATTTAACGATTTAAGCAGTGTGCAGAGGTATTAAACATGTTTGATCGGCACGATGATATGTGCGATAATTAGAACGATACTAAATACGTTTAATAGGTTTATTGGTCACCATTAAGGTGTTAATTACGTATATCAGTGGATATTAATTGGTATTTAAGAATACAGTATTAGTTGAAGTACGTGTCCAAGTGAGCTGTTGATAGCCAATTATGGGAAGATTTTCAGTGGAATTTTCAAAGAAATGTTTATGGTATTAATCCATTCGCGGATGGAATGTGAATGTCAGGTGTGACATTATTGTTGCACCGTATCTTAGTGTATTTACGTAGTAAGAAAATGTTTGTGAAATATATTTTTCTAAGCACAGGTTGAATATAGTTGAATGGAAAAATATTTATTGAATCCTAATTGAAAGTTTAATTAACGATGCCAGCAAGGATATTTTAGTCATCCATATTATAAATATATCTAACGATTTTTGGATGAATATTTCTTCTTAGCTTCAGTGCTTGGTTGAATTACATTGGATATGATTAACATGAATTCAACGAAATTGAATACAGGATAACATTTAAGTTTGGATGATGATAGCGATAAATTAATTGAAGATACACTTAATGGTATACACGCCAGAAGATGTATATTTGTAAATATGGAATTTATTATTTTTAACGTGCAGTAATTTCTACCATGGAATGTAAATACTAATGATGCATTAGGCTTTTTCTTGGATTGTTCCTGTTGTATAGATGTTTGTAATATAGATGTGATTAGAACATGAGCAACGTATGTTCTGATGGGACTGTAGGCAGTCTTTGATTAGTAGAGTTTCTGGATTCTCTTGAGTACAGGGTATTTCTTGAATAATGTGTGAATAAACTTTCGTTATTTGATTTTAATCCCTATGGCGTGATGTTTTATAAAGGTGAAGGGAGGTTGCGTTAAGAATGCCATTGCTGGGTGTTTTCTGGATTTTCCCACACTTTTGAGATATTTTATTTTATTGGAAACTTGTGTTCTCTGAGCGTCTTTAATTTTTCTTCGCTAGGGTCTTTCTTAATGCCACCTTGATAGGAATAACTTGTGCCCTATTGTCCTTTCTACTTGTTGGTAGGATCTGGGGATTTTTCTAGCGGGGGATTTTCAGTTTCTACGATTCAGCTGCCATCGTGGGATTTCAACAAGAATTGGTAGGTCATACGGGTACAGTACCTACTGTAAGGCCACGGCCGCCTCTTCCTTGCCTATCCCTCCCAATCTTCCCCTCCCTTCCCATCCCTCATGAGGCCCCTGTTCACTTTGCAGATGAGTCTGCCTGGGCGAAGTGCTGATCCCACCTCCCCAGTTGTATCCCCCGACCAGATGTTCCAAGCTCCAGGACACTGCCCGTAGAGGCGATAGTGGTGGAATCCCTCTCTGTGTCCGTGGGAAAAACCAACCTGGAGGGTAAAATTGACTAATATATATTTATTGACTTATGGTTATATAATAGTACATTATGCAACGAGCCTATAATGGTTATAATTAAGACACGAGTATATTTATAAAACGAGCGTATGTGAGTTTTATAATTTCCATACGAGTGTCTTAATTACCATTATAGGTGGGTTGCATACGACTGTTTATGTTCGACTATAATTATTATAACTATTTTATGTTCGAAGATAAATATTCATAAATATCTGTCGAGATTTCGCCAGTTTTATGTACTGAACAGAGCACATGAGACGCAGAGAATGCCTTGTATTTGACCATGGCCTCCTTGATTACCCCACTATGACACTAGGCAACGCAGTTTAGAAGGCCTTGGAACTCCACGCAGGTGCGATGCTAACCTTATCTAATTGGTCAAACAACTGTTTCTTGAGCTCTGATTGGTGGAAGAAACTGTTTCATAATGAAAAATAGTGTTATAATGACCATCATTATGATACCGTTTTCTGACACATAATAGTCAGGGTCGAACATAAATGTTATTATAATTACATTGCCGATAAGGATTCGGGCTGTCATTTTATACTAACCGTGTATATTATTTGTCAGTATGTTGTTGATTCTTTTAGGGGCTTTGCGGAATTGTGATCATGTTGTCCCGTATACTTGGGTGTTGTAGCATTTCGTCTTATAACCTGTGTTACTTGAATGTCTGTGCTAGTGTATGTATTTGTAATCGAGATAGGATTTGGGTGGGAGGCAGCCGTGGCCTTAAGTTTCGTACCATCCCGGCATTTACCTGGAGTAGAAATGGGAACCCCTAAAAACTTCCGGCTGGCTGCATGGCTTAGCGGTAACGTTTTCGCTTACTATTCCCAAGGTCGCAGGATCGAATCCTGGTGAAATCAGCTGGGATTTGAGGGTGCGCAAATGCGAGGGAGCCGTGTCAGTAGTTTTACTGGCACGTTTAAGATCCCCTTTGGGGCACAATTCCGGCACCCCGGCGTCTCTAGGAGACTGAGTAGTAAAACTCTTCACAATTCTAAAGTTCCGTTTGTTGTTAGACGATGCTGACTATAGGCTACCCTGTTCCAGCCCTCAGAGCTGCAATGCTACCAACCCTCTAATGCTCATATAGCCACCTTGTATAAGTTATTCTTTTCTTGGTTCCTCAGTTTAGGGGCTGCGACAACGTGGTCCTGTAGCCCCGTGTACTTTGGGTGTGTGTAGAATCTGTCTGATAACCGGTGTTAATTGTGATGGCTGTATTAGTGTGTGTTATCTGTTTTAATTCAAGTAAGGACTGCAGACAGTAATTTCAAGTCGTTCCTAATTTTTCCACCAAATGCTACCGTCCACGACACCTAGTTTGTGGACTTGCTACTACATGGTATCGTAGTCAGCAGCTGGTGGCGAACGTTGGAACTAAAAGAGCGTTATCAATTCTAACCTACAAATTTTGGCTTCACACAAGTGTAGTTAGTGGAAGGTTCTTTTTCATGCCTTAAATCTATGGCATGGGACCGCCGGCTTTACACCTCCTCCCAAGGAAAGCATACTGAGGGATTTTTAACGCTCTTAAAAAATCCGACGACTTCGGCCGGGTTTGATACTGCGACCTTGAGCATAGAAGCTCAGCATGCTACCAACTACTGAAAACTGTAATTATTGAGGGTTTGGGGCGCATCAAAAGTATTGTACCTCTCGCCGCTGCTTAAGGCCGGCCCCGAACTTTATGAAGGACAGTACTATCCCAGCATTTCCTTGGGGGAAACCCACACTCAGGATAGCCACGCTGAGATTCGATCCTCAGATCTCCGGACTTGCTGCAACTCCCCATTGAGAACGTGGTTGGTTGGTTATTAAGTTTAGGGGCTGCGACAACGCGGTCATGTAGCCCCGTGTACTTTGGGTGTGTGATGAATCTGCCTGATAATCGGTGTTAATTGTGATGGCTGTATTAGTGTGTGCTATCTGTTTTTTAATTTAAGTACTGCAACTTGAAATTTCGAACAAACCACTCCATTTCCTGCATTTAGGCCCTTTGGCACAAATCTACACCGTTTCACCGATCTGAACCAAATTTTACATACTTACCCTTTGCAACCCGACGAGTAACACTGTCGACTTGAAATTTCGGGCAGACCACTTCATTCCCTACATTTAGGCCGTTTGGCACAAATCCACACCGTTTCACCGATCTGAACCAAATTTTACAAACTTACCGTTTGGAACCTGACGAGTAACACTGTCCAAATAAAATTTTGAACAGACCACTCTTTTCTCTGCATTTAGGCCCTTTGGCACAAATCTACATCGTTTTGCCCATCTGAACCAAAATTTATGTACTTACTTTTTGGAACCCGACAAGTAGCACTGTCTACTTGAAATTTCGTACAGACCACTCTATTCCCTGCATTTAGGCCCTTTAGAACAAATCTGCACCGTTTCACCTAATTGCACCGAATTTTACACAGGTATGCTTACACTTTGAAACCCTGCTGGTAACACTGTCCTCTTCATATTTTGGAGAACCCTCTCCGTTTCCTACATTTAGAATAACAGACAGAGGAACTTGAAAACCACGTTTTAAGGCCTTATAACCATTCATGTCCGTACTACTGTAGTGTAACTGTAAGAATGTTTTAATAAGTCTATTGTTGGCTGGCAATGCGGGCTGCATCACGCCGCCCCTACCAGTGTTCTGGTGCAGAATAGCGAAAATACTGCAGTTACATCTTGCGCTGCTTATAAATTGCTTTCACGGGGAGTAATTAGTGAAAAAAGATTTTTAGACCCCTTAAAACAGTTATCAACATGCAAATATCATGCGTCTGTATAAGTGTGATGGCGTTGGTGCAGTACATTGAGGTTATCAGCTGCAGTAAGGGTTGGTGTTTATCCTTGGGCGCTTTGTGGCGATAAATAACACTATTGTTACCTTAGGAGCTCGGGACAGCCGTAGTTTTCCAAACTGCTCTGATTATTTCCCTACGTCGCTATGCGACAAAGGACGACACTATTGGGCTCTACTTTTCTAACAGCCAATGAGATATAGGCCCTAGGCAATGTCTTTTATTTCACTTACTCCTCTTCCTAATCATATTTTTCAATTCGTTTGTAAATTGCAGGTGTCAATACTGTAGTTAGTAAATAGCCGTTATTATCATAATCATTACGGGAAACGTTACGTCCATTATACTGTACTACGTATCACCACCGCAAAATGTTCTACGTTCCCCCTGTTAGTTTACGTATCGTGTGCCAGTTCTGTAGTAGTATTCACTATCATCCCTCGGGCGAGGCCGGGCACTACTGCTAGTATAATTGTATAACAAGTAGTTCCGTTAAGAACTGCGCAGCCTATTTTCATATGCCTATATTCTACTTATGTTAATTTCCTCTATCAACACACAAAATTTCAGTTTGATTGCTGTAATATATTCGTAGATATAGAGAACCGTCTAAATATTTCGGATGATCACCATGTTGGATTTCTATTATGTAGGTCTTAGAGTTATGCATTATTACATGAAGATTATTCTGTAGGTGTAGTATTCAAGCTTCAATCGCATGATTAGGACACAAGAATTAAAAACGTGATTAAAAACCGCCATCTTGTGGTTATGAAAACAATATTGAAATAAATAAGATGCCAGTGGATTATTTGTGTAAGCTTTTACCGTACTGATTTTCACAGGTATTTATATTTCGCGTCGCCGCCATGTTGGATTTGTGCTCTCACTATAGCTCAGTGTTAACCAAACCTTCTCTGAGTCTGGCACTTGCACTCGAAACCAACACTCTCTCCTCCGTGGTGACACCCTCGTTGTGACGAAAATAGTAATATAGCTCAGCTGTTGTGTTATCAGGTCACTATTAGCTAATAGCCCAGGCAAATTAGATTTAAAAAAAGGCCGTGCTTCCCGAAAAATCGACCAAAGCTGGAATGTGTTTTAATACCCTCTGGGGGTCCCAAATAAGAGTCCTGTGAGTTTGCGACGGATTCTGACTTCTGCTTAATTTTCGGGAGTCAGAAAACCGCGAAATGTTCGCACTTTTTTCAGTTTTTTGCTTATAACTTCTAAACGACGCATTCTACAAAAACGTTTCATCGTAACGTTTTTAAAGAACATTACATTTTGCGTTGAAAGGTGTCCAGTCCGTCTAAATCAGCCCAGTCGTTTAGCCGCAATCGATTTCTGAATTTGGTCCATTTTTACCAAATTGCTTAAAAAGTTGATTCTTTGTTTAGTTTTTCGCTTAAAACTCCTAAACAACGCATCCTATAGAAAATTGTATTTAAAGCCTTTTAAGAACATTAAATTCTGCGTCGAATGGTTTTTAGTTTGTCGAAATCGGCCCAGCTGTTTAGCCGCAATCGATCTTTTGATTTGGGCCATTTATACCATCTCTCATGTCTCATGTAATTTTATTTTCCAATCGTGCAGTTTTCGAAGAGGCAAAGGACCAAATCCGGGTTGGCCCGATTCCTCCACTTGGCCTTGACAACCCAAGAGCAGCCACTCCAAAATTATGTTATGTGGTTTCAAAATATAAGAAGACATTATTATGAATAATGTTTCATTGAAAGTAACAAAAGATGTACGGTATACATAAGATACATTTACATAAGATGTTTACGTAAACGATAACGATATAAATTATGTACAGAACGATGTATGAGTTGTGTACATGAAACATCATAATGTGAAAGATGTACTCATGTTGACGATTTCTGTCGCCGTTTAGGAGATAACGGTGGCTCTTCGCCGATCACGTCATCAAGCTCCTCATCCTCGGAATCTTGAGAACGAGGATTCATTTCTTGCTCTTCTTCGATGATATCAATCTCCTCGTCACACTGGGTGGGATCCAGTATAACATCCTTGTCTTCAGAGATGGAATTGAGGCATGTGTGCCCTTGGCAGGTCATGCAGATGGTGGTGCATTTTACCCCAGCTTTCCTACAGGAACAAGTTGCTTTGCACCCTTTTTTACATGTGCACGATATGGAGTTGAGAAGTTCTTGTGGAGCCGGTGGATCAGTCGTTGTGATGGGAGTTAAGCCATTGGTGGTTATTTTTCATCCCCATCTCTCTGGGTCCTCCATACCTGCACCTGTAAATAAGCTCTGAAGGAGTGCTGGCGAGCAGCCGCTTCTGTAGGAGGCAAGGACGCCAGGTTGAAATTCTGTTTTGAAAGCGACCTCTGGAAGAGGTCAAACCTCACTTGATTGAGGGCTTACTGCTGCCACCCGTGTACAGGTTTTTAGCATATTTTCAATTTTGAAAAAAAAAAAATAGGCTTATGAGATCACATTTTGTCCGTGTGTGTGTGTGTGTGTGTGTGTGTGAGGTGTGTGTGTGTGTCCCTAATAAATTCTAAACGGCTTGAGAGATTTCAATGAAACTCTGTAAGTTCATAGCACTATTCCGGGCGACCTCGACCGTGCTCTTCAAATTTAGTTACGTCTCACCTATCCAACATGGCGGCTGTGCGAAATATTTCACCAGCATTCAATATCTCCGAAACTATTACCAATATCACCCAGTAATATTTTACGGTGATAAAGGGAACTACTAGAAGTTCACCTATGTGACTTTTGGAAAACTGGTAACTACAAAACCAACATGGCGGCCACGTGAATTCGCGGCTTTTAAATAGACGTTTCTCGCGATTTAACCAACCAAACGAAATTAAACTTGGTACAGTATATGTTTATACACATTGTAATGCACCGACATCTAACTCGGTTTAATTGTTTACATAACCACAAGATGGCGGATGAGCGAAATATTTCACCGGCATTCTATAGCTCTGAAACTATTAGCTGTATCACCCTGAAATTTTGTACGGATGTAAAGGGCACTACTGGAAGTTCATCCATAAGACTTTCAAAAAGCGGTTAACTACAAAACGAACATGGTGGCCAAGCGAATTTGAAAATTTTAAATAGACCGTTCTCGCGATTTATTGCTCCAAACTCAATGCAATCTGGTACAGGAAATGTTTATACACATTGTAATGCACTGGTATCTAATTTAGTTTAATTGTTTACATAACCTCAATATGGCGGCTGTGCGAATTTAAAAATTAAGTTTTTATTTCTTGTGTCGTAATTAAGCAATCGAAGTGAAAGTTTGAATAATGAACTTACGCAATAATTTTCCTTTAATGGTACATGACTCTATGGCCTATACATTTAACAATCCAACATGGCGACCATCCGAAATATTCAGAAGACTCTGAATATCTACGAATCATTTATAGCAATCAAACTGAATTTTTTTAAATGTTCATAGGGGCTATGAACTGAAGTTCACCTATAGGACTTTCAATAACCTGGTGATCACAAATCCAACATGGTGGCGACGCGAAGTATAAATATTCACATGGAAGTTTCTCGCAATTTAACCATCCGAGAGCAGTGAAACTTGGTACAGTAAATCCTTTTACGAATGTTGATCCACTGGAATCTAATTTATATCAATTGTTTCCATAACCACAAGATGGCAGCTGTGCGAAATTTTAAAATCTCCTTGTTACTTCTTGTGTCCTAATCATGCGATTGAAGTTTGAATGCTACACGTACACAATAATCTTCATGTAACATTACATAACTCTAGGACCTACATATATTAAATCCAACATGGCGACCATCCGAAATATTTAGTCGGTACTCAATATCTACGAATCTATTACAGCAATCAAACTGAAATTTTGTATGTTGATAGTGGCAGTTAATATAAGTAAGATATATGAAAATAGGCTGTGTGGTTCTTCACGGAACTACTTGTTTATGATGTGAACACCTGCATTTGCAACTTGGTCTGGGGTTGAGATCGGGTCAAGAAAAATATAGGCCTGATGAAAGAGGGGTTTGGTCTGCCATGAATTTCTTGATACATTTTATTTTCTCCCTGGCGGAAAAATGAGAATGTGGTGTCGCACCCCGTGAAGGTATGGAGAAACAGTGTATGCTTCCTCATGTCTTCAGGCAGCTGGCAATTGCTCGGACTGTAAACGACAGTTTCCTGGTTCTGTTTCCCGGGTTTGATGAGGAACACGTTGGAGATGGGCTCTTCAAAGACAGCAACATGAAAAGTGAGCATGACCAATAGATCGGTGTCCTCTCCCACTATGAAAACATTGCCTCCTTCCATAGACCTCTCCATGGCTGTGCTCACAATCGGAGAATCTGCATCTTCAACGGGTTGTTTCACGTGAATGCCCTCGTCCATCAGTTTGCTTGTGAGCATGGATATGAGACGTTTCTTGTTGTGATCATTCAACATGAAACGATCTTTGGGCATTGTGGCCTTGGGATTTTCCTGGAATATAACCGACGAAGATGACATAACACGGGCTCTTCGCGCTCTTTCAGCTGACTTTATACTCTTCTCGGCCACATCCCCTGGGTACCCGTCGAAAACTATGGTGATACTGTCAGACTTGTAGTTGGATTTCACGTAATTTACGTACTTCTGAATGATATTGGAAAACTGTTCTCCGCTGTTCCACAAAACTCTGTGCAGGAGGATACCACCATCCACTACGTAGTCTGCATTCACAGTGAGATCTACTTTGACTGGAGTGAGTACCTTGTACAGTTCTGATTTTCTACTCTTCCGCATCATGCCATCATCATCAAACAGTGAGAGTGGGTACAGGGCCAATTCGAATTCAAAGTACGATTCGAGCTGAAGCTGGGATTTCGTGTGAAATGGAATGCGGAGGAAAATCATGTCCGGACTGATGGGGACTGATTCTCCGTTGATCTTTGCTGTAGCTTTCACGGCTCGTAGAGACACCACTCGGTTTTTCTGCTAAGTTTAAGTTCTTTGAAGTTTTTCCCCTAATGGTTTTCATGCTGGCGTGCCCTTTTCTATACTTGTTTCTCCTGCCGAACACTGGTATAAATTGAAGAAGGGAGAGGTTGTCAAGGCCAAGTGGGGGGAACCGGGCCAACCCGGATTTTCTCCTTTGCCACTTCGAAAACTCCACGATTGGAAAAGAAAATTACATGAGACATGAGAGATGGTATAAATGGCCCAACTCAAAAAAATCGATTGCGGCTAAACAGCTGGGCCGATTTTGACAAACTAAAAATCATTCGACGCAGAATTTAATTCTCTAAAAACGCTTCGAACACAGTTTCCTATAGGATGCGTTGTTAGGAGTTTAAAGCGAAAAACTATACAAAGAATCAACTTTTTAACCAATTTGGTAAAATTGACCCAAATTCAGAAATCGATTGCGGCTAAACGACTGGGCTGATTTAGACGGAATAAAAACCATTCAACGCAGAATTTAATGTTATTTAAAACCGTTATGAAGAAATGTTTCTGTAGAATGGGTCGTTTAGAAGTTGTAAGCAAAAAACTGAAAAAAGTGCGAAAATTTCGCGGGTTTTTAATTCCCAAAAATTAAGCAGAAGTCAGAATCCGTCGCAAACTCACAGGACCCTTATTTGGGACCCCCAATCGGTATTAAAACACATTCCAGCTTTGGACGATTTTTCGGCAAGCATATGTCTAATTTGCCTGGGCTATAATAATGAACCAATATTAGTAGATTAAACCTCGATGAATCGGAAGTAGAGCAACAAGATATCCTCTTCTCAGATAAGGTGTGACTGAGTCAACTAACCTTTCAGTATTTACTTCGGGAGTTAGGGATGCCTTATAGTAATTACTAACTAAAAATGACGACAAACCTAGCATTCAAATTAATTACAATTTATTACTAAATAAACAACATGTAATAGCCTATAATTAAAATACAATTTATTATAACAAGAATGAAATAAACATATTTTTTTAACTTATATGGCCCTATCAACAGTGTCTAGATACCATGCGTCAAATGCTCTTGAAGAACTTGTTGCTGGTAATAGTGACTGGCATAAGAGAGGATAGTGAGATGCTCTCTGCCGGTAAGGCAGTGTACTGCTGCCAAGATGGAACAAGGACGTTGCCGGAAACTCTCACGACCATTGTGGAACCATCGCACACATTGCTTTCTCACATAGGCAGTCCCTTCTCCTCGTCCCTCTCCCACTGCTGCATTGGTATCTTCCCCTTTTTCTGCTCCATTTTGCTGCTTAGTTTTTTCTGTAGATGGTGCTTCTTGGCCTTCAGACGGTGTTCTCCAGCGCGATAATTGTTTTAATTATTCATGTTTCTTTCGCTTTTATTGATGTGAATCATAGGTTGGTCTTGGTAAGTTTGGGTTGAAAATGGACCAGAAGTTTCTCAATTCCATCGGATATCGGGTTTGCTAAATCCAGTGCTCATATTAAGGTTCGCTCATACCAATTGTTGTTTGATATGCTGACGGGGCGTTGCTAGTATCAAGGACTGACAGTAGGTTAAGATGGAAACTCTCACGACCATTGTGGAACCCATGTGGATAGCAGCTCAATTGCAGTGCACACAAGATACGTAATATGCGTCGTCGCTTATTAAGAGCTTATTAGCCTACATTGCTATTGCAGCATCTTTCCCCTGCCGTTTGATTATGTCATCTTTACAGTAGGACTTTGTTTTGTATTCGTCCATAAATACGACTTCCAGAGACGTTAAACTGTTAACATTGTTAAAGTTAAAGTGTAAACACTATAATAATAATAATAATAATAATAATAATAATAATAATAATAATAATAATAATAATAATAATAATAATAATATATACACTATCCTACACTACCCTACAATAATAATAATAATAATAATATATATACACTACACTACACTACCCTACAATAATTATAATAATAATATATATACACTACCCTACACTACACTACAATTATAATAATAATATATATACACTATCCTACACTACCCTACAATAATAATAATAATAATAATATATATACACTACACTACACTACCCTACAATAATTATAATAATAATATATATACACTACCCTACACTACACTACAATTATAATAATAATATATATACACTATCCTACACTACCCTACAATAATAATAATAATAATATATATACACTACACTACACTACCCTACAATAATAATAATAATATATATACACTACACTACACTACACTACACTACAATAATAATAATAATATATATACACTATCCTACACTACCCTACAATAATAATAATAATAATATATATACACTACACTACCCTACACTACACTACAATTATAATAATAATATATATACACTATCCTACACTACCCTACAATAATAATAATAATAATAATATATATACACTACACTACACTACACTACACTACAATTATAATAATAATATATATACACTATCCTACACTACCCTACAATAATAATAATAATAATATATATACACTACACTACACTACACTACCCTACAATAATAATAATAATATATATACACTACACTACCCTACACTACACTACAATTATAATAATAATATATATACACTATCCTACACTACCCTACAATAATAATAATAATAATATATATACACTACACTACACTACAATTATAATAATAATATATATACACTACACTACAATAATAATATATATACACTACACTACCCTACCCTACAATAATAATAATAATAATAATAATATATATACACTACACTACACTACCCTACAATTATAATAATAATATATATACACTACACTACACTACAATAATAATAATAATAATAATAATAATAATAATAATAATAATAATAATATATGTACACTACACTAAAATAAACGACGATAATAGAAACGACAACACGATTCAGGCCTTTAACAATGTTAACAATTTAACGTCTCTGTTGGTATTTGAGAAAGTCCTTGTTCGACAGCTCTCCTGCTGTTTATATTTGCACTGGATCTGTAAGGAATCAATCAAACTGATCACATTAGCAAAGTATACATAGACATAAGCACGGTATGTAGTTGCTAGTTCTTGAAATTAATGTTAGAAAAGAGGCGAGATTCAATAAAGAACATTCTTCCATGATCAAACATTAACCAATAAGCAGCTTTCCAGCAACGTCAAAAGCATTAATAAAATCAAAGTTCTTCCTACCTTCTAAAGAACAATGGCATTCTTACATCAACCTGCTTTTGGAGAAAAACTTCTCATATTAATCAATTTTTTTATCAGATCTGATTTTATTTCTTAAATAATTTACACAGAATACATTTCAGAAATATAATTGAATCTCACCTCTTTTATAAATTGAATTTAAAGAACTAGCAACTACTACATGTTTATATGTAAACATATTAATTATACTTTGGTTAGTTGGTTCCTCAGTTTAGGGGCTGCGACAACGCGGTCATGTAGCCGCGTGTACTGGGGTGTGTTTAGAATCTGTCTGATAACCGGTGTTAATTGTGCTGGCTGTATTAGTGTGTGTTATCTGTGATTCAGGTAAGGACTGCAGACGATCAGATTCGAATAGTTCCTACTTTTGCTACCAAATGCTGCCGTCAACGACACCTAGCTGTGAACTTGGCCACTAGATACCATCGCAACCAGCACCTGGCGGCGAACGTAGAAACTTTATGCAGCGTTGATCCAATCTAACCTACAAATTTAGCCTCACACAATTGTAGTTAGTGAAAGGTTCTTTTACATGCCATACACATATGACATGGGCCCGCCGGCTTTACTTACCCTACCAAGGGATCTTTTACGCTCTTAAAAATCCGACGACTTCGGCAGGGTTTGAACCCGCGGTCTTGGGCATCATTTTGCTGACAATGGTCATAAGTCGTCAGATTTTTAAGAGCGTTAAAAATTCCCAGTATACCTTCCTTCGGGCTCTTGTCATAGATTAATTACGGTAGGAATAGATAGTCTGTGGGATCCCCTACAGAGTCAGCTACGAATCTGAATGTTCAACTAAATTGTGAAATACATTTTATGTTCGACCCTAACTATTATGTGTCAGAATACTGTATCATAATGAGGCTCATTATAACACTATTTTTCATTATGAAACAGTTTCTCCCACCAATCAGAGCTCAAGAAACTGTTGTGTGACCAATTAGATAAGGATACCTTCGCGCATGCGCTCAAAATCCAACATGTCTATATAAATTACCGAAATTGCACCGTCCATAAGTTCGCGTAAATAAACTGGTGAATATGAGACAAGAAATGGCACTGTACCTTAATATCCCCAAAATCAATTTCTACACAGCGCGTGGTTTTGAAACGACTTCGGTGACTGTTTTACTGAATACTGGAGCACAATCTGAACATATGGCATTGAAGCACACAGAGCGCATGCGTCGGTTGTCCAGAAAGCTTGGAAAACAGAGATATACTACCCACCGCAGCACCCGATCACAACATTCTAGTGACTGAACAGATATTTATGAATATTTATGTTAAAACATATAATAAAGTTATAATTATCGTCGAACATAAACAGTCGTATGCAACTCGCCTATAATGGTTATTAAGACACTCGTATGGAAATTATAAAACTCGCATACGCTCGTTTTATAAAAATACTCGTGTCTTAATTATAGCCATTATAGGCTCGTTGCATAATGTACTATTAAATAAGCCTCTTTTTTTTTACATTTGCGTTTTACTTGTGTATGTGCATTAGCATACCTCAGTAGACAACCCAAGGTTAAGGTTCCCAGTTCCATGGTATTAGCTCAATATAAATATACTGTATCACTTTCAAATGTATACGTAAAGTGTAATCATATAACATGTCGGTCGAGTTGGATAATGGGCAAAACGAACCAAGGGGGTGGAAATGGGAGGCGTTTATCGAAAAAGTGAAATAATTAATTTCTTAATATCTGGAAAATCGAATTCATTCAAAGTTCGTACTAATCTTTGCATAAGGGCCAAAACTTATGTTCGTAAAGTATTTTGATAGCTCCAACCATTGACCAAAGGGGTTGGAAAAATGGAATTTTGAGATTTTAAAAATCCGATCTCTCTTAATGGTGTTAGTTATTATTTAAGGGGCGGAACTAGGAGGTCATCTGCCCCTCGCAACACTGATTAAATTATACAAATTTGGAATGGAATTTAAAATTTTGAGGTGGATACCAACATTTGAAAAGAAAAAAACGAAAATTAACAAAACAAAAAATTAAATAAAACTAATAATTATGAAAATAAACAAAAATTACGGAAAACCAAAATAATTCGTCATTCAAAAACGAACAAGTCGTTCAGTCAATGTACACTGGAAAATTTATATTGCTGGCCCTAACCCACTCCCACTTATAATGCGGATCACGCGATCAGCAACCACCGAATCAGTTCAGGGGTATATTCCTTTACGTGCCAAAACACAGGGTGTCAAGCAAATTACATTGGGCATAAAGGGAGAAGATACATGATACAATGATAAAATACTGGGCGAACTCGACCGAATGTGAACACATGTGCGACGCGGGACACAGTTTCACTAATATATTTCATCACGAACCGATAGGCAGCGCTCTTGACATTAAGGATACACTTAGCTGAATTACACAACCCCAATAACACATTCATAGAGAATTCACCCCTCTTCACTCGACTAGAAAACACCCCCCGTCGGAAACAAGACACAATATAAGTAGTAGCCAAGCTAGACAAGAGATTATTAAGGGAAACATGTTATTGGATCAGGATGTACGATGTATCCCTTTCTTCAATAAACCGAGGCCGGCATTAACGGCAGTATTAAAGAATCCGGGACATTCTCACGTGACCGTTTGCGCTTAAATATGGCTCTTTAGCTTATGCGTGGCGAGGATGTAAACTGGCTTTAATAGTTGAAGATTGCCCTGTATTCAGTAATATACACCACACTATGGAGACTAGACTTGGCAAAACATAGCCACATTTGTAGGATGAACACACAAAGGAATGCGACAAGTGGAAAGGTCCAGAGAGATAAGGGACCCACAGGAAACTCTCCTCAGTTGGGAGCAGATAGCTGCTCTCTCCAGGATCGCGCAACACCCATCCAGATAAGAAGCCTGTACAATACAATCTGAATTACAATCACATAATCACCTAAGCAAGCAACCACCAAACATCACACAGACTATAACTAGACTAACAAATATTGACGAGTTGCATTATCTTCACTAATATATCAACTAAATACTTTCACCCATACTTCTAGACATAGATGTTATAGCCTAAGTGTAATGGATCTGATGATGATGATGATGATGATGATAATTGTGGTTTTAAGGGGCCTAACATCCTGGTTATCGGCCCCTGATCTGTTGATGATCCCTTGATGATCGAAACTGGTCATCCAAGTGTATCTATTAATCTCATGTAATTTTGTCAGGATTAGGGAATAACTCACAATTGGGTTCAATCATGTTGACCAACTGAAAACATCAAACTACGGAAACATCCAAATTCTTATTCTTATTACCATCACTGCAATATTACACATATATTTTTGTATTTTGTTTTTCTTTGAATTCACTAAGTTTTCCCATTCAACCATTTGTTCAATTTGTTCTCCCATACCTATTTCCTACCTTACTTATCATCTTCCGTATGGGAGTGATTGAGCCTTCCCCTTCCTCTGACGTCATAAGTTGTCTCGCTACAGGTTTTAGCTTGTCCATACAGTCACGTGGTCACCCCTTCCATTCAACTCCCCTCCCCCACCTCGAGGCACTCCCTCTTACTGTGACGTCATACGCTCTTCTCGCAGCTTGTCCTTACAGTCACGTGGTCTCCCCTTGCCCGTTTGCCATATTCGTTTTTGCTATCTTCCCTTAAACGCTTCGAGCATAAATACAATAGAGTGCGCATGCCACACTGCGCCTGTACTGTGACGTCATACGCTCTTCTCGCAGCTGGTTCTTACAGTCACGTGGTCTCCCCTTGCCCGTTTGCCATATTCGTTTTTGCTATCTTCCCTTAAACGCTTCGAGCATAAATACAATAGAGTGCGCATGCCACACTGCGCCTGAAATACAACATCCTATATTATACGCTGATTGATTGAATCCTCGCCTGAATTATCAAAACACACACTATTACAGCCTCACAATAATACAGGTTATCAGACAAAATCCAACAATCGTCCAAGTACATGGGGTTAAGTGAACATGATGTACACGCCTCTACAACAAGAAATATAACAGTTTGCTACCCGAATCCTTCCTCGTATAAAAGTACACCCACAAGTGCAGACATCACAGTGACACAGGTTATCAATCACACCCAACTGCTCGGAGCTACATGACCACGATGCCGCAAATCCCCTCAAGAATTAATAACAACAATAACAAACAGCAGACTCTACCTCGGATCAAGGACACCTTCCTACAGAAATCCCTCCTCATTTACAAGTAAGTTGGACAAACTAGTACAGACCTCACAGTGACACATGTTATCAGACAACTTCTACACACACACAAGTACACGGGGCTACATGACCATGAAGCCGCAAAGCCCCTAAAGAATCAACAACAACAATACAGAGACAACGATCTTTAATCGCTGTAGTCGAGTGTTGAAATACGTGGTGTTATATTGTAAGTATACATAATAACGAATGAGTAGTTAACTCCGCTATACCGGTGGCAAGCCCCGGGCCTCTTCTTGCAAGAGTCGAGGAAGGAGGAGTGGGAGGAGTAACAGCTGGCCCGGCTGATAAGGGCCCCAGCCTAGGGTACAGGTGAAAACTGGACTACGGCTTCATCATCGCCATCGTAAGGAAGGCGGAAGATTGGTCTCCCCTGCCTAGGGTACAGGTGAAAACTGGCCAACGGCTTCATCATCGCCATCGTAAGGAAGGCGGAAGATTGGTCTCCCCAGCCTAGGGTACAGGTGAAAACTGGCCAACGGCTTCATCATCGCCATCGTAAGGAAGGCGGAAGATTGGCCTCCCCAGCCTAGGGTACAGGTGAAAACTGGCCAACGGCTTCATCATCGCCATCGTAAGGAAGGCGGAAGATTGGCCTCCCCAGCCTAGGGTACAGGTGAAAACTGGACAACGGCTTCATCATCGCCATCGTAAGGAAGGCGGGAGATTGGTCTCCCCAGCCTAGGGTACAGGTGAAAACTGGACAACGGCTTCATCACCGCCATCGTAAGGAAGGCGGAAGATTGGCCTCCCCAGCCTAGGGTACAGGTGAAAACTGGACAACGGCTTCATCATCGCCATCGTAAGGAAGGCGGAAGATTGGCCTCCCCAGCCTAGGGTACAGGTGAAAACTGGCCAACGGCTTCATCATCGCCATCGTAAGGAAGGCGGAAGATTGGCCTCCCCAGCCTAGGGTACAGGTGAAAACTGGCCAACGGCTTCATCATCGCCATCGTAAGGAAGGCGGAAGATTGGCCTCCCCAGCCTAGGGTACGGGTGAAAACTGGACAACGGCTTCATCATCGCCATCGTAAGGAAGGCGGAAGATTGGCCTCTCCAGCCTAGGGTACAGGTGAAAACTGGACAACGGCTTCATCATCGCCATCGTAAGGAAGGCGGAAGATTGGCCTCCCCAGCCTAGGGTACAGGTGAAAACTGGACAACGGCTTCATCATCGCCATCGTAAGGAAGGCGGAAGATTGGCCTCCCCAGCCTAGGGTACAGGTGAAAACTGGCCAACGGCTTCATCATCGCCATCGTAAGGAAGGCGGAAGATTGGCCTCCCCAGCCTAGGGTACAGGTGAAAACTGGACAACGGCTTCATCATCGCCATCGTAAGGAAGGCGGAAGATTGGTCTTCCCGGCCTAGGGTACAGGTGAAAACTGGACAACGGCTTCATCATCACCATCGTAAGGAAGGCGGAACATTGGTCTCCCCAGCCTAGGGTACGGGTGAAAACTGGACAACGGCTTCATCATCGCCATCGGAAGGAAGGCGGAAGATTGGTCTCCCCAGCCTAGGAAGACAACCAATCTACTGGAGACAACCCTACTGGAGCTCACAACCTCGGTAGTAACTTGATCAGGGGGTTAAACCTCTGAATCCCCTGACCAATTTTCAATTTAAGCATGGAAAGTAACTAACTACCCCAGGCGGTATCAAATCCACTTCCACTGTCGACGGTGTTAGTGGGCCTTTGGGGGCATGCTTTAAGGACGGGTCGGAGCGTCGTGGATCCACAAACAACGAGATCAGACATAACCACAGAACTACTTCTCCACATTGAATATCAACTCGCTGCTTAAGATAGGCAAACTGGAGCATTTAACATACACTTTGACTAATCACAAGATACTGCTCACAGCAATACAGGAAACCAGATATACTGATGAACATGCCATTGACTCCCAGGGCTAACGTAGTTTCAAAGGAAAGGTAGTTGGCTGGTTCCCACATAGTCAGATGGAAAACTGAATGTGATCTCGTTGTCATGGCAACCTCTGATAGCTCACCCCTCATCAATTTAGAAGCGTTGTCATGGTAACCTCTGATGGCTCTTGGCATTTTCTTCTAATTCCGAAATCATTTTCTCATCTCTTGGCGTAATGGTGGGTTGTATCAAAAATGCATTCAGACAAAAGTTTTAGGTAATTATTAGGGAAATATCTTCCATTTTGTACGGTTTTGATATTGTGCCTATTAAGAGAGATATGATTAATGTTTCCCGAAAAACCCACTTTTTCCACCCCATCGGTCAATGGTTGGTGCTATCAAAAAACTTTTAAACACCCTTTGGCACTTATTCGACACAAAGTATGAACTTTGAAGGGATTCGATATTTCACATATTAAGAGAGTTATAGTGATATTTCAATTTTTTAAGAAAAAAAACAGTTTCACCCCCTTCGACCGATTTTGCCCATTAACGAACTTGACCGAGATTTTATAGGGATATATATTATGTAAAAAATTTAAAGTGATTTGTGCAAAATTACGCCAGTTATCGTGTCCACAAGAAACTGATATATATACATACATATATACATAAATTATATATAAACTGTTGAACTGACGGTGGTTTGGGGGTCTAGGGGATGTGAAACTCGAAGATATATCGAGATTTTCCGGAAGTCGAAACATGATACCCATTGCAATAGTTAGCCTTCTAATGAAATGTACCTAAAAAGGAGACTTGACCGCTTGACCGACATCAACAACTATCGTGAAATCTCGTTAGTACCTGTGGCATACAAGATCTTTTCTAATGCCTTATTAAAAAGAGTTGAACCCCAGCTAGACTCTTGGCTAGAAGATTACCAGGTAGGATTTAGAAAGGGACGCTCTTGTACGGAACAGATACTCAACCTGAAATCAGTGCTACGGCAAGCAAAAAGAAGTAAGAAATGTTATCATTTTTGTTGACTTTAAGAAGGCATATGATTTGGTTGACAGACATACTCTCATGAAGATCCTGCAAGAACTAGGACTGGACGAGAAGACACATAACCTTATCCAACAGACTTTAAATAACACCAGGTCACGAGAGAAGTTCGGAGGAGCCCTCTCTGAAAGTTTTTGAAATTAAGACCGGAGTAATACAGGGAGACGGTCTCTCACCTCTCCTCTTTAACTCTGCCCTGGAAAAGGTGACAAGGGAGTGGCGAAAGGAGCAAAGAGGTATCACTTTGGGACACAAGTGCAAAGGGCTCAGTGTTGATTGCCTGGCATTTGCCGACGATCAGGCACTTCTATCTCATTCAATAAGGCTTCTGTCGAACAACTTAATGTTCTCACTCAATAAGCAGCTAAGGTAGGACAACATGTGTCACTTGAAAAAACAAAGTACATCACAAACATCAGTGAATCTCCTTGTACACTGCATTTGGACCAGATAACTGACAGATTTAAGTACCTAGGAGAATGGCTGGAACCAAATCTCTCGGAAGTCAAGGGAATTTTCAACTCGAGTTAACAAGTTAGAAATGGCTTATCAACCAACCAAGAACACATATAATAAGAAGTGTGCCTCCCGAAAGACTAAAATGAGACACTACTAGACAGTTATACGTCCTGGAGCCTTATAGCCTATGCTTCTGAATGTCTAGTATTCAACCGGAAGGGACTCACGGACAAACTCGAAGTACAGGAGAGAAAGATAATGATGAAGATATTGAGGCCTGTTAAGGAAGAGAATGAATATAGAAGGCGACCTAATCAAGAGTTCTACACGTACTGTGAAGGAATCACAGATGTTGCTAGGAAACGACGTCTAGCATTTTATGGACACGTCTACAGGATGTATCCTACCAAGTTGACCAACCAGCTCCTCAGTTACTGGCAAAAGCGGAAAACCAAGTCACCATGGTCGGGGAAGTGAGCAAAGATCAGCAAGAACTTGGAGGAACGGAAAGAGACTTAAAAGACCGGACATCTCTCTGGAAGATGCTTCAGCAAATGAAGTTCCAGGACAAACGACAGAGAAAGAAGACAGGTGCCCTCTGGACACAGGAGAGGAGGAAACAACATAGCCAGAGGATGCGTAACTACTGGGCGAATGTAATAGTTGAATGTGGTGGTCCTTAGATGGACGATACGAAACCAGGAGTAGTTATAAATCAATAAATTCAAAACAAATCAAGTTAAGAAATTGAACCCGCTTGGATTGAACCACGTACCTCCATATTGAGAGCCAAGAACGTTAGCCCAATGCTACACATCGCCGATGCTATCAACTGCTTTAGTATAACTCCATAGCATATTTTGTCTTGAAATGAACGATTTCATTAGCGAGCAAATAACAGCCTCCATTTTGACCCAACGGGATGGCACGGCCCAGCACGGTCCGCCTGAAATCTTAGGCGCTTCTACGGTATAATATTCTATTATAAAATGCTAATAACCTACGAGCCACCTCCTTGAGGACAGTTTAAACGATAAGCTTATTTGGTGAGGCTTTGTTGAATCGTGAGTTACAGTTAGGCTGTAATACTTGCGTGTTCTTACATCCGTCATCTTGAATCTATGTTGCTGATGACCTTGTAGATTGGGCAAAAGACGTTTCCCACATTAAGGAATCATCACCATCATCATCATCATCATCATCATCTTGCACAGTTTCAAGTCACTGACCGGGTCTGTTTGGAACACAAGCCTCTCCAACGTCTTCTGTCTTCCCACCATATCTGAGCCTCCACCCTAGTCCAGTCTTCTCCTCTTTTCTTCGCGCTTTCTTCCACACCCTTCAGCCACCTGTCTCTCGATCTTCCTCTCGGTCTCTTTCCTTCCCACTTCGTCTCGTGTATCCTCCTGAGTATCCTCTTCTCCTCCATTCGCTTTACATATCTTTACCATCTAAGTCTAAATTTATCTATACCATCATGTAATGGTTCCTCATTCATTAATTCTCTGGTCCTCTCATTTCTTATTCCGTCCATCTTTGTAGCTCCAATACTGCATCTCAAGAACCTCATCTCACTGGTCTGCATTTTGCTCTTCTCCCTTTCTTTCATAACCCGGGTCTTGAGGCATACGTCAGGATAGGGACATAGTACGTCCGATATATTATCTTTTTGCTGTTCTGAGGGACATCCTTGCTCCATATCATTCTTCTCACACTCCTCCGGAATGCTTCTAACGGTCTCCCCCGCTCATTTATTTCTCTATCGTTTCTTCCATTATCTTGTGTCAGGCTTCCCAAATAATTGAAACTCTCCACTTTCTTCAGCTGTTCCCCACCAATTTTAATTCCCGTTGTGGCTCTTTCCTTCTTCCTTGTTGCGATCACCATCTCACTCTTATTTATGCTAAATTTCATCCCATATCCTTGTATTAATCCTCCCCACACGTCCAATTGCTCATGTACCTCCTCCTCCTTGTTTCCCCAAATCATCAAATCATCTGCAAACACCATTGCTTTCATCTTTCCTTCCCCAATTACTTGTGCCACTTGGGTCGTTATGTCATCCATCACCACAATGAATGGTTTCAGGCCGTTTCTCTGTTCCAACCAGTCTGATCTCTCTCCTCCCACTTTCACACAGCTCACGCTTCCCTTGTACACCTCCTTTATCCTCCGTATAGTCCATTTTTCTACTCCTCTGTCCCCCAGGGACTTCCATACTTTGTTTCTGCTTACACTGTCATAAGCTTTCTCAATGTCCAGGAAGGCCATCAGTAGATCTGTTCCATACTCATTGTGCTGTTCTTGTAACTGCCTTACAGCAAAAATCAAATCCACTGTTGACCTTCCTGCTCTGAAGCCATGCTGTTCTTCCTTCATCCCTCCTTCTATCCTTGTCCTAATTCTCCTTTCCAAAAATTTCTCAAGCATATTTGCAAAATGACTCATCGGTGTTATTCCCCGATAGTTTCTGCATTCTGTTCTACCACCTTGCATGAAGATTGGGACAATTATTCGCTTTTTCCAGTCCTCTGGAGTCTTCCTTTCTTTCCATGCTGTCTTCATCACTCGGTACAACCATTGTATCCCCACCTCTCCTGCTGCTCTCAACATCTCCACACTTAACTCATCCACACCCGGTGCCTTCCCTCCTTTCATCTTCCTCACTGCATCTTCCACCTCTTTCCATGTTAAGTCCTTTTCTGTTTGCAGTCCGTCTTCCTCTTCCCCGATTTCTTCCTCTTCATCGTGGTTTCCATTTGGGTTCAGAAGTTCTTCAAAATATTCTTTCCGCATTTTCTTCAGTCCTTCCGTATTTTCGATCTTTTGTCCCCTTTTGTTCACCATTCTAACATAATCTGTCGGATCCTTCCGCCTCATTTTTACCATCCCATACAGGACCTTTCTGTACCTTGACTATCCTCCTTCATCACCTTTGGACATTAAGGTATATTGTTGCAAATTTGGTAGAGATCAGAAGATTAGGTTAATCATAATTGGATTTAAGCTTTGAACATTTGGGTGGCCACCATTTCGTTTTCGTCAAGATGGCGGCGATATAAAACATGACACTGAGTTACCCTTTGCTAGTGCTACCTCTGTACTAAATTTCGTTCAATTCGGTTTCGTCGTGTTAGAATTGATTGGGGGGACAGATATACACACACACACTCTTTGGCCCGTGTACACTTCATAAGTCTACTTTCATTTTTTGCAAATATCGAAAGTAGGCTAATAAATGTTAGTCGGTTATTCTTGCTTTAAGGGGCGAAACAGCGAGGACCTCGGCCACTGACGTTATAAGACTAACCATCTACAGATTTGATTTACAAAATATCTAAGGCTTTAATTAAGTTGGCACTGATTCAGTAGTTGTTTGGGACAACAAGAAATCGAACATACTACCACTGCAAGTTAGGGAACAGCTCTCCTGTAAAATTAGTAAAAGATTAGATGATTCGTTTTGAAACTGGCCTACTGTCAGTATCTAGCTACACCCCATACGCTGTCAGTAAGTTGGATACATACCTTTGTCCGTCAACTTCTTCTTTTCGGTCTACTCGTCGGACTGGAAAGTGGCATTATAGGCCTTGAGCTTGTCCAGTTGGTCTGACGCTACTGCGACCCGTGCTGCAGTCAGCTTTGCCAGTAACTTATCCGGGCCACCGTTGGACTCCGCCAACATCTCCAGATCATCCAACCTGTCTTTGATGGAAGCCTTGAGTTGGTCCTGAAGAGCCTTTATTTCTTCATTGAGGTACGTATCTAATTTTCCATTCACATGCAACTTACTGGCTGTAGTTATTTAAATCTTTATCATGCATCTCTTCCAGGCCACGGACATTTTTTAACTCTCGTATCAAGCGGCTCATTTAATTTTGTTGTTCCTTAAGCGCAGCTTTGTACTGGTTCTTTGTCTCATTTCTATCCGCTTCGAGACGGGCTACATGTTTTCGTAAGGACAACACCTCCCCTTGCAACTCCTCAAAACGGATGGTAAGTTTCAGATTTTGTATTATTGCTGAGTCCAATTTATTCTTGATTATATCTGGCTCGATGTCCCGTGTCCCGGAACAACTCCCCTTCAGGTTGTGGCTATCGCTGTCTATTGGGCTGTGCGGCATGGAGAATATATTGTGTTTCTCCTCGGAATTCTTTAATACCTTTAAAAGAGACGTATTCTCCTCTACCAAATGAGATATGAGAGCCCTATCACGCATCGTCTGTATCGTATGGAGTTTATTGACTGCATCCATGTTAAATACCTCTTCTCGCAACTCCTCAAGACGGATAGTAAGTTTCTCAATCTGTTTGTTTACAGCGTCCAAGTTATCCTTATTATGCTTCTCCTTTTTGTGCCTCAGGATGCTCTTCTTGAACTTATTTTTGAGCCTCTTAAGTGCGGGGGTGTTGTTCTCCTGGCACTTGTTGATGGTGACCGCCATCTGCAACTAATACAAGGTAATTCAAGTGTAACGACTTATTTGGGAAATAAATATACACAGCAAAATAAGGTGGACGTACAATAATCAATGGAGAGGTACGGATGAAGGACAAAAACAATCGGAGGTAGAGATAAAACTAAGAAACAAGGGCAGTCTTTCATCGGCACAGAAATAACACACCATGGACAAATAGGTGACATCTAAATTCCACTACTTCCTACGGGACCAGGGAATAAGTGTGGTTTAGTATAGTTGAACAGGCCACTTGCCTACACGAGTTTAATTTGGCAAATGCTTTCGCTTCGGTCAGTCCTGCGACGATCCAAGATTTTTACCTCTAACGTTGCAATACGAATTCCCCGGCTGTCCCTATTTATCATTACCTTGGGTTCCTAAAACCAACAAAATAGAACCGAGGTACTTTTCCATTATTCCATGCACACAGCGTTCAGGCGCGTCAAATTCCTTTAAGCACTCTAATTTGTTCAAAGTAACAAATAACGCACCATGGGAAAGTAGGTAACATGTAAACTGCAATACTATGGCCATAATTCTGCGGTACCTGGGAATAAGTGTGGTTTAGAGGTACTGGAATGTTATAGTTGAACATGCCACTGGTCTACACGAGTTTAATTATTACTTGGGAAGAAGTGATATGGGTTATTCATGTGCCCTTCCTGACTGCGAAACGAAAGGGGCAGGGAGTCAGGGGGAAAATGGCCGCCTCTATTAAATGGTATAGAATTAAAAAATGGGAAACCTCCGAAAAAGAGATTCCAGGATGGACAATTTTGGGGTTGCATATCTGGAGATGAACCCTCAGATACACAATACTGGGAACAAAAGACTTATCTCCTTCATGATGCGCTCTAGGGACGAGAAGGTTTCCCACATCTCCTGCCGAATATGGTCAAACAGCGCCTGTTGCAAGGACTGTGCCAGCATTGCTTCCCGCTGGTACTTATCCTTGGCCCTCTCCATATTGCTGTCGCATGGGTCGATTACATCAGATCCTCGGCGGCGCTTCTTGAGCTGATTCTTGACTGCATCGCACTCCAACTCTTCACAAAACTTACCCTTGTGCTCTGTTGCCAGCTTCTGTTATTTAATTATTTATCGTATGGCTTTTATGCCGGGAGTGTCCGAGGACATGTTCGGCTCGCCTGAGTCTGTAGCTGCTTCCAGCGGATACCCTAAAGGGTGTGTTACAAGTTCCGTTCAATTTCAAGTAGTTCCAACTTTCGCCACCAGATATCAATGATACCTAGTGGCGAACGTTGGAAATTTGATAGAGCGTTGTGACGAAATCTAACCTAACAATTTTGCTTTACACAAGTTTAATCTGTGAAAGGATCATTTACATGCCAGCTTCTGTACCTTCAAGTCTTGGATGAGCATCACTTTCGCCTCACTCATCAAGACATTGTTCCCCTCCTCATGTGTTTGCTGTCAGAGCCATTACAATATCTCTTTACATGTCCATATGAGCTCTTTCCCTTATATCTACCCCTTCCAAACGTTTCTGAGCATCTTTCTCTGCTAACTGAATAATAGTCATTTTCTGGCTCCTGGCATTAGCTTCCGTGATAAACACTTTAAGTTCTTTATGTAATCCAAGATCCCGTCTGACCACCCCAACCACACCTGTGATAGTTGTGAATCAGTCTAGATCTTATACCCCCAAGTTTGTTTGGGGGGTCAAAGTTCTGTCATCCCCATCATGTCCGAAAGCCTCTTTCAACGATTTGTTGAGATTTTCTCTCCCCTAGTACGTCGTGGGTTGTTTATTTCAATCAGCACATCTGTTCTAGTCTTCCGAATTGACCAAATGTTTACTCCGCAGTCCTCCGCTTTGACCTTAATGCGTATATATTTAGGGACATCCGCAAACGATCTGCCGTTTGCTGGCTGAATCATAACACCTTCAGGGTGTCTTCTTGTGTTTGGCATTTTCAATTCTACACTACTAGCATCTTCTCATATTCGTTGTTGAGTTTCTCTTATTCTCCTTCCTCTTCTCCTTTTGAACTGTTGTCCATTACTCCTTATCGGTCGCCGAAGGTACAGTATTGTAAATTCCTCCTTTTTTGGAAAAAGGTTTCTTCCGAGATCTGCATATGAAGCCTCCTAAAACTTCCGCAACACAATCTGAATCTCCGCCTTCGTGTTATTTTGGGGAATAGCCAAAATGCTCCCCAACAGTGCCTTAGTAGTATCAAGATACTCTTACTCTTGCCTTTCATTAGATTCCATTGATCCCTTAACTGTATATGTCCTCCATCCCAATATGTCCGCCAAACTTGAGGGTCTATACCCTCTTTCCGTCTCCTGGCGGCAGGACCTATTTCTATTACTAATATCAGATGTTAGTCTTTGGTTGTTGCGACAAGACCTATTAATATACTAACGTCTCCTCATGTCAGAGAAGTTGATTATGCACTTGTGTTTCGGATGGTATTTGCAAAGCCTAACCTCAAACTGGGTACGACGTCTCAATTTATATTTTTAAGAGCCTATTTCACAAACCCTAAAGATTATTTAAATGTAATCTGACCTGTTTACAAGTACAGGACATCTTCTTCTCGTGTTCATTACACAATATGACAATGGAGGCTACCCTCTATACCAATCCAATGATTAGGCTAATCTATATAGATCTAGAGCACTAAATTCTGTTTGAAATAGATTGTGAGATACTGAGAGTCTACGGCTTTAAATACTCAGAGAGAGTTATTAGGTCTGCTGTCCCTGAAAATATGCACATACGGCATACACACAATGTAGATTTTTTAGTTATCCATTAAATGTCATGGAAGTTAAATACCGTCAAACATTGGACCTATCAGAACGCGTAGAATTATCTTGGAACCACTGTCACGTATGGGCTTTCGAAATGAACCTGCTAAACTATCGTCTCTACACATGTGCCAAATTTTGAACTGTTTACTTGGATACATTGAGATTAGGGTCCAATATTGTGGGGAGCATTTATCAACAGTTGGCAGCGCTGGTGATTCTGAATATATTCTTAGTATCAATGAACATGGAAAATTAATACTGCAATCGGGCATACCCAGGGCAGCGGTGGCCATAGGCTAGTGGCTGATCCTTCAACCACCGGGAGGTATGTTTTCGACCAGTCTTTTTCAAGATTTTCAATAACTTAAATAAACATCGAAGGCTCTTACTCGCTGAGATGTGCAACCGACCTCAGTTCGACATTCTAGTGATACATGAATGTTACTAGTTAGTTATTGTTGTTTTAAGGGGCGGAACTACTAGGTCATCTGCCCCTAAATGCAGGAAACTCACAGGGGGATCAACAACAACAGACCTAAAATAGAAGGAATGCGACTAGTTGTCGAACGACCGAATGAACAATACAGCAGTGCTGTTTTTGTCAGACTAGAGATTAACGTCAAGTCATCTCAAATGACGTTCAGGAACGATATTGAAATCTTGAATGGAGAATTGGAATCCTGCTCTGTAACATTCATTTACAAACCATCCAGTGAAAACTTCTTCTTTGATAGGCCAAGTAACTTTGACAAGCAGAATATCAAATTGTCCTGGGGGACTTCAATTATTGTAAGATATAATGTCACAGACAAGAATTGGGAGGAACTCGAGCTACGGGCAGAGAGACAAAGATTGAAATTGATTCACAACCCCAAACTGAGACCATCTTTCAACAGCGGTAGATGGCACAGAGGTTACAACCCTGACAACATCTTCATAAGCGAGCAAGTAACAAACCATGTAGTTAAAGAACCCATCCCTAGGACACAACAAAGCCCAATCACATGTTTAGTTTTGGGAGGGGTCTGCCCTGAGGAAGTCCCGTTTAAACGACGTTTCAATTTTAAAAAGGCAAGCTGGGAGGGGGTTTCCATTGAGCTGAATGAGGAACTGTCCAGAATCAAGTCATTATGAAGACTTTGTTGACCTTGTGAAGAAGATGTCTCGTAGATATATTCCCCGAGGCTGCAATTCCCAGTTCATTGCTGGCCTCAATGCCGATTCCAAGGATCTGTTAAAAGATTACCAGGTGAAGTACGAGACGGACACTTTTGCAGACGACACCATTCGGACGGGTACACAGTAGAAGAGCGTGGAAACTGATCAAAAACATGAGCAACGATCCTAAGAGTCCACCAGAGCTCATCAGCTGCTCCGTAACAGGAAAACCGCCATGAAAACTCAGTCTGCGAAGCTGAAGCCTATTGAAGATGAGAATAATTTTCTCGGTCGTCCTTTCACATCAGCAGAATTAGAACATGCCATCAAGCTGAAGAAAGTCAACAAATCTGCGGGCCCGGATGACATCAGGACAGATCAAATCAAGCACTTTGGACCAGTGGCTGGTGAAAATGATGAATAGATTATTATTATTATTATTATCGTTTCAGAAATACCATTTATACAGTTCAATTTTGCATAGTAAAACATAACACAAATAAATTGCAATGAACTTCATACCAATCTCGACCAGAACCTAGCAACATCAAGTGCATTTTGTGTTGCATTAAAAAGATCATCTTCGGTGCAGGAAGATGGGCACAGTGGACACTGGAGCATATGCTGCATAGTTTGTTCTTCACGTGTGATGTTGCCGGCATCGATATAGCCCCATCTTGCTAGGTTGACTTTGGATCTGCCCACTCCTGTTCAAGGACTTCCACACAGTCCAGTCTTCAAGACAGCCAGGTGGCAACTGTCATTTGTCCTGGGATGACGGGGACTCTCGCTGTAGTAGGTGATCCAGTTAGTTCCTCAGACGTTTGTAGGAAGCTTTTCCTTGACTTTAGTCTCTGAACTGGAGGTGTATGGCCATGTAAGGGATGAGCCCTCGCTGTAGTAGGTGATCCAGTTAGTTCCTCAGACGTTGGTAGGAAGCTTTTCCTTGACTTTAGTCTCTGAACTGGAGGTGTATGGCCATGTAAGGGATGATCCCTCGCTGTAGTAGGTGATTCAGTTAGTTCCTCAGACGTTCGTAGGAAGCTTTTCCTTGACTTTAGTCTCTGAACTGGAGGTGTATGGCCATGTAAGGGATGAGCCCTCGCTGTAGTAGGTGATCCAGTTAGTTCCTCAGACGTTCGTAGGAAGCTTTTCCTTGACTTTAGTCTCTGAACTGGAGGTGTATGGCCATGTAAGGGATGAGCCCTCGCTGTAGTAGGTGATCCAGTTAGTTCCTCAGACGTTCGTAGGAAGCTTTTCCTTGACTTTAGTCTCTGAACTGGAGGTGTATGGCCATGTAAGGGATGAGCCCTCGCTGTAGTAGGTGATCCAGTTAGTTCCTCAGACGTTCGTAGGAAGCTTTTCCTTGACTTTAGTCTCTGAACTGGAGGTGTATGGCCATGTAAGGGATGAGCCCTCGCTGTAGTAGGTGATCCAGTTAGTTCCTCAGACGTTCGTAGGAAGCTTTTCTTTGACTTTAGTCTCTGAACTGGAGGTGTATGGCCATTTAAGGGATGAGCCCTCGCTGTAGTAGGTGATCCAGTTAGTTCCTCAGACGTTCGTAGGAAGCTTTTCCTTGACTTTAGTCTCTGAACTGGAGGTGTATGGCCATGTAAGGGATGAGCCCTCGCTGTAGTAGGTGATCCAGTTAGTTCCTCAGACGTTCGTAGGAAGCTTTTCCTTGACTTCAGTCTCTGAACTGGAGGTGTATGGCCATGTAAGGGATGAGCCCTCGCTGTCGTAGGTGATCCAGTTAGTTCCTCAGACGTTCGTAGGAAGATTTTCATTGACTTTAGTCTCTGAACTGGAGGTGTATGGCCATGTTGCTCCACTCTACACCTCTCTTTGTCCGCAGCTATTTTCCTTCGAACACAAGGTGGAGCAATTCCTGCAAGACAGTAGAGTTTGTCAACTGGAGTAGACTTTAAACACCCAGTCACTAGCCTGCAAGTCTCATTGAGGCCACATCCACCTGAAGAATACCAAACGGGAGATGCATATTCTCCGATGGAATAACAAAGTGCCATTGCATACGTCCGGAGGGGTTGAGGTTGACTACCCCACTGTGAACCAGCCAGTTTGCGGAGTAAGTTATTCCTTGCCGGCTCTTGGAGTTTACAGTTCAAGCAGTGCATCTTAAATGTGAGAGTTCTGTCAAGGGTTACATTCAGATATTTTGGAGTGTCACAGGTCTGTAATTGGATACCAGACCACATTACTTTGAGTTCACGATGAGCTTCCTTGTGCCTCAGGTGTAAAGCACACACCTGCGTTTTTGAAGGGTTAGGCTTTAGCTGGTTTTCACTGTAATGCTTGTCAAGCAATCAAAGGCAGCAGGCAGATTTGTTTCAACTGTGTCAAAAGCTGTGCTCCGTGTGGCCAGGGTGAGGTACATGAAGCTTCTGGTGTTTGGAGATACTGGCTGATCGTTCGTGTAAATATTAAAAAGTAACTTCCTTGAGGTAGGCCATTTTTCTGTATTCTCCAACGGCTTCGCTTTCCTTGGGAGTCGACGAAAGACCTTCTGTTCTGGAGAAGCGCAGCGATGAGTCTAGTTAAACCATTATCGTTCGTCAGGTTGTAGACCTTGTCTAGTAGGATTTGATGGTTGACAGTATCATATGCTGCTGATAGATCCACTAAGACTACACCTGTGATCTTACGTGTTTCATATCCATCCACTATAAATTGTGTTAGGTTAAGTAATTGTCCGGTACAGCTCTTGCCAGGACGAAATCCACACTGTTGTGCTATTATTAGTGTGTCAATGGCAGGTAAAATACGATTTAAAATCAATCTTTCGAACAATTTGTAGAGTTGACACAGAAGTGCTATTGGTCTTAAATCTTTTGAATCGGTGCCTTCCTTTCCAGGTTTCAGCAAGGCAATTACTTCAGACCTACGCCATATCTTCGGTATCTGGTATTTGATCATACAATTATTGAAAAGCTGCACAACCCATCCTTTGTTTTTGAGTCTAAAATTCTTAATTTGTTCGGACCGGATTTCATCTAAGCCCCGCTACTTTGCCAGTTTTACTTTCTCTAATGACCTTGTCCAATTCCAGCATACCGAAGGGGATAGTGAAGTCGTCTCTTTCTTCCTGTTTTTTGTTTGGCGCGTTCTGCGCAATTTTCCTGTCTTGATAGCTTTTCCATTCAGCAGTAGCTGATGTGCAATCAGGTTTGGATTGATGTTAGAATGGCCAGTCATTTTCGTTGGGTCGTTGTTGGGGCGCTTCAATAATCTCCTTGCCTTGTGGCTGTCTCTAGTCAAACTTAGTCCTTCTACTGTCTTCATCCACTTTCACGTTTTACCGCACCAGCTTCAATTGTCTCTTCTCCAAAAGGGTTATTTTCAAACATCGATTTATATTCCTTGAACTGGGCAGCTACGTTAGAAGTGAGACCTATAATATATGGTGATCTACAACCACGAGGTATAGACATTCTGGAGAATTTTTTCACAACTGCAGGAAAGGTGTCGTAAGATTCTGGTGTTGGCTGTTTAGTAGATACGACATTATCCAACAACTCCGTGAACTTTGGCCAGTTAGCTTTCTTGAAATTATACCTCCTACGGAGGTCTTACTGCTGCTAACACTTGCTCTGTGCTGTGTTTTCGGTAGTGGACTACACATTGACTTCACACATTGTTGGCTAATGTTATTGCTACTAAATATGAGATCAGAGTTGTAGCCCCGTCTCCATCTCCTACTGTTGAAAGATGCTGGGAGCTTAGAGTCGTGTATGAGAGTAAGGTGACTTACTTCTGCCCATTCCTGTAATGCAACTATCGTCATCGGATTCATAGCCCCATAAAGTACTGTGGCAATTAATGTCGCCAATAACTATCTGTGTAGGCCTATGTTGATTCCCAAAGTTGAACGGAACATTTGCTTTGAAGTCGATGTTGGGTGGTTTATACACAGAGGAGATTGTGTAATTATTCAACTCAACCGTGAGAATTTCAATATAGTCTACATCTCTAAAAGCAGTCGAAAGTATCTGGACATCTGGCCGGACAAAGATAGCACTTCCGTACATACCGCGGGGTCTCTCAATAACACGTAACATTCCATTTACCATTGGTCGGCCCATATCAATACTTCGGTGTGTTTCCTGTATGCACAGGATATGGCATTTGTGTCGGCTGCATAGATCTTGGAGTAGCTCCCCTTTGGCTGGTGATATGCCTTCTATGTTAACAGAGATTATTGTTAACTGTGGCCCTGAAAAGGGCTCAACTGTTGATATTTCAGTGTTTCATTAGTTGACTGACGTTGCCCAGGATACGCCCGATTGTAAATCATTCTCTTTTAATTATAACTAGCAGAAGTACCCGTTCTTCGAACGGTGTTCGGTGTTAACACCAGACATTATCAATTGAGCTACTGTTGCAATGGTTAGCGGTTTGTCATTCCTTCATAAGTTTATCAGAACGAAGTTAGTTTTCTGGGAATATCACACACACTGTTAATTTAAGGGCCTTAAAATGTGGTTTTCGGAGACCCTTTATAGGCTCCCGAATTTTGTGTCTCACATTGAGAATACTTCGGTGTGTTTCCTGTATGCACAGGATATGCTTTGGTCGTCCATCCAGGATAATTTTTATATTTCGTCTATTTTTGCATATATTTTGAGAAGTTATTCCCTATAGCCACCTTTCTACCGTATCGAAAGTACGGTGAAGAGTTTTATAAATGATTGATGTATTGACTCTCATGGATACCACACCTAATTTTACGATGCACCAAGCATCCGAACACGAGCTATAGGCGTAGGCTACATAAAGATACACAGAAAGACAGACAGACAATTCTATTGTCTACAACATATCACCCAGATATCCAAATATGGGTATATCTACCACACAGTATCAAACAAAATCATCCTTACGATTAACCCGTATGTCGACAAAAAAAAAGTTAAAATGTGCTCTCAAACTAAATTCACCTAACGTGTACTTCCTTGCGATGAACCCGTATGTCGACAAAAAAAAAAAGATTAGTTAAAATGTGCTCTCAAACTAAATTCTCCTAACGTGTACTTCTTGACGTGAAATAGAATTGAAAGCCTTGTAGACGAAACGCAATACACGTCACATAAAAACTGACCGTCTACGTTGTGTTAGGTCCCCATACACAGGAAGGCCCCTTTCATAAATTATAAAGGCTTGTGGTGCATCAATATTCAGGTTCTTTGGCCTCAGAAGGCCCAAATTCCTAGAAGCCGCAAAGAAAAAAATGCGGATTCAATGCAGGAATTTTTGAAAATAATGTTTCTGTTTGGAGATATAATAGACCTTCTGTACTATATGTCGCAAGTGAAAATAGCATGAAAAAAATTTGGTTACCCCTTGATCCCCTTAATTGCATTGATGAATTATACAGTCTACGTTGGTTCTGTGATAACCGTATAGCCATTTGCAAACTTACACAGAAATGTAATAAATGGAGTGACATTACTTCTTACAGAAATACAGTAGATGGAAAGTTGGCTGTCACACCTTGAGATAATGTTGTCATGGTTACCGGCTTGCATTCCTTCATTAGTTTGTTAAATTAAATTAAATTAGTTTTCTGGGAATATCTCAGAAACTGTTGGTTTTAGAGCCTTATAAAATAGTTTTCGAGGACCTTTTAGGGCCCACAAGTTTTGTTTCTGGCACCGAGGGGCTTTGTCTCGTCGTTGTACGCCATAATAATAATAATAATCTAATATAGGGATAGGAATATAATAGACCTGCCGTACCCCACTCGCATGTGTAAATCGCGTGAAAAAATTTCTAGAGTACCCCCTTAAGCGTATTGTACGTATTGATGAATTTTACAGCTTAATTTGGTTCCGTGATAAACTTCTAGCCGTTTGCAAAATTTCACACTAATGTAGACTAATTAATGGAATTGCATTGCGTCTTACAGCAATAGATGGACCCCTGAGAATCTGTTGCCTTGGTTACCGGTTTGCATTCTTTCATTAGTTTATTAAATGAAATTAGTTTTCTGGGAATATCTCAAAAACGGTTGGTTTTTGGGCCTTAAAATGTGGTTTTCGGGGGCCCCCGAGTTTTGTCTCTCGCATTGAGGGGCTGAAAATGAGCTCTGTCTCGTCCTTCTACGCCTATTTCAGCATGTATTTAAGGGGGGTAAGCCCCCTTTTATGACAGGTACGGAGAAGAGTTACATCAATGATTAGCGTCGTGCCTCTGATGGATATGTGTACCAAATTTTACGTTGATACTCCCAGCCGTTCTCGAGTTATAAGGGAACAAAGTTGTCCACAGACAGACAAACAAACAGACAGAAAAAATTGTGCGCATCCATCATAAAACAGTCTGAAACGCGTAAATAACTCAATTTTCCGTAGAAATTCAGAAGAAACAGACAAACGTTCTTTTTTATACACAGTGTGGTCCACCAGTCCCTTATTATATTGTTTTATGAGTGATTAGGGGAGAATACTTGGGAATAGTGATTAGCGGCGGTAGGGGTATCAATAGGCGAGGGGATAGGACAGGTAGGGTGTGGGGGTTTAGTTTTGGTTAATCGGCGGAATGTGGACCACAAGTTGGAGATGTTAGGGTGCAGGCATTGTGCTAGTGTTGGCGTTTTATCGCTTTTATTAATGATTTTGCGTGGCGCATGTGTTTGCGGTGTTGCCTGAGGGTAGAAGTGTCACGGGTGTGGAAGTAGAATTTTAGGATGCATGTGCGGTTTTAAGGAGAGCGAGGGCTTTAGTTGGGATGAAAGGAATGTTTGCGGTCAGCTGCAAGGGTACAAATGTTCGGGAGCGTGGTGGGAGAAGTGAGGTTAGGGGTAGGGTTTTGTGGGAAAAAATGTGGGATAGTGTTGATGGTCACTGCCGTTTGTAGGAAGCATGTGGATTGTAGGAGAAGGGGTAAGAGAGGGGGTCAGGTGTGGTGTTCGTTCTGTGGGGAGGGGGCGGTTTGTAGCTGAATGCGGGATGGGGAAGGCGCTATTGTTACAGTACTGGGGGAGGGGAGGGGGTGTGACCGTTTCTGGTTCTATGGGGAGGGGGCGGGTTGTAGCTGAATGCGGGATGGGGAAGGCGCTATTGTTACTGTACTGGGGGAGGGGAGGGGGTGAGACCGTTTCTGGTTGCGGGGAGGGGGCGGGTTGTAGCTGAATGCGGGATGGGGAAGGCGCTATTGTTACAGTACAGGGGGAGAGGAGGGGGTGTGACCGTTTCTGGTTGAGGGGAGGGGGTGGGTTGTAGCTGAATGCGGGATGGGGAAGGCGCTATTGTTACAGTACTGGGGGAGGGGAGAGGGTGTAACCGGTTCTGGTTCTATGGGGATGGGGCGGGTTGTAGCTGAATGCGGGATGGGGAAGTCGCTATTGTAACAGTACTGGTGGAGGGGAGGGGGTGTGACCGTTTCTGGTTCTGTGGGGAGGGGGCGGGTTGTAGCTGAATGCGGGATGGGGTTGGCGCAATTGTTACAGTACTGGGGGAGGGGAGGGGGTGTAACCGTTTCTGGTTCTGTGGGGAGGAGGCGGGTTGTAGCTGAATGCGGGATGGGGAAGGCGCTATTGTTACAGTACTGGGGGAGGGGAGGGGGTGAGACCGTTTCTGGTTCTAGGGGGAGGGGGCGGGTTGTAGCTGAATGCGGGATGGGGAAGGCGCTATTGTTACACATCACCTCATATGGCACATACCTGAGGCTGCACGCACGGGGCCGGTTCCACGCGGCGGTGGCGCCAACCGAAAATGCGCCTCCCACGCACCGGGCCGGACCTGAGAAAGTATGGTATGCTCAGATTAATTTAAATAATACAGGTACGTAAACATTATTAAGTACACTCACAGCTGTTTGTTTTGAGGAAATCTGTAAAATGTCTTGGGATCACTTTGTATTTTGTGATTATAATACCCATACTTAGCCCAAAAGTTACACTTCTAACATGTGCAGCATATAAACTTTCCAGTTGATTGAAATCGAGTTCGTAGTTGTCTGCGTGAACCGCTAGATAGCACGCTGAATCGGTGTCGGCAGTTCCTCACGGAAGTTTCCACTTTTATCATATTTAGTCATTTGTCTTATAGGCTACCACCTGGAGGTCCTTAAACCGGATGAGAACAGGAGTGTCTAAGTGTCGTAGGGACCTTTTGAAGTGGGGCTATGCAGAAGATCCAAGATGTCACTGTGGGGAAATCCAGACTCCACAACACCTGCTCACGTGCCAAGATCTGAATGACACCTGCAGCCAGAAAGACCGTATGTTGGCCACAGACCGGGGGATAATAGCTGCAGATTTCTGGAAACGAAGAGTATTTTTGTGTGTCCCCCGGACGGAAATATAATATAATAAAGTATATAGCATGACAAAGTTGGTTGAGGTTCAATAGATAGTATGCACGTTACATGTATCAGCAAGCGTAAAATCAGGTTGGCAACACTGCCATGTATGGGGTGCTCAAACTGAAATTGAAATATTATGGTCAATAAACGTGGCAATCCTGGAAGAAATTCATTTAATAATATGGAAGTTCCACGTGATTAAACATTAAACCTATCAGAACCGGTTACTGTGTATTGTGCCCGTCTGTCCAACTGGGATGGACAGGCGATATCACGAGGTTCGGATCTCAGGGCGTCCTGGGTTATGCCGGCTAATAAATTGCACACTGCCCTCATGTTCCACGTAAACATGTATTCTCAAGTGATTGGTGCAACATGGCGGTAGTTACCGTGTCCACAACAAAGTGATATATAGAGAGATACATATATATAACAAGAACTATACAGCCTATTTTCTTATATCCTACTTATGTTAATTACCTCTATCTACACACAAAATTTCAGTTTGATTGCTGTAATAGATTCGAAGATATTGAGAACAGTCCAAATATTTCAGATGGTCGCCATGTGGGATTTTTATGTAATGTATGTAGGTCTTAGAGTTATGTGCTATTACATGAAGATTATTGGGTAGGTGTAGTTTTCAAACCTCAATCGCATGATCAGGACACAAGAAATAAAAACGAGATTTAAAAATTTCGGACAGCTGCCATCTTGTGGTTATGAAAACAATTGAAATAAATTAGAAGCCAGTGTGTTAAAATTTATATAAGCATTTACCATACCAAGTTTACTGCGCTCGGATGGTTAAATCGCGAGAAACGTCCTTTTAAATATTTGTACTTTGTGCCGCCATGTTGGATTTGTGCTCACCAGCTTATTGAAAGTCATACGGATGAACTTTTGTTCATAGCCTCTAACAAACAAAATTTCAGTTTGATTGCTATCATAGATTAATAGATATTGAGAACCGTCTAAATATTTCGGGTGGCCGCCATATGTAGGCCATAGAGTTCCAGTATGTACTATTAGATGACGTAGGTTTATTACTCAAACGTTCACTTCGATCACATGATTAATACACAAGGAATAAAAACTTAATTTTAAAATTGCGCACAGCCGCCATCCTGAGGTTATGTAAACAATTGAAATAAATGAGATGCCAGTTCATTTCAATGTGTATAAACATTTACTGTATATTTCACTGCGCTCAGATGATAAAATCGCGAGAAAAGTCTATTAAAATAGTTCAAATTCGCGTGGCTGCCATGTTCGTTCTGTAATTTACAGGTTTTTGAAAGTTATATAGGTGAACGTGTACTAGTACCCTTTATCACCGTACAAAATGTCAGGGGGATATCATTTATAGTGTCGGAGATATGGTTATGTAAACAATGGAACAAAATTGGATGCCAGAGCATTACAATGTGTATAAGTATTTGCAGTACCAAGTTTCATTGCAGTTGGATGGTTATATCGTGAGAAAAGTCTTTAAAAGTTTCCACTTCTCTTGGCCGCCATGTTCGTTTTGTAGTTATCAGCTTTATCAAAGTCTCATAAGTTAGGTTAACTTCCAGTAGCGCCCTTTACCACCGTAAAACCATTCAGGGAGATATCAGTCGGAAATAAAGAATGCCGGGGAAATATGTCGCACAGACACCATGTTGGATTGGTGAGACGTAATACATTTTGAAAGGCACGGTCGGGGTCAGTCTAAATAGTGCTATAACCTCACCGCGTTTCATTGAAATCGCTCCAGCCGTTTAGATTTTATTAGGGGGGAAGCACACTGACCTTGGGTGACTTGCTGACAATGTAGCACCCTTCAGCCCATTTCCCCCTCCAAGCTTGCCCTCAGAAGCGAGGCAGATTGCGATTGTATTGCACTGCTTTGTTACATTTATTGCGGTCAATGAGGAACTGCTCATTGAAGTTGAAAAAACACATCCTATTCCTTACGATATAAGTGATAAAGCATTATCACGATCTGTCAAGGACAAGGAATGTATAGGAGATGGTCGTGAGCTTTCTTTACTTTATATGCTTTTGCTTATTTTAGTCGAGGTCATATATAGACTACCCGTGTATTTGTTTGATGTTGGTGGATGTAAGTGATGACCTGTGTTATTGTGTTGGCTGGACTAGTGTGTGTATTTGTAAATTGGGGATAGGATTGGGAAGGAGGTGGCCGTGGCTTTGTGTTAGGTTAGAAGTGGGGGAAACCACGGAAGACCTTTTCGAGGATGGCTGAGGTAGGAATCGAAACCTCCTCAGTTTTGCCTCACGAGGCTGAATGTACCCCGTTCCAGCCCTCACACCAGGAATTGAACCCAGACCTCCGACAGCCAAGAACGCTAGTCGCTACACCACGAGGTGGTCTAAAAGGGCAAATACGTGTTTCTAAGATTGCATACTATTGTGATAAATAAATATCACGCATGGCAACAGCTTTTATTAACTTAGAGAAACAACTTAGAAACACATTAATCCTATCCTCAATGTACAAATACACGCACTCGTACAGCCATCACAATGACACAGGTTATCACACAAACACACCCAAATACACGCGGCTATAAGACCACGATGTCGCAGCTTGTAAAATAAGCAACACTAACATAATACAAAGTAATAAACACACATTTGGTCTTCATTTCCGGGAATCGAACGACTTTACCTATGATGCATGCTTGAGATATCAATTAGAGAAGGCAATATCCACTGCACTGTTCCCCTCCTAAATTTATGTCATGGATCCAAAATATTATTTATTTTTCTCGGCTACTTCCCAGGCTAAAGCTATAGCTCTAGTTTCCCCCACATTACTATTCTCGCGTGGTGTTCCGAGACTGGATTGACGGAGACTGAGGCAAGGTGCGGCTGGCGAACGGATACGAGAGAAACGGAACAGAAGCAAACTGAACGGAACGGAGGCAGGGTGCTCCCAGCTTAAGCCTATTTCTTTTTGATAAATGAAAATAGGCAAGAAATGAATGATTGTGTGTTCGTCCCTTATGCGTACATATGCGATCAAATGTTGGTGAGTTGTTGTGCACACTCCCGGGATGGTTACAGGCATATTAAATCAAATTTACAATCGGTAACGAGTGAGTAGTTTCAACAAATGCGTGTTGGCGATGCGTTCATATACCATTAATCCGATGGCGATGAAACTTTGGTGAGTTGCTGTGTACACTAAAAAAGGTTTCTGACTTGGTAAATCCATTTTACAATACGTAGCGAACGAATAGATTTAATAAGTGACAGTGCGCGAATCGTTTCAACAAACTCCCGTATGCGTTCATAAACCATTCATACGATTGCGATGGATCCTTGGTGAGTTCCTGCGAAGGTTTTTGACTTAGTAAATCCATGTTACAATTGGTAGAGCACGAGTAGATCTAACAAATGAGTTACGGCGCGCGAATCGTTTTTTCAAAGTCCTATATGCGTTATATACCATTCATCCAAGTGCAATGAAACTTTGGTTAGTTGTTGTGTACACTCCTGCGAGGGTTTCTGACATAGTAATTCCATATTACAATAGGTAACGCACGGGTAGATTCAACAAATGAGTGACGGGCGTGAATCGTTTCAAGAATGACCCGTATGCGTTCATATACCACTCATCCGATTGCAATGATTGTTGTGTACACTCCTGCGAATGATTCTGATTTAGAAATTCCAATTTTGAAACAGTGCAATGGTCCCAATTTGTGACCAGAATGAAATAATTTTATATATTTTATTATTATTATTATTATTATTATTATTATTATTATTATTATTATTATTATTATCAATATTTTTTCAAGTTTACATTTTACCTTTTATTAGTTACTATGTTAACTAATATGTTTACATCTATTATTATGCGGTAATGTAGAATATTATGGCAATTGAAAGGACTTGGAGCGATACACATTATATTTGAAATAAGTTAGACGCTTGACTGAATATTATTTCTGAAGAAAATACGAACAAGAGAAGAAGAGGGTGTTCGCGGGAAGGCCGGCTTATTCACCGCTTCCTGGTAACGATATGAATAGACACTTATGTCTTTCACATCAAGTATTCTACCAGTATACAAATCATACTAAGAAGGGATTCTATGGAGAATTGCCATTAACAATACCTGGCAGGCAAGGTAAAGAATGGGGCTTGTGTACGTGGAAAGTACAGTAGGCGAGGAGTCCTTTGCAACTTTATACAAAATGTGGGCTGGACCTCCCGAGAAATGCTACAAAGAAGTATTGTCATTGTTGATATGTGAAAGGCGGGCTAATATTGCCTAGCGACCTCAGAAGAGGGGATAGACACGTGCCTTACCTGGGAACGTTATATATATGACGGCCGCCCAAATGGATTATTATTATTGAATTGCTGGAGTAGAGGGAATGGTGCTGTGTGAAGAGAGGAATGGAACTTGTAGCGAGATGGAGTCTGTAACGCAGTTCTAAACTAGACAGTTGACTATTTAAGATGTGAATTTGATAAGACATTCTGTCTCATCAAACTGTGACATGGTTGTGTACGAGGCTATTGTCACAGGGATGATTTTTGGAATTTATTCCGTCATCCACATATAAATTTATTACGTTGAGGAAGATTAGGGCCATCAGGAACTCTCTACGCAACAATCCGACTACAAAGATCTTCAATGCGGTGAGCGATTTAAAACAGTTTTACTCCAGTCAAATCAGAAGGCTCTCATGCATATTAAATTCAATCTATATTTTATTCAATTAACTCAGTATACTCCAATTTCCAATCAAGACCCATAATACAAGTAAATTCAGTAGATTCTTTAATTTAATTTATTATTATTATTATTATCTTTAGTATTTTATTCTTTTTGCACTTGTTTTTATATATTAAATTCATTTTTAAATTCAAATGTTTGACTGGTTTCCTTTAGTAGCTAGAAATTACTATAAGGCAACACCATTCTCCTGAACTAATTATCGTAAGGTTAGATTACGTAAGTTTCACTACGGCTGGAGATAGGAATTTCGATGCTCTACCTCTGTTTAACCGAGGTTTAATATATTATTTTGATCATGATATATAAATGGTCTGTCGCCCTTGGCTACATATAATACTACACATTATGTACTTTTTTTAGTGAAGCTGACAACAATACAGACACACTATTAGATTAATACCCAATTAAATGTTTCATTTTGATCACCCAAAAGTGGGCGACTATTTAAATTATTAACCTTTGCATATAACTTTATTCTTATTAACAGTAATCAAGATTCAGTTTACAATAACCCATTACAAATGGCTGGCTCAACGAGGGACATTAAGTTCTCTATACCATTAAACAGGTAGCGCACAAGCAGTTTCAACAAATAAGTGATGGCACGCGAATCGTTTCAACAAACTCCCGTATGCTTTCATATACCATTCATCCGATTGCGATGAAATTTTAATGAGTTATTGTGAAAACTCCCGTTAAGGTTTCTGACTTAGTAAATCCATTTCACAGTAGATAGCGCACGAGGATGTTCATCAAATGATTGACAGCGTTCGAATAGTTTCAAAATACTCCCGTTTGCGTTCATATACCATTCACCGATTGCAATAAAACTTTGGTGAGTTGTTGAGCACGCTCCCACGAATGATTCTGAGATAGTAAATCCATTTTACAATGGTTTAGAGGCAGTAAATGGAAAAAGAAAAAATATTGTGTATCCAAAAGCACTTCTACAAACAAAGTTACAACGCCAATACTTTCTTTGATTGGCATTGCAATCCTTGCCGGGTACGCTAGTTATATATAAACTTTTGAACTGGCGGTGGTTTTGGGGTCTGGGGGGTCGCAACATTGTATTTATTGCAATAGTCATCCTTCTAATGAAATCTACCTAAGAGCATTAATTATTATAACTAATGCATTTTACCCCATGCAAATAGGATGCAGCCATCTATACAAATAAAAAGTTAAATAAACAAATTAAATTATCGCATTCGATTGATCTTTTCAAAGATGATTATTTACATTATTTACATGTCAGGATTATGTTTCACACACGCATCATCATCTTAAATATTGTTTAATAGTTGTAACTTAAGTCCAATTTAAAAATACACCAAGTCTAAAATCTGGAAAAAATTTCCAAAATTCCTTATCTGGGCGAGGCTTCCTCAAAATAGAATATCATTATAAGCTATAGAAAAGTTATTCTCACACTTAGCAAATATTTTTCTAGAAGAGCTTTCTTAAAATTACTTATTTGTTATAAACAATTTAAATTGTGAACACTTTGAATATTCATTCACTGGATCACATTACATACATAACACTGTGTCCTTTAATAAGTCACAAAACACAGAATCTGACCAAGTCATTTAACTAACTTGCTATAACATTTGACGTAACGTCATTTTACCATGTCTGAAATAGTTGCTTCAGAATAACAACATATTATTTGACGTGGAAGTCTATTAACTGGAGTGGACCTACATTTCACATATTTGAAGCTTGAACCTAATCGAAGGTTGATCATCTCGATGTGCATTAATGTTGGATGTGGTCAGGCACCACGACCCCTCTTGGAACTCCGTCCTCAATAAGGTCCTTTCCAAGCATTCCCTTGGCGCTGGGGCCATTATTTACAGGATTGCCTCAATCGCAACCTTCCCATATAAGTGGGTTCATCACTAGATCGTCAGAGTTCACTCTCAGGAAACACACATATTACTGAGAACACTGGATCCCTTTATCTATCTTTAACTTTCTAATCAGAATATTAAGCTTCATTAATCTACACATCCAATAATAGCTTAAGGAACAATTATCATTAACATTTCTACTGAATAAGATCAGAGTTCTTATTTTCAAAATAATTCAGTGCTTTCAAAATCCAGAATTATTATTATTTTTTCTTTTGTCGTGTGGCCTCCTGAGAGGCCGAGTGCATGTCTTTCTAGTCGACGCCCGTGGGCTACCTCAAATAGGGATGAAATGAGAGAATGAAATTGGGCAAGGATGTGGAGGGAAGCGGCCGTGGCCTGTCAGAATGTGCCGTCCCAGCATTTGCCTTGGGTTGAAAATGGAGAAACCACGGAAACCCATTTCAAGGTCGGCCGATGGTGGGGCTCGAACCCACGCGTCTACCGAGTCAGCTGATAGCTTGGCCCCATAGCCTAACGCTGCGCTTTAGTGAGCGTAACCTCCGCTGTCGGTATTATTATTATTATTATTATTATTATTACAGATGAAAAGTAAATTAAATTTGCATTGTTATAAATTGTTAACCTGTGCTCTTAAGAGTACCATTTAATTCCATTGCGTCGTAAAATAGGGAAAGACTTCCTATTAGATTAATTCAATTAAAGACGTAAATTTCGAAATATGAGGATCCACCTCACCTTCTAGATCAAATAAAAATTCAAGTGAGCGATGATGACGACAATTCAAACTACTTGTCAAAGAAGTTCGAGATAATGGAAACATACGGAGTTATGGAAATCAGGCACCACGACTCCTCTTGGAACTCCGTCCTCAGTAAGGTCCTTTCCTAGCATTCCCTTGGCGCTGGGGCCACAAGCATGGCGTCGTTCCCATTTTTCCATCAATATGTGGCCTCGTCCATCTTCACCTGGGTCTCAAGCCCATCATCGTCTTCTCAATGTTGGTCAGCGTGATAGTGTTCCATTTTACGGGCCCGATTATGGTCCAATATTTGTATGTGCACTCGGCAATCAGTAATGTTCAGTGTGAACGGCTAGTCTAAATAGTCCACTATTAGAAAATATTACGATACGTTAATTACTTGTAATCGTAATCGTTAAGTCCACTGGCATTTGTTTGAGTTACAAATATTATATTCAATCAATTTAAAAGGTGGCTGATTGCCTTCTAGTTCATAATATTCCAGTGTGTCAAGTCATGAGCACTGACCTACTCTTATGTGTAGAATATGGGCAGATTGAATATCTCGGATATATTCCAGTGTGTCAAGTCATAAGAACTGACCTTCTCTTATGTGTAGAATATGGTCAGATTGAATATCTCGGATATATTCCAGTGTGTCAAGTCATAAGCACTGACCTACTCTTATGTGTAGAATATGGTCAGATTGAATATCTCGGATATATTCCAGTGTGTCAAGTCATAAGCACTGACCTACTCTTATGTGTAGAATATGGTCAGATTGAATATCTCGGATATATTCCAGTGTGTCAAGTCATGAGCACTGACCTACTCTTATGTGTAGAATATGGTCAGATTGAATATCTCGGATATATTCCAGTGTGTCAAGTCATAAGAACTGACCTTCTCTTATGTGTAGAATATGGTCAGATTGAATATCTCGGATATATTCCAGTGTGTCAAGTCATGAGCACTGACCTACTCTTATGTGTAGAATATGGTCAGATTGAATATCTCGGATATATTCCAGTGTGTCAAGTCATGAGCACTGACCTTCTCTTATGTGTAGAATATGGTCAGATTGAATATCTCGGATATATTCCAGTGTGTCAAGTCATGAGCACTGACCTACTCTTATGTGTAGAATATGGTCAGATTGAATATCTCGGATATATTCCAGTGTGTCAAGTCATAAGCACTGACCTACTCTTATGTGTAGAATATGGTCAGATTGAATATCTCGGATATATTCCAGTGTGTCAAGTCATAAGCACTGACCTTCTCTTATGTGTAGAATATGGTCAGATTGAATATCTCGGATATATTCCAGTGTGTCAAGTCATAAGCACTGACCTACTCTTATGTGTAGAATATGGTCAGATTGAATATCTCGGATATATTCCAGTGTGTCAAGTCATGAGCACTGACCTACTCTTATGTGTAGAATATGGTCAGATTGAATATCTCGGATATATTCCAGTGTGTCAAGTCATAAGCACTGACCTACTCTTATGTGTAGAATATGGTCAGATTGAATATCTCGGATATATTCCAGTGTGTCAAGTCATAAGCACTGACCTACTCTTATGTGTAGAATATGGTCAGATTGAATATCTCGGATATATTCCAGTGTGTCAAGTCATGAGCACTGACCTACTCTTATGTGTAGAATATGGTCAGATTGAATATCTCGGATATATTCCAGTGTGTCAAGTCATAAGCACTGACCTACTCTTATGTGTAGAATATGGTCAGATTGAATATCTCGGATATATTCCAGTGTGTCAAGTCATGAGCACTGACCTACTCTTATGTGTAGAATATGGTCAGATTGAATATCTCGGATATATTCCAGTGTGTCAAGTCATAAGCACTGACCTACTCTTATGTGTAGAATATGGTCAGATTGAATATCTCGGATATATTCCAGTGTGTCAAGTCATGAGCACTGACCTACTCTTATGTGTAGAATATGGTCAGATTGAATATCTCGGATATATTCCAGTGTGTCAAGTCATAAGCACTGACCGACTCTTATGTGTAGAATATGGTCAGATTGAATATCTCGGATATATTCCAGTGTGTCAAGTCATGAGCACTGACCTTCTCTTATGTGTAGAATATGGTCAGATTGAATATCTCGGATATATTACAGTGTGTCAAGTCATGAGCACTGACCTACTCTTATGTGTAGAATATGGTCAGATTGAATATCTCGGATATTTATTTCACTGTCCACGATCTCTGAATTAGTCGGAATACACTTCACAAATATTCACTCGATTGGTTATAAGTAGGGCTCGGATTTTTAGGTAAATTAATATTTTCTTATGTAAATACATATTTTAAGCATTTTTCCTATAAATACATAAATTCCTGCTTTTTACTTGTTAGCACATAAAATGACATAATATTTACATTTTTAAATCAGTATGCTAGATCTTTCAGTTTATTGCATTTTTGTTCTGTTTTACTTCACCGGGTCAGAACCTGTGATCTATCCAATCTTCATGCAGAGCGTATGTCAGATTGCAACTGTGTTATTCTTAACTTGTCGCCCCGTGTCACTCAGTGTGGAAACCTGGCATTTCCTAGTCCATAACTATATTGCAACACGTGCTAGATCCCCCGCCCCCCCCCTCTCTCTCTCTCTCTCTCTCTCTCTCTCTCCCACCTACCTGGAACCAGGGCTCACATGCAGTTCATTTCTGGTACTGTGAAGTATAAGGGAGTTCTACGATGCCTAAAGTAAAAACAACTACAAGTTATCGTCTGTTGCAGAATTTAAAGTGGTTTTTTTAAGTTCTGATGGGGCATTCTGTTCTGTCGACGAAGTGGAAAAGCAATCAAGGCAGAATTGCGACCTCAAATTGCACAACACCTCAAAGACGCCTTCAGAATAAGTGTTTCGCGATAATCGTCGGTCATTTGTGATTGACAACCTGAAGATGTATCTCGTTGTGTATTGTAATGCTTCAGCAGTCAGTGAGACACATAATAAATTGTATTCGTGAGTACTGCATATTGTTTATATTCAGATTAATAAACTAAATTATAATTAAATATTTTCACTTTTTCGTCACATATTTCAGGTATTTTTAATACATAAAAAATACATATTTTCCCAATTTTTTGCACCTAGAAATCCGAGCCCTAGTTATAAGTGCCACATATTCTGGTTTCTGCGTCCACAGACGACTTACAAAAAGTAACCACGGTGATGTTACAACATACATTGCAGTCAGCTTAGCAAGTTTGGAATATATTCCAAAATTGGGATGGTCGAACTCCGCTAATTAGGCTAAACCCATACAGTCCTGTCAGCTCACGCTAATGGCTTTGGGAAGAGAGTGGGGGTAGGCAATCTCTCCTGAGTTGACTGACGGCTATATACACCTGGACCCCCTGGAGATACCGTAGATATAATCAGTGCAGCTAACATGTTATCCATGTACAGTCATAGAAGTAAAAGGATTGCGAGTTATAGAAAACTATAAATGTTGTAAGTTGGAGTTGACACAACGGGGCCAAAATTGGAGGTGTTCCAACAAGGATTTAATTTATACATGCACCTTATTTTGTAGCAGAATATATAATTATAAGCATTTTGGTTCACAAGATATCGTTTTAAAGCTTATACGCCTAGTGCAGGCTGCAACTTGCATGTCTACGAAGCCACAACATAAAAATTAAAATGTGTAGATCTGAATAGTAGCTGTGAAACAACAAGAAAATAACCGAAACTTATCTTTATCAAGTGCAAGGCTAAACAAACCCAGGAATCTGGAATAATGAGTAGTATCGAATAAGTCTTTGAGATAACAAGAGTAGATATTGGCGAACACCGTAAATATCAGCGCAAGTTGACACATTACAAAATATATTTACCTTCACGTCCAGTTTGGAGTGGGGGCAGTGAAACGCGCCTCAGGCAACATCCCCTGTTAGGATTTTGCCCGTGGAGAGAACTCATTAACGGAGCTCGGTATCACCCTCCAAAATGTGTCCAGCGCACTATCTCTCGCGGCACGTGGACTGTTACAGATAGGTTGGTTGGTTGGTTCTTAAGTTTAGGGGCTGCGACAACGCGGTCATGTAGCCCCGTGTACTTTGGGTGTGTGTAGAATCTGTCTGATAACCGGTGTTAATTGTGATGGCTGTATTAGTGTGTGTATCTGTTTTTTAAATTTAAGTGCAGACTACAACTTAGAATTTTTCAAATAGTTCCTACTTTTGCCGCCAAACGCCACCGTCAACGACTAATAGGCTTAGTTCAGAACTCAGCTACTAGACACCACCGCAGTCGGCTCTTGGCAACGAACATAGAAACCTAAGAGCGTTGTTTACATTCTTAACCTATACAATTTAGTTTCACACAGGTGTAATTAGTGGAAAGATCTTTAACATGCTATACATCTATGACATGGGACCGCCGGCTTTACTTCCCCTCCGAAGGAAGGCATACTGAGGGATTTTTAACGCTCTTAAAAAATCCGACGGCTTCGGCTGGGTTTGAACCCGCTATCTTGGGCATAGAAGCTCAGCATGCTACCGTTACAGATAATTATCACGTGGTGTTTAGCCTAAGACACCAGCTGGAGTATAGTCCTCAGCTCCAGGTTATAAAGCTCCTGAAGGTCGATTCACCTTCGAAATTAAACAACTTTTCTCATGCATTATCAATCCTTCAAAAGTACTGTAGAGTAGACTTCCTCAATATCCCATAAATACTGTACCTATATTAATGCCTCATATATTTCTAATGGGTATGCTGGTATTGGTTCTGGGCCCGCGCGCTCTGTTCAAATTCACAAGGCAAGCAGCGTGCACTTGACCTCTAGCTTCCACGCATCGCGCTAGCCATGCTTCCTAGTCTCATCAGGGCACAGTATGCAAAGTTCAGCCTGCATACATTCTAATATATTGAGATTAGAATTTAAAAAATCAACATTTGGCAGCCCTTTTGACACTAAAGGGACCGCATATTCATATATTTTCTGTTGCACAAATCCAATTGATAGTATGGAAGTTAAATTCATTTAAAGCTTGGGCCTAGTTAGTTATTGTTGTTTTATGGGGCGGAGCTACGAGGTCATCTACCCCTAAGCTTGGACCTATCAGCAGGCATAGAATCATGTTGGCAACACTGTCAAAATGGGCACCTGTAAATTTACCTGATGTAATATTATCCACACATGTGTCAATTGTGGAGCAGTTTCCACGCATACCTTCCGAGTTCATTTTAACTGCAGTTTTTTAACAGTTGGTAGTATTGACATTATTTTCAAATATGACCGTGAGATATTCAGGCAATAGTCCAGGCAACGAATGCTCAAAAAAAGGTATAGAGGGAAATGTTTGGAACACAATTTTTGACTTCATAACTTTGTTTGGACTAGTTAGGAGGTGAACATATCAAAAGTCCCCACCCGTAGCCTTTGAGCCTTGGGGGAAGGGGAGGGTTTGAATGTCCAATTTTTCGTTTTTTTTCGCTTAAATCTCGGATACTATGCGTCCTAGCGAAATGACCACTCTATACAAAATTAAAGCTGATTAAATTTGCTACAAGTTTAATTCAGTTAAGTTTTTCGATACAGTACCTTGTAGAGTTTTCGCGTTATCCGCTCTTGAAAGTCTGTAATTTTGAAGAAAAAAAGCCTTATGCCCGTTGCTCACGGTAAATTTTTCCTTAAAATTTATTGTACAATAATTTAGTTTTATAAAATTTCTGTTGCTCACGGTCAAATTCAAGTTTTATAAAACATTTGATAAAACTTTCCATAAAATAGGACATGTTCTATTCCGTAAAATTAATTTTACGAAACGAACCAATCAGGGAAGCTGACATGAAGATGATGCTGGCGCCATGTGGTGAGAAGATTGTGAAGCTCGCTTGTAAACAAACACTTCGAAAATGGCAGGCTCCGGCTGGACTAAGGAAGCTGTTAGTGTTTTACTGGACGAGTACCAGAAATATCAGTCTTTGTATGAGGTTAAAACGCCCATATACCACAATAGAAATGCAAGAAGGGAGGCAGAAATCTCAATCGTCGAATATGTTTCACAAATTCGACCGAACACAAGCCAGGCTGATGTGAAGGCGAAGATAAACGGGCTTCGAACTCACTTGCAGTCTCATTTCAGGAGAAATGGCTTGCCTCATGTTAGTGTCCTGTCGAATAATTTTGGGACCAACAAGATGTAGGAGTTTTTTAAAACTGCTTTCCTCCATTTAAAAAAAAATCCTATATGAATTCTGATCTTCCAACCTCAACTCATTTTTGACCATGCGCAGCATTCCTCTACTCTTCTCTTCTTTTTATCCATTCCCGAGTCCAGGACTTCCTAGCATTTATTTTATTCCTTTTCACCACTGTGCGACATATAATCGTAGCTAAAGCAGCAATTTTTGCTTTGTTTGTTGGAGCCATACTCTCAAACCAATGTGTGTTGAACAGCTGATTCTTGGTTTAGATGTTTATCGGTAGATGGCGATCCTGATACATCCACGGATTTTATAAAATAATTTTACCGTGAACAACACAGCTTGCTTTCGTCAAATTTTTATAAAATTAGTTGTAAAATAAATTTTAAGAAACATTTTACCGTGAGCAACGGGCATTACCTTTTTTTGCTCTTTTTGACCGGATAACTCTTCAACTATGCACCCAAAAAATAAATGCCGGCCAGAGGGTTGTAGAACATTAAATTTCCTTCAATAATATAGCCTATATAACTTTACTGTATTATATATTTTCCTTCAAATGTTAAAACCCATTCACACAGACTTAGGCTACGCGCTGGGTACGTATTGGCGGCCCGGGACCGAATGCCGACTTATACACGTAGTTCACCAAAACAAGGATGCAGCTTACATTGCCAAGCTCACAGATTGGTTTGAGAAATTTCCTCCCTTCCCAGAGACCAGTGGCATCATATCTATCGCGACAGGAGGTGTTGGAGATACAACGATCACCTGATACAAAGCTGTTGCATTTGGTAAGCAAGCAATGACTAAAATGGTCAATTCGGCATTTTCTAACATCAAATTGTCTCGAAACGATCGAGCTATTCCCCTGTCAACAGTGAGCTCATCGATCAAAATCAACAACGAAAAGATTCCTGTGGACCCATTCTTGCTATTCCGACGTATATCCATCATCAAAAAAAAATAATAACAGACGAAGATTTAAAGCTGTATATGGGATACGAATTAGCCCCGTTCCCATTAGCCCTATTCAGTGAGAGAGGGTTGAGGAAATCGACTAAGTCAGCGCTGTAAGAACTATTCTACACTACGACCAAGGATGTACGTGTCGCACAGTTATACATCGTATTTGACGGAGGGCTCCTCCTCCATAAAGTAATTTGGCAAAAAGGTGCCTAGATATCGACAATCTGTGAGAACTACATCCACTTCATCACGAAGAACTACCACGGAAGGAGATGTACTGTAGTCTTTGACGGCTATTCCTCATCAACTTCAAGCACGAAAATAGCAGAGCAGCAAAGGCGCTATCGACTCAGCTAGTCTAGTTGTTTTAAGGGGCGGAACTACGAGGTCATCTGCCCCACTTAACACAGATTAAGGAATACAAATTTGGAATTGAATTTAAAATTTAGAGGTGGACACCTAAATATGAAAAGACCTAAAACTAATAACACAAAAAATTAAATAAAAATAATAATTATAAAAATTAACAAAATTTACGGAAAAACAAAAAATTATCATTCAAAACGAACAAGTCGTTGAGTCAATTTACACTGGAAAATTTAGATTGCTGGCCCTAACCCACTCTCACTTATAAAGCGGATGACGCGATCAGCAGGCACCGCGTCATCGGCTAATATAAGTTTGAGTGTCATCTGCAAACCAAGGTTTCTTCGTAAGTCAGCAAGATCCACACACTCGGTTAAAATGTGGGCCACGGTTAAAACGGCTCCTCAGATACAAATGGGGGGTTCTTCCCTTCTCATCAGATACTAGTGGGTGGATCTTGTATGACCTGTCCTTAGCCTACACAAAATAAAAGACTCTCTCCGTGACCGGAAAGAGCTCCGCCACACAGAGTAGTTCCCTTGATCGCTCTCAGTTTACTGGGCAGTGGGTCAGCTAGCCACTGACTCTCACAAAATGCCAGAACTTGTAGGCGTAACTGAGAGCGAATATCTCTAGCGGGTACCTCCATTGGACGAGGTGGTAGTGATACCACATCTTTATGCAGCTTGATCCGCTAACTCATTTCCCGCAATTCCCACGTGGCTTGGACGCCACAGAAAGATGATTCGAGTGTCAGCGTGGCACAGCCCGGCTAGTAGGTCGTGGATTCGCTGCACTAGGGGGTGCTGCGGGAAACATGTAGCAATTGACTGCAACGAACTCAAAGAATCGGTACATACGAGAGAAAGTGGAGTCATGCATCCTGTAGTGCAAACTGCAGAGCTTCATAGATAGCAACGAGCTCCGCAGTAAATACACTACAGGCCTCAGGCAAAGTGATCTTGGTATTTGCACCATCAATAACGTAAGCACAACCCACTTTCTCGCCCACCTTCGAACCATCCGTGTAGAGAATGCCAGCGTCTGGAAATTGGTGAACTATGCTGTGGAACTGCCTCCGGTAAACGGAGGCATCCGTGTTCACCTTAGGACCTCGGTGCAGAGGGACTTGCCACGGAGGTACCTCGCTAGATGTCCGGATCATACAGAGACCTACAGCCACTCCTATTTCAGTACACGAGCTATCAAGTCTAATACCAACCGGCCGAGTGGCACGAGGCCGGTTGGCGTACCCCTGGTGGTTTTGGGTAACGAAGAGAGCTTGATAGGTACTCAGCTAGTCTGCTGACATCCATTTCACCGAAGACACCGAGATAAACGTCAAGCAAGAAGATTTTCTGTCGATCAAGTTCAACAAAAGCAGGCTCATCAACATGCTTAAGGTGAAGCTTGAGGTCAATAGGATCAGGACCCTTCTAGCAGAAAGTGATGCGGACGTTCTGATCGTAGATACTGCTGTGGAAATGTCCGAAACAACAGCTGTCAGCATTGTGGGTGAAGATGTCGACCTCATAGTCCTGTTGATGGCTAAAGCTGATGCGCATAAGGACATTATTTTCATCAAGCCTGGACGTGGAAAGATAAGGGATTCCTTTTTCTCGTCCCAAGAGCTTCAGCAACAAGGTTTCAAGGACGTGCTGTCTTTGCAAGCCTTTACAGGATGCGACACAATAACTTCCACATTTCGAAAAAGCAAGGTCGCATTTGCGAAGTTGTATCTGAAGTCACCAGAGGTCCAGAAAGCAGCAGCGGTCTTTTCAGACCCTTCCTCCACCACCACGCGAGTACAAAAGGCAGGTGAAACCTGCATCTTGAGGTGGTATGGGGCTCCAGCGAAAGGGTCTCCCTCAATGCCTACAGGTACAAGTCATTCTTGAAATCGGTGGCCACCATCAAGCCTGATATATCTTGTCTTCCTCCCACCGTGAGAGCTGTAAAATAGCATTCCCTCCGAACATTCCACCAAGTTCAGCTGTGGCTGGGAAATGACCTGCCTCCTCAGATGTATGGGAGGAAGATTAAGAACAACTGCCTGGTCCCAGTGCACAGTGAGTTAGCAGCTGCACCGGAGGATATCCTGAAAATGTTTTCTGCCGATGCACGAAAGACTGTGCTAGCGCGAAGTGTGATTGCAAAAAAGCAAGCCTCAAATGTTCATCAGCATGCCAAAATTGCCAGCGGAACTGAAAAGTTGACTCAAAAGATGAAGAAGAACAGGAGGATCCCCTGACCTATCCCTAAAGAGGTCCGATGGAGAAGATATTGGGGAAAAAGAAGATGAAAACGAGGACGAGGATGAAGGTCCTTCCCCCCCACAAGAGAGCAAGAAATTGACCGTTGTAATGTTTTATGTTAATTCACTTTTCTTAACTTCATTTTAATTTAATGGTTGTGATTAATAAAACTATTCCAATACCTTAAAGACACTCATATATGCACACACATGGTCATAGCAACATATTTTCCCATTAAAATAGTCTAGATAATCTTTAATTAAGTGTGAGGAACCTGGTCAGCGGACCCACGAGTATATATATTCTAAAATAAGTAGCCTATCTGTGCTATTTAGACGTCCCGTACGCACTGTGTGTACATAATGGTGCATATTTCAGCCATTACGTTGACTGGGAATGGTGAGAAATTGAAAGATTCATTAGACGACAGTTGTCGCAAAACTTCAGATTTCACGCTCAACACTGAAATTGCTTTAACATTTGAAGGAAAATAGATAAAATAGTAAAGTTATATATATATTGAAGGGAATTTAATGTTCTGCAACTCTCTGGCCGGCATTTATTTTTTGGTTGCATAATTGAAGAGTTTTGCGGTCAAACAGAGCAAACAATGTGTGACAATTGGATTTATTTTCTCTTCAAAATGACAGAGCGGAAACTATACAAGATATCGAAACACGGGACTGAGTAAGCCTTGTAGCAAATTTACAGTGGCCATTTCTCTGGAACGGATATTTTCCGAGATTTGAGCGAAAAAACCAAATATGGGACCTTGAAAGCCCGCCCCCCCCCCCTCTCAAAGGCTACGGGCGGGGACTTCTGCACCTCTTAACTAGTCCAAAGAAACTTAAGAAGTCAAACAGTTCCCTCTATACCTTTTCGTTGCGTGGACTATGTAGGAAAAGTAGGAACTGAATTGGAGTAGAAAGCCTGAAAAAATAAGTAATGAAAATGCATTACGGCTGATAAATTTTGCTGTATCAGCTAACATGATCATAGACAGAGAAACTCCTGTGATGGCAAATCAGATTGACCATGTTCAGGACGGCCGGTCCTAGAGAGGTACTGAGATGGGATCTCACCATAATCTCGTTGTTGCAACAGTGATAATTAAATTGAAAACAGCATCAAAGTTTTTCTTTGAGTCCATTAAGAAATATTTAACGAAAAAGTTAAATACTACAGAGGAAAGTATAAAATATAGTATTGAAAATCAAAATAGGTTTGAACTTTCCTGGTGAACACTCCTGGTGAATAGTGAGGAAGTAGATGTATTCTATCAGCTGCAGAGAATTGCCTGCCTAAACAGAGGATAAGTAAGAAGAAATGGTTTGATGTGGCATGTGGCACTTCGTAGGGATCCTATTACAGAGCACGTTTACAAAGAGGAACAAAAAAAATCTGTAGTAAAGACCACAAGGGAAATCTAGTAATTGAACCGAACAAACTGCTGGTAATGAAAACGCCCCAGCTGAACTAATTCAATCTGGAAGGAAAGTATTACACCCTGACAATTTGGCTGAACGAAACGATGCCTGTAGAGTGGAAAGAATCTCTCATAGTGCCCCCGCATAAAAAGGGATACAAGGAACATATTCAAAATTACCGTGGAATATCTCTTATAAAATCTTATAAAATGCTATCCTTTATAATCGCTTGAATACATGTGCAGATAACATTATTGGTAATTATGAAAACTGGCTTTCGCAGTGATGAATCCACTACTGACAACATATTTGCAATCAAAATGATAAGTGAGAAAGTCACTCCCAGTTGTAACTATCTGGTTGTAGAACCAGTTCATTGCTCATGATATACTGTAACACGAGCAATGTTTCGGACGACACAAATCACTTCATAACTTCTTTCTCCACGCAAAGACCAGTACCGTACTTGTAAAAGTGCAACGTTAACAGTGTCAAAATATAGATACGTTGAATACAACAGCAATGGACTGTCGTGCAGTGTCAATGCGAGTACCATGGTAAGAGAGTTCTTTGTTTGTTTTGAAGAACATCAAGTCTTCTACATCGCAGTGTCTAAGCCAACGAGCTTTAAAGATACTATAGAGAGGCTAAGGTACCGTTCACAGCGCTCTTAGCGGAAGATATTGGTAAGAACGTCCGCCATGTTTTCCGGAGTCATCGAGTCAAAACATTCAGTCAGCTGATTGCGAGGGATGCAACGAACTGAAACATTACTCGTTGGAGGGAAAAGTTCAGTGAAGGGACAAAGGGACAAAATCACCTATCAGGAGGTCAAATAAAGCTGTAACATGTCAGAATATAGATAAATGTATAGACTATTTAAAAGATCTGAAACTTACTGATGGCACATCTTTACACAACTCTTCTAAAATAATTGCTGTTAGTGGATTGATCTTGGACCTTTTGAGCGTTAAGGGCATTGCAGAAACTTATCTTTGGGAATCAGGTTCAATGCTAAAATGTATGCTTACTCGTAAGTTAAGTCAAGACCATTCAGAATTGTTCATTTCTTGTTTGAGAAGTAGGGGTGGAAATAGAAACAATCCAAATGCCTTAGAATTCAAAGCTGCATATAGGCAATGCTCAATTGATCAAATTGATCCTTCCCCTAAAGCTAATGTGAAGACAGATGATAGTCTAATCCTAAGTCCTCCCATTATGCAGCCTATTGTAATTAATTTTGATGTAGGCCTAAGTGAACTTGACTACCGTATGTAGAGTGTTTTGAAACCCTTTCCATTTTCAGTGATCAAGTGGTAGAATATGTTGCAGGTAGTGTTGTAGGAAATTTGTCGAAGTAGGCCTAAATCAAATGCGTGGAATGCTTAGATGTTCGACTGACAATGAGTAGGCCTAATGACGCAAAATGTGGTCTCATAAAGTGCAAAGATGTGGGCAACTTCTTGTAAAATCTATCCGATGACTTGAAATATTTGTGTAAGACAGCAGAATGTGTTTTCAGGAGTAATGTTCATATCTTGGACAAAAACTGCAAAAATATCTTGCTCAAACTAGAGACCAAGGTAGGCCTACCGGTATTTACAATGTTAAGCTGTTGTTTGTTCTCTTCTTTTGAACACCTATTCACTGCAGTAGAACCATGTGAAGAATCGCATTATGTGAAGCTGAAAAGGCATATATTGAAGTATTACTTCACTTGCACAGTATATCATGCACTCAGAGAAAAGTCCTCTCGAATCAGAGGCAAGTGAGACAAGTTTTAACAAAGCTGACTCTATTTAAGGGACAGTAATTACAATTGTGCAGTGTTAATTGCCTGCAGCACTATTGTTATAACCTGAAACTATTCTGAATGTTTAAGAAGTGATTGGACTTCATAATTTGTCGTAAATATGTTTCTTATTAATGTCCCAACATGCCCTGCCCTGATACTTCAACATATAGCATAGCTCCTCCCCCTTTTCCTTGACTCCAGAAAAAATGGCGGACCCAGTTTCAAGTAGCTTCAGTCTGGCGGCTCTATAGTAATGTTGGTCTAAGCCAATACACATAAGGCAAAGGATGTAAAATAGTATGTTGCAGCTGGCTGTTTGTGGTTCTACAACCGGATAGTTTCAACTGGGAGTGACGATGTTGGTGCTGAATAATGAGGTAGGTGTATTTTTAAGCCCTTCCGGGCGATTCACCCACACAATAATCAGACTAGAGTTGGAACAGAGTCTACTTCCTAAAGCCCCCCATGGAGTGCAGACCAGAGGTGCAGAGAGGCACCACCAGATAGAATAGGGATCCATAGTGTCTGACTGTAGCTCACGCTGGAGCAAGCTGTATTTCCTAATCCCTTTTTGGTATGTCTCACCACAATATGCAGGGACTCGCTGGTCTCGCCCTTTCAAGTGATGCCCCACCTCAATAAGTCACAGCCCGTAATGGTAAATACTCTCACTTCATTGCTAACTTATGCAATACAGCGGGGAAACTCACCCCGTTATTCTTCCCACTTCCACTACTTCACCTTCAGAAATGCTCGTATATTCTGTTATCTGAAACATACAAACAGTTCATTAGTCCAGAGTGCTTCCAGTGCATGTTGATTGGGGGTGTGCGCCATCTCGACAAGTGGGAGACCATTAACTAATACCAGTGTATTTACATATTTATATCTTGAACGTCATTGGGCACAATCGTGTTGACCGACTGAAAAGATACAAAAGGCAATTTGTATTGGCAACACTGAAAACGGATGGCTTCAAATATCTTGGTTGGTTCCTCAGTTTAGCCCCGTGTACTTTAGTGTGTGCAGAATCTTTCTAATAACCGGTGTTGATTGCGATGACTGTATTAGTGTGTGTCATCTGTTTTAATTCATGTTTTGTAAGGACTGAAGAAGATTAGTAGCTCTTACTTTCGCTACCAAATGCTACCGTCCACGACACCTAGCTGTGAACTTGGCTACTACTAGAAGCTATCGCAACCAGCGCCTGGTGACGTACGATGGAACTCACGAGCATTAATCAAACCTAACCCACAAATTTTGCTTTACCCAAGTTTAGTTAGTGGAAGGTTCTTTTACATGCCATTAATCTATGACATGAGCCCGCCGGCCTTACTTTCCCTCCGAAGGAAGGAATTCTGAGGGATTTTTAACGCTCTTATGAAATCTGGGTTTGAACCCGCGACCTTGGGGCATGCTCCCCACTACGCCACCAAATTGACTGCATTAGTAATTAAGTGTATTCACATTAAATGTCCATATCAAGTCCAGTGACCGTGGGAATATACGTAACATGTTTCCAAGGGGCTCTCTTATATCGAAATACGACTTACCTCTCCCATAATTGTTTTCTTTTCATATGTGAGAGATCGCCATGGTTATATCCATTTTAGCTATGTAATTGTTGGGCATTGTTGTTATAGTAATTGTCGTTCTAAGGTTCGGAACTACGAGGTCATCTCCCCCAATCTTCTAAATTACATACAGCAATTAGGAACCTCAGTGAACATTTCCGCAGAGTATTCGTAGATTATACTGTCATCGTACTGTCATCCGACCAGTCGCACTGTATGGTTGCGAATTTTGGCCAACTACGCCTGAGATGGAGCGTCGACTGGGAGTTATGGAGCCCAGGATGCTCCGGAGGACAGGTGGTGCTACTAAACTGGATCGCATACCCAATGAACGCACCCATTCCTGAAAAAATGCGCGAGAGTCGTTTAAGATGGTTAGGACATGTGCTGAGGACAGGGGCTGACACTATAGCAAAGACGGGTTACATGTTGAAAGTCGCCGGTAATAGACCAAAAGGACGACCAAATCAGCGATGGGCCGATACCCTTTACAAAGATCTGAAGAGCGTCAATCTCCACCCTGACATGGCCCAGGAGAGTACTTAATGGAGACATCGAATCCATGTAGCGCACCCTGCCACCAGACGGGACAAACGATGAAGAAAGGAAGAAGAAGAAGAAGATTCGTAGATTATACAAAGGACTTCGACTTACTGACAACATCGAAGCTCATTCGGAAACTAGAACGTATGCTAACGGAAGGCCTCGGTAGCACATTGCTGATAAAACATATTTTGGCCTACAACAATATAGAAGTCGGTAGAGGCGCTGTGCTTCCAACCCCTGGCACTACAGCCCGTGAAGGGCCTAGGCCTACCAAGCGACCGCTGCCCAGCCATTTGGCCTGCAGATATTGGGGTGACGCGTGATCAGCGCATCGGGTCCCCTCGGCCGTTAATCTTGGTTTTCGTGATCGGAGCGCTGCCTCACTGTCAAACAGCTACTCAATTGTCCTCACGAGGCTGAGTGCACCCCGTTCCAGCCCTCACGTCAGTTTCTAAAATCCCTGACGGTGCCAGGAATTGAACCCGGGGCCTCCTGGTGGGAGGCAGGCGCGCTAACCCAACACCACGGGGCCGGCTACAATAGCATTAGAATGTAAATAAATGAAATTTCACAAACAAAATAGAAAATACATAAAAGAACAAGATTAATGTTAAACTACCTTAATGGGCTGTCTATCGGACGTCGCTGTCGAGAGCTAAGTGTTTTTGCTCCAAGCCAGGTATAGGCTAACGATACGGAACAGCGCATAACATTTCTAAAAGATGAAGACGTCTAACCCTGGAGAGAATTCTGCCTAATCCCAATTTGACGCCTTCAATATGTCGCTTCTCTATAAATGGCAAAAATCAACTAACCTCTAACAAGAGAGAGGGTTCCCATCGTAGAAGTAGCCGTCCACACGGGTAATGCATTCCCCAATATAACTCAAGTTAGCCAAGGTTCACTTATACGTTTTAACGAAATACTTGGACTTTGAATAAGCCAAATGTAATAAATAAGCCGAGAAATAAACTCAAATTAGCACAATCACGAAGCGGTGCGTATCAATGGAACATGCAAATAGGACAATAACAAGATGCAGAGTGAAAATGTGATGGGATTGAATTACGATCTAAGAGGCCGGGCGGAAACCAAAGTTATAAGGAGGGAAAAACTGTATTATGCTTAGTTGTCTTGGTGATCGTAGATGCGCTGTTATAGCTCGTGAAAACGCCACATGTGTTAAAAATGACATATTAAGAGACATCTCGTGCGCCAAAATATACCTATAGAGTTTGTTGCAACTTGGCTATAAAATGGGTCTTAGTAAGATGAAGTTATATATGTATTTATTAATAAACATTTATTCCAGCCAATGGCCAAAGAACATCATTACTAACATAATGCCTAAATACATTAATAATAAAGTTAAAATTGCGCCCAATGTGCATTGGTATAACTATTATTCATCCAAGCAGAACTGTGTTAGAGTCTCTCTCCTGTCTGTACACTTCAGCACATGATATCGTTCACACAAATTGTTGCATCGCTTACACACGCATTCTGAGCACGGTGTGTGATACGATTTAGTCAAGCATAGGCGGTGATGGAAACCGTGTACTGCTAATCGGGTCACCAGGTGACGCAGCTCGTAGTTTGCTTGTTTCCAATCCTGTGTCATCATAGCATCTGTAGTGCTTCCACTAGTTCAAATAATAAGAACTTTATTGCAGCCAATGGCCAAAGAACATCATTACTAACTTAATACCTAAATACATTAATAATAAAGTTAAAATTGCGCCCAATGTGCATTGGTATAACTATTATTCATCCAAGCAGAACTGTGTTAGAGTCTCTCTCCTGTCTGTACACTTCAGCACATGATATCGTTCACACGAATTGTTGCATCGCTTACACACGCATTCTGAGCACGGTGTGTGATACGATTTAGTCAAGCATAGGCGGTGATGGAACCCGTGTACTGCTAATCGGGTCACCAGGTGACGCAGCTCGTAGTTTGCTTGTGTCCAATCCTGTGTCATCATAGCATCTGTAGAGCTTCCACTAGTTCAAATAATAAGAACTTTATTGCAGCCAATGGCCAAATTAATAAATTATCATTAAAAGACAAAAACAAACAGAGATTGCCTTAGTCTTCACTACAAAACATTGTAAGTGTGACCCGTCTTTGTTTGCACAACATCACGTGATACCTATCACACTGCTCTCCACTTAGCAAACAGATGCACTGCTGGTACGGCTGATGAAATACCTTCTTGGTGCATACTTTATAGTGAAAACCAAGCACCGAAAATCTCGTAACTATATGACGCAAATCGTACAATGCATTTGTCCATTCAGTTGAAAGCATCGCGTCAGTGCCGTAAAAGTCGCCCCATATGTCTTCTCTCTTCCTTTTCAATTCTGTCAGTTGAGTCTCATATCCAGGTGTAACGGGCAGCAGTAGGTTCAGTCTCAGGTCTTCAAAAAAATATGGCTCTCTAGCTAGCAGGTAAACCGAACGGGATGGCGTGTACTTCGAAAGGCACAAAGCTCTCTTGAGATAGATTGATTTTACTCTTTCCAGATCTGCCAGGTGTTTTTTCTTGAGGTGTATCCATATATTTTCCAATCCATAAGATGCAATTGGTGCTATTTTTACATTAAACAGTTGGATTGCAGTCTTTAGGGACAATTTATGAATCTGTTTTATGTCACTCATCGCTTTCACTGCAGCGGTCAGCTTGTCTCTCATATGGATTGTAAAAACGTTTGCCAGAGTCTGCAAAGTTATCCCTAGTTACTTAAAATGCGTCACCGATGGAAGAAGTCTGTCTTTATAGCTTATCTTTCCCCGCTTCCCTCCTTTCCTGAATGTCATCATAACTGTCTTGTCCTCATTTAAGCGTAATTCATTGACTTCAGCCCAATCCACCAACTTGTTGAAAGCTCTTTGGAGATATTCCGTACTTGATGATTATCGAACCATGTCGTCTGCATATATATATATAACCTGACTTTGTCCGTCAATGTTGCTTCTACTATGTCCGCAGTGGCGATGTTGAACAACAGGGGACTTAAAGGGTTCCCCTGTAGTACACCATTACTATTACCTCTTGTCCCCTAATTTTCCCCCCTCAGAAACAAATAGCACTGAGAACTAGCGCAAGTTCGCCCTCAGACAATGGTGGTCTCGGAGACATCTGGAAGTGATGTGGCCAATATTCAGTAAACAGGAAGACTGAAATAGCATGAGGACATAGCCAGCCAGGTCACTCGCATTCCATTCACAACTGCCCGGGGCGAGGGTAGCCGGCAACGCTGCACTCGAATTCACCACCTCGCCCGCTTATAATCACACGGGCTACAACGCACAAAACCTCCCATTAATATTACTCCTCATAAATTCGTCATCACATTGTACGTTTACAGTAGTCGTAGTTTCCGATAATCACGAATGAGAGCTCCAAAATGAGACCAAGTTTCCTGCTGTACGTTTATCCTGGGCTGATAAAACGTTACGTCAGAAAAAGTATAAGAACTTTTTATCGGGTGGTTAAAAAAAATTGAAGCTTGAGATTTACACTACCAATACTTGTGCCTATCACATATAAAAATGCATTACCCTCAGCCAAGTAGTTTTCCATGTATATAGTTTTAAGTGAGCGGTTCCTAGAAAAGACGTCACAAACACGGACAATTTTTCATACAACCACAAATAAATAAACAACTAATAAACTTTAAAATAATTGGCTTATATAGTCTAACGCAGAATTAAACAGGGAAAATATTGGTATAACACGCTCTTCAATAGGTCTGTTGGTTTGGTTGTAATTAAGGCCTAAACTCGAGTATCCATAATAAAAAATCCGATAGTAGTTTGTTGTATCGGCTCAGACTTGGAGATGTTGTCATTAATCTCCACACAATTCCAGCTAAGAATATTCCGTATTATAGTGGTCAGGTAGTGCTCCTCGCCTATGAATTTCTCCAAATTTTTCAATAGGATAGTTCTGTTTAATGTGTCAATAGCCTTGCTGTAATCAATGAACACTGCGTAAAGTTTTCCACTTGGTGGTGCTAATGCCTCCTCTATTTCCATCTGAAGACACTGAATAGCTTGTAAGGTGGATCTATCTCTCCGGAAACCGAATTGCATATCTGGCATTTTTATATCCACATGCTCTGTCAGACGTTCACATATCAGCTTCGTCAAAGTTTTGAAGAGTGTACACTCAAGAGCTATACTTCTGTATGCATTCGGGTCACTGGTATCTCCTTTTCCCTTATAAAGCATCTTAATTGTAGATCTCCTCCAGCTGTCCGGTATATTCCCACGGCGGATGCATTCATTTAAAATAGACACTATTCCCTCTTTAAGGACTGGTGCTACGCTTTTAAGGTGTTCATTATATATAAAATCTGGACCACATGCCTTGTTATTCTTCGTACTCTTTATCACTCTCAACACCTCTTCTTCTGTAAACAATGGTAAATGATCTGTTACATGGGAGATTCCTGATGGGCGTGTTTCCCTGTCTTGGAGAATAAGCGAGAAATGGTCTTCCCAGATCTCCATTGGGATACTCCTTGGGAATCTGGGCTGTCTTGGGTTTAAAGCCCTGTATGGGTTCTGTTCTGCTTCTTCAACAAGTTTTCTTTCTTCATTCTCTTGGTATGAAATCCGTGTTGCTTTTAAGATGACCTTATATTGTCTCCTGTTTTCGCTGTAAGCTTGAAGATTCTCTGGTGAGGAATATTGTAAGGCCTGATGCAAGGCTGTTAAAGCCACCTTACGGGCAATATAACATTCTTCATTAAACCACAATTTAGATTTCTTCGCCACAACATGTACAGGATATGCTGCATGCAGAATAAGCTGTTCAATTTTATTCGTTGCTGCGTCAAGATCACCCATTGATATTAATTTCAAAATGGCCTGGTTGTCCGTGAGGTTTATCAGTTTCGTATCTATTTTTCTCGAGATCTTCACAGGCACATTTTCATTTTGGAAATTCTCTGGTTTCAAACTGAAAACCGTTACAACAGGAAGGTGTTTCCTCGTTGAATCCCTTATTATTCTTTGGCTTACAGGAACGATATGTCTCCTGTTTGTAAGGACTAAATCAATAGCACTAGATCCATTGTAGCATACATTGGTCATCTGCTCAGCGTCATTCCCAAGAGTCAATCCTTCCCCTGCCAAGTAGCCTAGCACTGAAGACGTCTTGTGACATGTCTTATCGATGCGACAGTTAAGGTCTCCAGCCAATATTAAAGCATCATTTACTGTTGTCTTGTTCATTGCATAGGCTATCTCTTCAATTATATCAATAGCTGACTTGTCAGGTTGAAAATAAACTCACATGATTACACATAGTCTTGATTTTATCATTAATACATTGTCTGTTTTATGTAAAATTCTGAATGGTGCTAGTTTGGCTTTAAGCAGACATGTAATTCCCCCTTTTGGTCTACCCAGAGGTCCCTGATTCGCTAGTATATTAAACGTATACGCATAGTTTGCAGTCCATTCTACTGTCAACATTGTTTCTGTAAGTATCACAACATCATGCTCCGCAAAAACGTAGTCCGGTACAATCTTTGTGACGCTCCTTAGACCTTCCACATTCCATAGGAATGTTCGTAAAATCTCTGATCTACTTTTCGTGTGTGGAAAATGCTCTATTTCCTTCCAAATCGGCTCCTCTGTTGTACAGTTCCTGTCTTCGAATACGAAAGGGCCTTACGAGTTCATCCTTTGGCCAAAACTCTGGTTTCTCTGTTTCTTGAAGATACTGATATGGTACTCCTAACTTGAACGCCTTATTCGTTCCCATTGTTTTCAGTTTCTCACAAGTGGTGTTACCACGTATACCCTTTTCCGAAAGGAAGCCTTTCAATTTCATTGTCGTCGCTTGTTGAGAACATCGTCCTACATAGAGCCAGGCGAATATTTCTCCTGCGTGAAGTGCTAAAACTGAAGATGTGTCTGTTCCAATTATGATCTGCTGACTTCTTCTTTTCCTCCTATTGCTCTCTACCAAAATAAAACCATCCTCTTTCTCAATTCTCCTCTGCTCTGTGTACTGAAATTCATTACTTTTATGAACACCCTGTGGCTTGCTTATTGAACCCACCTGGTTGATCAATTGTTCGACTGGAGACCGAGGAATTTCCAAGCTTCCATCATTGACCTCATTTGGTTTCTGCTTAGCTTCTCCATGGGATATGGTGCTGCAAACAGCTGGTGCTTTCGGGAATGATATTACCGCATTGTTTCCTTGATTGGTATGATCTATAGCTGGCAGAGACCCAGGCTTACTGTTTCCCTTCACACGATGATATTCGTTTCCTAAGATTGATGAGATGGAAGGTCGACGTTCGTTGTGCAATTTACTAAGTGTGCTTGTCATTTGATCTATTTTTATGTTGGTTTCTGCTCTCATATCTTCAAGTTCTTTCTTCATAGTTTTCCCTGCTTTGTATAAAATGAAATCCTCTTGACATCCAGAGCAAAGCCATAACAGCGTAGATTTTCTTTTATTGGATGGTTTAAGGGCATTACATTTTCCCTGTTGCAATTCAACACAGTGAAGATGATGCTATTTCTGGCATAAACCATCACAAACAAGAGCAGTCTTATTTTCTTCCACCCTCCGTTCCCATATTGGGCACATATCCTCATTCCCTTTAGCATATGACTCTTGGGAAATACTACAAGGGTCTGCGGATGTAACTCGTTTCCTACAGACATTATCCTTGCCATCTCTATTTTCCATCCGGCGCTGAAGGTTAAGCATTGAGAACTTCCGGTCCGCGAATGTCCATTTGTTTTACATTGAAGTAAAATCGTACCCTCTTTTAATCTGTATTATGCCTGTTTCTTATTCGGTTCAACCAATGCTTCAAGGAATCGAGGTTTGACCTTTCATGGCTATCCTAAAGATAAGTCTCCGACGAGAGTGGACAATAAAACTTAGGAACGAAAAAGGCCCCAGAAAATGGTCCAAGGTATGCAGTTTGCATTTTGAAGAAGCGGACTTTCTTACGCCTTTACGGCCATGTGGTAAGTAGGTGGAAACTAAATCTATGTGATAAGTTGTTGGCTGGTTGTTATATTAAGTTATATTGTATTAACATAACAACAAAGTAGAAAAATACGAGCCTTGCGAGAAGCTACGATTTGTTTATTTTCAAATAACTAAAAATTTCGTTTTAAATTTATTTGACCAATAATTATACTTTCAACTGATCTCTTTCAGGTCTTGCACGAAATAGATATTTGGTAGCAGACGCGGTTCCATCTCAAAATCTGCCTTTGCCAAGTTTTCACAAGCAGAGAAGTGATACGGGCAGGAAGGAAAGAATAGCCAAAAGAACACGCTATGTAGTTACTAGTAAGTATCTAGTTGATATTTCTTTTTTTCTAACATGTTTGTAATGTGACAAAAATATTTGTGTGTTGAATATATAGGCCTACACTCCCAAATAGGCACCTAATATCCTGTCACTTTACTGGAGATTGTAAGAACGGACTGTTTTGAAAATGATACTGTCATGGCCATTGGTTTCACAGAGATATTAAAATTATATTGATTGAGGAGGTACCTAGAGCCATACATTGATATGGTATTAGTTTCAGTAGGCCTAATTCATACTGGTAAGGTCTACAAGTTACGTTTGGGGTGGGGTAGTTCAACAAGATGCAAATTTGGCCGCTGCATGTTAAAATATGGGGGAGCAAACAACTTAACTACGCCGAATGTGACCAGGAGCATTCGGTGCTGCACGGCTAAAATGTGTGTGGTGTTGTGGAAATGTTTAAAGAGACCTATGGTATTTGAAATTGAGGTTAGGATTAGGTTGCTGTAGGCTACTTGGTTACAATTCCTGTTCATTGGATTAACCTGTAAATTTACAATACTGCACTTAGTGGGAGATCAGACTTTGTTATGATTATTTGTGTGCATTTCTTTTCTTAAATAATGGGTTACTTTTGGTTAGTGCAGGATTGGGATAGAGGACGGGTGCAACTTATAAAAGCAGAGAGTAAACCACCGCTAGTACGTCCCATATCAATTATACGTAGCCAGTCAACTTAAACATACTGAGGAAATTTGTGCAATATACAGGGCAAGTCGCCATGAAAAATCTGGGGGCGTCAAGAGTCTTGCCTGTCACCAAGGTAGACTGCGTTCAATTCATGGTTACACAGTATGTGAGTTTTTTGAAGTGAAATAAACTGTATCACATCCTGTGGTTCATGTGACATAGGAGTCCCATGGCGCTTGGTCACGTATAACTTAAAGTTTTCTCCTTTAGCCATGAAACGTACAAATATTTCACGTAGGAACTGGCAATATGGCCGAGATGAAGGATTGGAAATCAGGTGGTGTTATTGCATTTTTAGCATACTTTTCACATTTTGCAAAAATGAGGAAAGAGTAGACATGAGATCGGGCAAATGTCTGTCTGTCTGTCCTTCTGCCTGTCTGTCTGTCTGGCTGTGTGTGTGTCCCCCCCTATCAACTCCTAAACGGCTGCAGCAATCGAAACGAAATTTGGTTCCTGTACAGTACAACAGATGCTTACTGTATATAGAAACTGGTTGACCATTTTGGTTCCTGTGCAGTACAACAGCTGCTTACTGTGTATAGAAACTGGTTGACCATTTTGGTTCCTGTGCAGTATAACAGATGCTTACTGTATATAGAAACCGGATGACCATTTTGGTTCCTGTACAGTACAACAGATGCTTACTGTATATAGAAACCGGTTGACCGTTTTGGTTCCTGTACAGTACAACAGATGCTTACTGTATATAGAAACTGGTTGACCATTTTGGTTCCTGTGCTGTACATCAGATGCTTACTGTATATAGAAACTGGTTGACCATTTTGGTTCCTGTGCAGTATAACAGATGCTTACTCTATATCGAAACCGGTTGACCATTTTGGTTCCTGTAAAGTACAACAGTTTCTTACTGTATATAGAAACTGGTTGACCATTTTGGTTCATGTACAGTACAACATATGCTTACTGTATATAGAAACCCGTTGACCATTTTGGTTCCTGTACAGTACAACAGATGCTTACTGTATATAGAAACCGGTTGACCATTTTAGTTCCTGTACAGTACAGCAGGTGCTTACTGTATATAGAAACCGCTTGACCATTTTGGTTCCTGTACAGTATAACAGATGCTTACCGTATATAGAAACCGGATGACCATTTTGGTTCCTGTACAGTACAGCAGATGCTTACTGTGTATAGAAACCGGATGACCATTTTGGTTCCTGTACAGTACAGCAGATGCTTACTGTATATAGAGACCACTAGACCATTTTGGTTCCTGTACAGTACAACAGACGCTTACTGTATATAGAAACCGGATCACCATTTTGGTTCCTGTACAGTACAACAGATGCTTACTGTATATAGAAACCACTTGACCATTTGGGTTCCTGTACAGTACAGCAGGTGCTTACTGTATATAGAAACCGCTTGACCATTTTGGTTCCTGTACAGTACAACAAATGCTTACTGTATATAGAAACCGGATGACCATTTTGGTTCCTGTACAGTACAGCAGATGCTTACTGTGTATAGAAACCGGATGACCATTTTGGTTCCTGTACAGTACAGCGGATGCTTACTGTATATAGAAACTGGTTGACCATTTTGGTTCCTGATCAGTACAACAGATGCTTACTGTATATAGAAACCGGTTGACCATTTTGGTTCCTGTACAGTACAACATATGCTTACTGTATATAGAAACCGGTTGACCATTTTGGTTCCTGTACAGTACAACAGATGCTTACTGTATAGAAACCTGTTGACCATTTTGGTTCCTGTACAGTATAACAGATGCTTACTGTATATAGAAACCAGTTGACCATTTTGGTTCCTGTACAGTACAACAGATGCATTCTGTATATAGAAACCGCTTGACCATTTTGGTTCCTGTACAGTACAATAGATGCTTTCTGTATATAGAAACCGGATGACCATTTTGGTTCCTGTACAGTACAACAGATGCTTACTGTATGTAGAAACCGGTTGACCATTTTGGTTCCTGTACAGCACAGCAGATGCTTACTGTATATAGAAACCGAATGACCATTTTGGTTCCTGTGCAGTACAACAGACGCTTACTGTATATAGAAACCGGATGACCATTTTGGTTCCTGTACAGTACAACAGATGCTTGCTGTATATAGAAACCGGATGACCATTTTGGTTCCTGTACAGTACAACAGATGCTTACTGTATATAGAAACTGGATGACCATTTTGGTTCCTGTACAGTACAACAGACGCTTACTGTATATAGAAACTGGTTGACCATTTTGGTTCCAGTGCAGTACAGTGGGATGAATACCACAAGGTCAGCGTCAAGCAGAGTTTGCTAAAGGCTGCAGAAGACTGTGTGAACACCTGAATTATTAATAGTTGAATAAACTTACTGAAGTGTTTATACTGGACCAACTGCTAGGGTGAAACCCTCTACCATCTAGACTCCGTCCACGTATTCTGACCGGATAAGTGATTTATCCCAACTCGTATTTATTTCTGTCAGCATTCTTTATATTTTAAAACCTGGTATTAAGTACTGGTTGTAACAATATATACAGGAAAGAATGACAAAATTAATGAGTGTATGGTATTTACATGACAGAAAATAATGTTTTTAAAATTCAAATAACAGTACAGTAAGTATGTAGTAAGTTGTAGTTGTAAGTAGGTAGTTACTTTGTCTATTAGATATATGTCATTGTTCTATTAGACTGTGGTGTGTGAGTGTCTGGTAGCAGTTGCATTGTTTATTAGTTATAGTTCATTGTTTCAGTAGACTGTGATGTGTGATTGCATGTGAGTGTGTCTGGTGACAAACTGTTTTAGTGGTAGTATTTGTTGTTGGTGGAACTTTAGTATTTTTTCGTTAGTAGAATTTTGGTATTTAATTGTTAGTACGGTAGAAGGTTAGTATTTTTGTTAGTAGATTTGCTCTTTACTTATTCTGAAAGGGAGTAGCAGCCTTTCAGAATAAATCAATTCTTTACTAGTCTTATAGACGGTTAAGATATTGATAATATAAGCCAAATAATGGCTACACTGCGTCCTGCTGCACGGCTGAAAGCAACGGGAAACTACAGCCGTATGCTATTCCCGAGGATATGCACCTCTCTATGCATAAATACATGTGATGATGGCCTCCTCCCTTGTAAAATTTCAATCCGGAGGTAAACTAGTTCCCCGTTCGGATCTCCGGGTGGGGACTACTCGAGAGGGGGTTAACATCACAGAAGTGACAAAGAGGAAATCTGACATTCTACGGATCGGAGTGTGGAATGTTAGAAGTCTGCTAGGAAATGGAAGGTTGGAAAACTTAGAAAGGGAAATGGATAGGTTGAGGTTGGATTTGGTTGGGATTCGTGAAATGCGCTGGCAGGAAGAACAGGACTTTTGGTCAGGAGACTATAGGGTCATTAGCACTAAATCAAACAATGGCCAAGCAGGGGTTGGCCTCATATTGAGTAGGAAACTTGGACAGCGGGTGGAATATTATGAGCAATATAGTGAACGGATTATTGTAGCAAAAATAAATACTAAACCTACCTGCACCACAGTGGTACAAGTCTATATGCCTACCAGTCAAGCTGATGATGAGGATGTTGAAAAGGTCTACGAAGAAATAGACGAAATTCTGAGGTATATCAAGGGTGATGAAAATGTTATAGTAATGGGAGATTGGAATGCTGTGGTAGGAAAAGGGAGAGAAGGGAAGATAGTAGGAGATTTCGGATTAGGTGAAAGGAATGATCGAGGAAGCAGGCTGGTAGAATTCTGCACTGAGCATGAGTTGGTCATAGCTAACATCTTATTCAATAACCACAATAGAAGAATATACACATGGATGAGACCAGGAGATACAGGGCGTTACCAAATCGACTTCATTATGGTCAAGCAGAGGTTTCGAAACCAGATTTTGGATTGTAAAACATATCCTGGTGCTGACATAAACTCTGACCACAATCTGGTTGTAATGAAATGCAGATTAAAGTTGAAGAAACTGAAGAAATGTCAAAAGCCAAAAAGGTGGGCAATAGACAGACTGAAAGAGAAGGATGTAAACGAAATATTCAAGAAGAGTATAAAGGAAGGACTAATGAAAAACCCTAAACAAACTTCAATTGCAGACGAATGGGCACCTTTGAAGAATGAAATAACAAAATCCGCAGAAGAAAACATTGGTAGGAAAGAGAGAATAGGTAGAAAACCGTGGATCACTCAGGATATACTCGAATTGATGGATGAAAGGCGGAAGCACAAGAATGTAAGAGATGAAAAGGGGAAAGCAGAATACAGACGTCTGAGAAATGAGGTTAACAAGAAATGCAAGGAAGCGAAAGAAGAATGGTTGAAAGAGAAATGTGCTGGTATAGAAAATTGTCTGAAATTAGGAAAAGTAGACACAGCTTATCGAAGAATTAAGAATACTTTTGGGGAAAAGAAGACTAAGTGCTGTAATATTAAGGACACAAATGGAAAGCCTCTAACAGATAGGGAAGAAAAGGTTGAGAGATGGAAAGCTTACATAGAGAGTTTGTATAAGGGAAAGGAGATTGAGAATCATGTAATGGAAAGGGAGGAGGAAAATGATGAGGATACGAAAGGAGATTTAATATTGAGATCAGAATTTGATAGAGCTTTGGAAGACCTAAGCAGGAACAAAGCACCAGGCATAGATGATATACCGATTGAGTTGCTACGCTGCATAGGAGATGAAGGTCTGATCAGGTTATTTCACTTGGTGTGTAGGATTTATGAGACAGGTGAGGTACCCCCTGATTTCAAGAAGAATGTAATCATCCCTATACCAAAGAAAGTGGGAGCTGACAGATGTGAAGATTACCGTACAATCAGCTTGATTACTCACGCTTCAAAGATCCTGTCTAGAATAATTTACAAGAGGATTGAGAGCCAGATAGAAACGGAGTTGGGTGAAGACCAGTTTGGTTTCAGGAGAAATGTAGGAACAAGGGAAGCTGGACTAAGTCTTAGGCTGATTTTGGAAGGTAGAATAAGGAAAGATAAGAGAACGTTCATGGCTCTTGTAGACTTAGAAAAGGCTTTTGATAACGTTGATTGGACTAAATTGTTTGACATTTTGAAATCGATTGGAATGAAGTACAGGGATAGGAGGGTGATAAACAATCTATACAGAAACCAGACAGCAGTCATTCGAGTTGAAGGACATGAGAGAGAAGCTGGTATTCAGAAAGGTGTAAGGCAAGGCTGCAACTTATCACCCATACTTTTCAATCTTTACATTGAACAAGCAATGAAGGAAATTAGAGAAAAATTTAAAGTGGGAGTGAAGATTCAAGGAGAAATAATTTCAACTCTGAGATTTTCTGATGACATCGTCATCTTGGCCGACAAGCCTGAGGATTTGAATGAGTTTTTGAATGGTATGGACTCCGTCTTACGGAAAGAATTCATGATGAAAATTAATAAACGTAAAACAAAAATACTGGAATGCAGCCGAAATAAATCAGAAACCTCTATGGAGATCAAATTGGCAGGTGAAAAGCTGAAGGAAGTAGGAGACTTCTGTTACTTAGGAAGCAGAATAACCAGTGATGGACGAAGCAAAGAGGATATAAAAAGTAGGTTGGTTCAGGCAAGAAAACATTTCTACAAAAAAGGAATCTGCTGACATCGAATATAGATTTAGGTATTAGGAAGTCATTTTTGAAAGCCTTTGTCTGGAGCGTGGCGCTGTATGGAAGTGAAACTTGGACTATTGGTGCAGCAGAAAAGAAGAGAATTGAAGCATTTGAAATGTGGTGTTACTGGAGAATGATGAAGATCAGATGGGTAGATAGGGTTACAAACAAAGAGGTATTAAGACGAGTGGGAGAGGAGAGATGTTTCTGGCGACTGCTAATGAAGAGAAGAGACAGGTTGGTAGGACACATACTAAGACACCCAGGAATAGCAAGCTTAGTTATGGAAGGAAGGGTCGAGGACAAGAACTGTAGGGGTAGACCAAGGTTAGAATATGTTAAAGAGATTGCCTCGGATGTAGGGTGTGGTAGCTTTGTAGAGATGAAACGATTAGCTCAGGACAGGGAGGCATGGAGAGCTGCATCAAACCAGTCAAAAGACTGAGCACTCAAACAACAACAAAGATCTATACCTGAATATCTCACGGCCATGTTTGAAAATGATGTCAGTGCTACCAACTGCTGAAAAATCGCAATTGAAATTTGAGCTCCATGTTTGATACCTTGGAAGGTTTGAATGGGAGCTATTTCAAAATTTGCACACGTGTAGATAATAATATTGTAGTTTAATTTCCAGGAGGCCAAAATGATTATAAGCCTGCTGATAGGTCCAAATTTTAAATGGGATTCACCCTGTCAAGAACACAGTGCTGCCAACTAAACTGCTGATGCTGTCACTGCGGAGAATATTTCGTGGCGCTCTGTACTGTACCTTACGGGCTTCTACTAGTGTACTAAGGTATTAAAGCGGGCCATAAACGCTGAGATCGAGAGACTGTCTAGATACACACGCCGAGATTTGTTGTTAGTTTTAGTGGAAATAACATGGCGTCCGATCCTCCAGTAGACGAAATGCTTGCTATGGGGATAGTTCTTGCTGTTTGTTTAATGAAAATACGAAGAATGTGGTCTAAAACATGGTTAACAAACCTCTATCGCTGGAACTATCATTTTTGAGTCCCATAGACATGTGTAGGCCTACTTTTGGTAGGAATTTATAAATTCTTTCCCACATGCACGCTAAGATATTTCTCCGCTCATGATAACTCTGTGCACGGCCGACTGAATGCGAGCTGCGCTCTCCACAACCGGACTAGACAATGAGACCTTTTACATGAAATCTTGTTAGTTATTCAACTGCTCACACAGCGCTGTTGACCAACCATTGCACGACAAAGACTTATCTCTACTTAGTGTAAAACAAAGTCCCCGATTCTTGGATTTCTACATAAATCTTCCTCGAGATTACCTTTACAGAATGGTGAAAGCCGCATCAAAATCCATCCACTTGTTCTCGAGATTACTCATTTAATAAACTTACTGTACAGCTATTTATTAATCGCGCCTATAATGGTATGGGAGAGCGCTCTATCGGCGACGAGTAGAAATTTTCCTATTACACGTTATGCATGGGCTCTAAAAACTGGGATTGTCAAGGCCGCATCCAGTCGGCCCAGCTCTGTGATACACGCGATGCTTCCCTACACACGTTGATACTTGTATCTATCTCAAGGTCTCTTGTCCAGAACAAGAGACGTGATACCTGCTCCGTTGCGTCATGATACCATGTGAGACCAGCTGTGACAACGCTATACACGACACAGCTGCTATCAGATACGCGTTTCATGTGACAGTCTCTCGATACAGATCTCGGCGTGTATGGCCCGCTTTACACTCGTGAACAGATTTCACGTTGCAACCTGTAAGTACCTTCTAGTTAAGATATGCCCATTGGCCTTTGACATTTACATAATTATCTTTCTCCCAGATGGGGACTTGGTATGCATCATACTCTACTAACTCAACTGATGTGCAACATGCCGAAAGTGGCCTAAGGACATTCTTCTTGACGTTCTTCGAGCACATATTATTTTTTATAAAATGCTGCAAATGTGAAGTGGTCTCATTTGGTTTTCTTTAGTGGCATGGCAATATTTACGAATTTGGAATAGGTTCAACTATGGACAGTGTCACAAGTTATTAGCCTACTTTTCACATTTTGCAAAAATGAGGAAAAAGTAGACTTATGAGATCAGGCAAATGTGTGTGTGTCTGTCTGTATGTCTGTCCTTCTGTATGTCTGTCTGTCTATCAGGCTGTGTGTGTGTGTGTGTCCCCCCCCCTATCAACTCCTAAACGGCTGCAGCAATCGAAACAATATTTGGTGGGAGTAAAGATCTGTACCTGAATATCTCACGGCCATATTTGAAAATGATGTCAGTGCTATCAACTGCTGAAAAATCGCAATTGAAATTTGAGCTCCATGTTGGATATCTTGGAAAGTATGAATTTCAAAATTGGCACGCGTATAGATAATAATATTGCAGTTTAATTTCCAGGAGGTCATACATGGCAGTGTTGCCAAAATGATTATAAGCCTGCTGATATGTCCAAATTTTAAATGCATATAACTTCTACACTATCAAATGGATTTCAACCAAATTTCGTATGTGATATGTGTACATAAACAGATACGACTGAGCGTATCCTCAAGAGCCACCAGGGCTGCCAACTGTTAATAAATGCTCACAATTTTTTTAAAATCCAAATACCCATATGTCAGAAAGTATGCAAGCCGACAGCTTTAAACTATGCACACGTATAGTACCTGACATTCTATATTAATTTGGAGTAATTTATATACGTCAGTGCTACCAACATGATTCTAAGCCTGCTGAGAGGTCCAACTTTTAATACATGTAACTTCTATACTGTCATTTGGATTTCAACTAAATTTCGTGTGTGCGATGTGTACCATAACAGATATGACTATGCCGATTCTTAAGAGTAACCAGGGCTGCCAACTGTTAATAAATACTGTCTCTATTTTTGTTACCCTAATATCAATATATCAGAAAGTATGCAAGGCAATAGCTCTAAATTTTGCACTCGTATAGTACCTGGCATTCTAGATTAATTTGGAGTAACAAGTATAGGCCTACGGCAGTGCTGCCAACATGATTCTAGGCCTGCTGATTGGTCCAATTTTGAAATGCATGTAACTTCTATACTAACTAATGGATTTCATTCAAAATTGACACAACAATAAATCATATTATTTCATATTATTTCTGACCAATACATGTATTTTATTGTTGCCAACATGATTTCACGCGCGCTGTTTGATCCAATGTTTAACTGTATGTAATGTCCATGCTATCCACTGGACTTCAAACAAATGTTGTATTCTGTACCTTAAGAGATGGAAGTAAGAATATATTCAGTCACCAGGGCTGCCAACTGTAGTTCTCTATTAGGCTACATTATGCCAGGTATAAAGTATTTCGAACTAATTAGAAATTTCGATATTACCAACTTAATTTCGTCATAATTCTAGATAGATCCATATAGATTAATTATTGGCATGAATCTTAAATTTTAAGAAAAGTAGGCTCTTTAGTTCATCACGGAACTTCTTGTTTTTTTTTCTCTAGATTTAACGGGATAAAGCAAGATCATTCGATTGACCCAGTAATTGACTAGATAAGCTTATGAGTGACCTCATGTGATAAGGTTGATCTTTCCAGAATTCTCGTTTTTTCTGGTTGCTTGTATTTTATCCAGTGTTTGTCAATGGGTAGAATGCATTCTGGCAGTGATTTTTTTGAAACAATTGATAACCGGCCGTTTTCCAGGACATGTATCTGCCCCTGTATTAAGTTAAGAATTACTGTATAAGCAGGTGATGAAATTTTTATGCAATGTACGCTAAATTACGATGTAATAAGGCATCGGCTGATGGTACATGTGTCAGGACATCAACTTACACAAGCCTTGTATGAACCATATTTTGATCAATCAGAAATGTGAACCACGAGGATTTTGTAGAATGCGATATTAAATATTGGGCGTGATGTGTCGAAAAGAAATATTGTTGCTGTAATGCTGTAGTGGTCATTAAAAATTAGGAAATTAAATATTTTGTCAAAATTAATAACATCTTACCCATCCAGAAATCATGTCTTCCTTTTAATCACCTTTGTACAGATTGCATTCCAAGAACTCCATAAATTTGAATAAGCACCGGAAGGTTTCGAGTTTCAAGAGGTAAGTTAAATAAATTTTTCTGTTTAGATTTAGCCATGTAAGCATGAAATGTCCTTCCTTGTTTGCTCATACAGTAGTGTGTTAATTATTAGGTTAAGGGATTAGATAAGTTACCCAAGAACTGAAATTAAGGTACTATCCCAGCGAACAAACTGTTCGTATATTGATATTTAGTAGGCGAGCTATGCTCCACGACCTCTGCATGAAATTCTGTCAAAACGTAACTGTACATACAGAAAAGACCTATATCCAACAATGTTAACATAGCACACACAGTAAAGCATAAAAAACCATGAACCATGCTAATTTGCTGTAGATTACATCTCCAGATGTGAACACGGCACCGAAAAGAGCGACATGGAATGGCATGACTTGCCACAATGAGTTTTATTGACAAATTTTAGGGAACTTTCGTTGTATACGGTATGAGTCGCCATAAACATTCACTGTCTGAATCTGGTATGATTAAGACAAAGGAGCTGAACTTTGTGTCACTAGGTGGTGGTGTTGCACTTTTCAATATTGCCAACATGTATGAATCCTGGGGCTGCATTTTATTATTGTTAAGGAAGTACCGAGTTCGATACAGGGCTCGGCAACGTTATTGGAAACTTACGTGTGGGTTGGAACGAGGTGCACAACGTCTCGATATGTGAATCGACTTTTTAGGAATGCAAAGTATTATTTTGGATCCGTATTGAAACAATTTCCGCCTAGTCAATACCTTTACACATTTATGCTTTTCCAATATGGTATATCTATATCAAATAGATGTCTGACAGCGAGTCACCGAAACCAAGATTAATGACCGAGGGTATCAACCCGCAGGCCGAATGCCTGGGCAGCAGGTACTTGGGAATTATTGTTGCAGCAGGGTGTGTCTTTTAGCAGTGGCAAAGTTAGAACTCGTGGCCCTCTTACACATTTATCTTCAGTAAATTTTCCTGTAGAGCTAGTTGTCAACAAAAGCAAATTGTATTACCCATTTAAGATCTGATTGCCGCTGAGGCTGGCTGCGCTACCGTTTGTCGATTATTGTAGCAGGAGCCCCACGGGGTAAAGAGGAGGACACAGTGCAGTCTGCATATAAGTCAAGCAGCATTGCGCGCGCTACCTGTCAAAGAGGCGCAGGTAGCGTCACGGGAGGTCATGTCACCACGGACAGCTACTGGAGCTGAGTCATATCCTACTCGCGCAACTGCACCTGTCAACAAAGCAGAGTGACGTGCGACATAAGTAAACAGAGAATAGTTCCCATCTCGACCGCTGGTAATCAATTCGTGAAAGGGTAATACTGTGAGATAATATTTACGCTATAGACAGCTGATGTACTACCGCAGTGCAATAATATCTTCCCTTTTGTGCTCGTATGATCCTAATCGTCCCACAGCTGGGTTTCTGGTCACTGGAATGTATTGTGCTGCCTGGTGATAACCCAGCAGATCAAGAAGGAGATCGTAGGATGGGAGTGATTGGGCTACTATTAAGTTCTCTACAGGAACTTTCAATAAGTTCAAGTAATAGAAGCCATTTTTCAGTGTTGCCGATTTCTAATAAAGAAAACTTTCCAGTCTCTCAACACAAACTTTGTGCCCAGTTACATTAGGCAGGAAAACAAGTATTTATATGCCCTACGAAGTACCATCATTTTGGTACCGGTACATAAAAGAGTGTTCTTTTGTCATACATATTTTCCATGTAAAAAAATACTACTTGTTTTCCTGCCTAATGTAACTGGGCACAAAATTTGTGTCGACCCGACTGGAAAGCTTTTTTTATTACTTTCAATAAGATGAAACGGAAGAAATTCTGTTTTCAACAACCTTCATTTAATGCACCTATCATGGGCTTGAATACACTGTCATAGTAGACATCTGCACAATGCAGCATCCTCTCGACATACGATTTGTCTTTCTTTATCAGTTCAATCAAAATACCCTTTTTCGTCCACACCACAAAATCACACCTTTTCCTGCCACTCGCATACATTTGTCCCTGTACTTGTCCTTAATACTTATGGCCTCTGTCGAGGACCCCCCCCCCCCCCTCCGACAGAAAGCTGGCGTCGCTAGGCAGTTGAAACCTTATGCTTCCCTTCCACCAGAGTGGAACCATCATCGGTAACACCATCAGGAGAGGCTCCAAAATAGCTCCTCTCCTTACTTACAAACAACGTTAAAGCCTTGTAACAGGTGCATGTGAACTCCGCGGCAAAACGTTTCACACCATAGCATGTCCTGCCACAGGTTAGAACATATTTACTGTCCATGGGGTGGTTCCCAGGTTTATTATTATTATTATTATTATTATTATTATGCATATATAATCACTGGTACCATCATAACACTGATTGCTACTCCAGCCTGTGTGTTCGTTTTAAGTCTTGAATTGTGCAAGTCTTATTAAAGTTCTAGATTAGTTCTTAGGGTGTGTGTTGAACTTATTACGGTACATTTATCATGATAATAATACTGGAATAAAAATAAATACCAGTAATAAAAAGCAAATGATATTCTTGAAGCCTACACACCATAACCTAATATAAGTTACTCAGGTTCCACTTACAAGAACAGTGCTGTAGGCATAGGCTTGTTCCTTTACAATTCCTGGGCTATTACCATTTAGAGGAAGGAAATAAACATTTTTGAGCACCGGTATTCCAACATCTGGAGTATGGTAGCTCATATCGGAAGCATCAAAATACAAAGTGTTACGGTGATTTAAATTTGTATTCCTCACGTAAATTAACCACACATTGCGAGGATTAGGGAGACATTTTCGCAATGAAACCTACTAATGGGGATTTGGTTTACCTATCTTCAGATACATTTCGGTCGGAAATTTCACGAGATCTAAATAAAATAGATATAAACAGGCCCTACTGTAGCGTAAAATCGCACTTTAAAAGTAGCCTAGTAAAGATGATACGACGTGCTTACATTTTGACACTCATTAAGTACAAAAATCACTCTCTTTCACACAATTTTTGATTACTTCCAAACATATTTTCTGTAAGGCGCGGTGCACACTGGAGAAACCCGTTTCGTGCATTGGTTTCGTGAAACTCGGAAAAGCAGTTTCCAAAGGACTTTAGAATTATTAGAGTTTGACATAATTTGTTTGGAATAGTACCTTTCTTTTGCTAATTTAACAAGCCTGTTTATCCAGTTTCTGTACAATTTATGTTAATTAACAGTTTCTCTGACCTCATCACGGTTTGGGGATCTCTCCCTTTGTTTAAAAATTTTCTGAAGTAATCTATCTCTTATTCTAATAGAAGTTAAAATTCCAGTTGTGATCCATGGAGTATTTTTATTTTATTTTGATCTTACGTTATTTATGGTAGTAGAGTGTTAAGAGTTGTATTGAGTCAGTAATTTAATGAAACTATCAGCTGCTATGTTAGCATCATATTCATTTATGATGGATTCCCAAGTTTCCTTAGTTAAGGATTTTTTTAGAGTTTCATAATTTATTCTAACATTGTTCAAAGTATTTTCTCCTGTTTGTGGAGTGTATTTTTGAGATTTATTTTGTATGAGAAATGTAGGACTGTGATCGGTGATACTGGTATGCAGAACAAAAGGGTCAAAGTTGCTGTTTCTGTGGGACTTAACATGTATGTGATCGATACATGTTCTGGATTTTGGGGTTATTCTAGTTGGTGAGTTTATGTACGAAATGAAACCATTTGCATGTAATACATTTAATTACTCATTTTTAATATTTTGGGCATATTGCCTTGTAGGATTTAAAATATCAATATCTTCAAGGTGAGAAATTATGGCGTCCAGGCAAACGTTGTAGGTCTCGACTCGAAATTTCTTGATGGATTCATCAATTGGCTCATATGCAGCTTCCTCGCCATCCATCATCTTCTTGCGCCGCTTCAAGGGATCGAGCAGTTTTCGGAATTTGAAGTCGGGAAATCCTTTGAGAAAATCTTCTTTTTCTTCAAGAATACATTGATATGCTCTCTCATTTCGAAGGTGCTCCATTTCTAGTATGAACGTATGCTGGATTGCACTTACAGCTGCCAATAAATCGATATCAACACCTTGCAAAACTTTACACACAGATCCCACCTTTTCGAAGACTTTCGAAAAGAGGAGCGCTGTGAGAACAAAGCGTTCTGATAGCAAGCATCTTAAGAGAACTTGCGCTTCTGTGGCAGCTGATTTTACGGCTGGTGTGACTTTGTCGGTTGGTTCTTCACGGTCAAGGGTTCGCAGTGGTGTCTGAATTACATGAAGCAGTGTGTAGATTAGAGCAGCAAATATTGACAGAGCGAACGTGAGTGAAGAAGCGTGAGTCATCCAACATGTTGTGCTGACTCGGTTTAGTCGACGAACTCGCTCTTTCGGATACCTTTTGTTTGGTAATTTTCGAAAAGTTTGACTCGGGCTTTTGACGAACAAATGAATGCAAAGTTTAAAAATAATCGAAAACAGATCTTTTGCGTTTAAACATGCCATTACCGCATCACCCACTACCAAATTCATTCTGGGCGGAAAACACCAAACGTAAACAGCCGCAGGGTTTTCGTTTTGAACTTGAGCCTTGAGACCATTAAAATCACCGTCATAGGATTGTCCGACAAGCAAGTTTTTCCAGTCTAGATTAAGTTCCCTGCATATGACCTCGAGCGTCTTGAATAGGTTCTTGCTCTTCGTCGTCGCACATTCCTTTAACGCAACAAGCCGCTCATGTACTTTCCTGTCTCTTCATCGACGTACCGGATAACGAAAGACAGTTGTTCTTTTCTCGATAAATCAAAGGTAGTATCCCTTGACAAGCTAAAGAACCTCCCTTGAAACAGTTGTTTTTGAATCTCATTTTTAATAACTCGAGAGATGGCATGAATCATTTGATTCTATCTATTCCTATTAAGAAAGTTTCGTTTCTTGCGCTTAGGGTTAGCCTCCAAAGAAACTAAATAAGCAGCCATTGGTGGGGAGTGCACCAACAGCACAACTGAGTCTTTTAAGTTCCCTTTAAATTCTTCAGTCATTTTTTCTCGGTGTCCGCGCAGGGCTCGATTCCGTCTACCTAAATAAAGAATCACGTCTGTTAATTCTGTGACAATTTCCCCGTTTTCAATTTTCTTCCTTCTTCGAAATAAGGGACCAACGGCACGGATAAAATCTTCTAGTTTAGCTTTCAGTGACGCCTAAAAATGTTGTTCACTGGTCTCGTGTAGGAGAATAGAGCTTGTACCAGTTGACCAAGTACGGAATCCGTGGCGTGTCCACTCTTTCTTTACCTTCGACTGATTACCGAAGAGCATACAGTGAAGACAATAAAGCCTATCTTTGGATACGAGTACGACAACCACTCGCGCTGGACCGCGCCACCATCTGGAAGCATTTTGCGGTACCAGGCTGCATAGCAAGATCTTCCCTCTTTGTCTTTAGGGAAGCCCCCTACAAGCTCTCGGTTTGGTTGGGAAGAACCTTTTGCTCAAGTGTACTTAACCATTGCCGAAGTCAAATATTCCAGATTACAAAACGTTGCCGGATCGGAAGTTATCCCCAAATCGTCGCACCTTGTCGCTACTCGGATGCCAGTTCCATTCGTACTAGGACCTAAAGGGGGATGATTGGGACGATACGCGGGAAGCGATTCCTGGTTATCAGTCAAGTGAGAGCTGGAAGAACCGGGAGTGCAGGTACCGCTACCACCGTAACTTGAAGCAAAGTTAACGGAATCAAACAACAAACTAGAGCACATGACGCACGACACAGCGACATCAACACAAACTCAACTCCCTCCTCTTTACCACACAGCTCCCGCTTCCCCCTTCGCTGATAGACTAATGAGACGGGCTCGTGCAGGTTCGGGCGGGCTAGAGCTGGCTCGTGCAGGCTCGGGCGGGCTAGAGCTGGCTCGTGCAGGCTCGGGCGGGCTAGAGCGGACTCGTGCAGGCTCGGGCGGGCTCGGGCATTTCTCACGCCACTTCCAAAACCTCGGCGCGCATTTCAAACTGAGAAGTCCGGAGCTTTTACACATTCACAAAACGATAAGCGATACTTTGGACGAGCTTGCTTGGGAAGACTCGGCAACGGCATTAATGTTACGTTCCTGTGAAGCGCGAGATTGGGTAGAGATATTCGAATCATACGTTAGGTTAGAGGGCTTCATGTCTCGCTTGTTTGTTTGTATGTAAATCCCAATTTACCATCATGAACATTCGGCTTACGCTAAATATTGATGAAACTTTTATTTTATGTTTGAACGAACAAACAATACAGTAACTCAGTAACAATATTTTGCGTCCGGAACTGACAGTTCGTGCCAGGACCTTACGATCTATTTAGTCATTTGGTTCTATTCTCCGTCTTTCTCTTTCTTTCTTTCTTTCTTTCCCCCACCCACCCACACACCCACCACACACCCAAACCCACTTTGAGGTCTAGCGGCCGCTAGACATCAACCATACAGTTGGCGCCACTGGCTGTAACAATACTAGACCGTTGAGTCTGTTTTCAGAAGTAGAATTTCTAAAGTACCGGTATGTTATCAAGCAACTCAAACTCCGTTCGGCAGTACCAGTAGCTGCAGAGAGAGGCAAATTTGGCAAAAGTTTGATAAGGGTATAAAAGTTACGGAGAAAACTTTGTCACACGCTTCAAGGGCACTTGTTGCTGTTCTTGGTAGGTTCATAAGAGCGAAGGCACTGGAGAGTAATACGAGGTTATGTTGTTACACATAAGATCAGAGCTAACTGATTGTCGCACTGTTTACATCGCTCTACCGTCACCTTGCTTTGCAACGTTGCCATATGTCGCGTAGTAACAACAGTACATGATAAGTACTGTTTTAATTCATAAAAAAGTATTATATGTGTCAAAATTTCGGGGGTGGCCTGCCCCCCCCCCCCCCGCGCCCCCTCTTATATACGTCCCTGAATAACAGGGGAGTGGGGGAATCGGGCAACCTCTTTGCTCACGTGATCCGCAAGTTTAGTTATTTAAGTAAGTATTAAGTTATATATTTATTATGTAGATGTCCTTGTCCTTTCTATTGATTTTCGTCAGCTGAACCGGGCACTCATTCTTTGGGCTGGCAATTAGGGGATGCTGCTTGGATGCGATAGTGGTTTATACGGCGATCACGTGAGCATAACACGAAGGCTACTGGTGGTTGTTGTTTTAAAGGGCGGAACAACGAGGTTATCTGCCCCTGAAGGCTACAGGCATGGTTACCGAATTTTAATTGTATTTAGTTACCGTTCGGGTTCATTGTTCTTTGGAGGCAAGGTCCTCTTTAGGAAGGCGGGGCCATGAAATCCAACAAGACAGAATCATAGTCCCACCATCCTAATAAAACTACGTGTAAAACATAGTAAGTCGACAAACAACGAATGTCTTGTCGGAGCCATGCTGATCCTAATATTCCGCATCGCTAATAAATAACGAACAACTATGAATAGCGCATTCAAACTTTACCCACCTGCGGATCATTTCATTCTTCGTACATTTTCCACAATATAATACATTTTCCAACTTTTATTTTCCTTTGCAATGGTAAATTCCATAATTCCGGGCATGTACAATCGGAGTACAAAGATGCTAATGCTTCCATAATGGGGACTTTCGAACCGGAAGTTGGTTATCCATAACCATACGACAGTGGCGCTTTCTATGGCAATTGAAAGAACGAAAGAAAGTGTGAGCTCTATAGGTACCGTGCGCGCACCTCTAGCGGACGCCGAGTGTACTAAATGTGGACTTCTTGTCTGCATGCTTTTACGAAGTCACAGGCAGAGATTTGTAGAAAATATGGATAACGCTGAGAAAGGGAGAAGTTGTAGGCGGTGTCGTGTGATGGGTGCTGAAATAGGTACAACAATACCACTGGTATAGTTTTTTATTCATTTTCGACGAAGAAAAATGAAGCAGAAAATCTAGGTAATGTTTTTATTTCACATATTCGTGTCATGACAAGATAAATAATAGGCGTAAATGACATTTTAAAAAACGAATAGCATCTATTGTTCAGTCCAGAAGGCTTATCTTGGTAACCTACACCATACTCAAGAGTTTGAGGTGCACACTTAATCGGTAACCAGCGATCTGGTCATTCTCAGAACCCAGTATGTGTACCTACCATCTTTCCTAAAGAATACAGGAAGAGGAAGATTTCGGATGATTCGGCTATTGACCGTTTCAAACCAGCTCTGACAAGAAGTGAAAGTAAAACACGTGAAAATATCGAGTGCTTAAATTTTGATTGTCCAATTAGTTCGGTGGATACGTCTACGGTAACTTACGTAACCGATAGTAGGCCCTACTCGTAATAATATTAGCTGGCATGAATTTATTTTTACCTCCACGAGTCAAGGCAATGATATTTGTAAACAGCCAAGCATTCCTAACAACTACGATTTACTGTAGGTGTGGGTAGGCGTGTTATTAAGGGATATATATATTTAGCGTATGGCTTTTAGTGCTGGGAGTGTCCGAGCACATGTTCGGCTCGCCAAAGTTAGTAGCTTCTTCTAAGCGTACACCCATGGGGTGCGCTACAAATACCGTCGTGTGTGGAGTGTTGTCTGGGGGAGGAAACTTTGAATGTAAGGACGAGGAGTTGGAAGGTAGCGGATGTGGTCTATAGTAGTTAGGGACCAACCCCGGCATTTGCCTGGAAGGAAGATGGGAAACAACAGAAGACCATCTTCAAGGTTGCCGGCGGGGGGATTCGAACCTCCTCGCCTCCCGGATGTGAGCGACTGCCTGCAGCCACGCCGTAACGACCACGGCTAACTCACCCGGTAAGAAAATGAATGTCGTAATACAGATGAAAATTATGAAGCAGATTCTCGAGCCTCTCTTGGTTACTCTTTAATGAAATACATTTTCAGTATAGAGGAACTTCGCAGGTCTTAATTCAGACGTGTTTCATTTACTTTCAACGATGTTTTCGGAACAGAAGGAAATGATAATCACAAGATAAAATCGTTTACTTCTTTTTAATTTGAAAATGAAAACTGGATTATTTTATTCAGCAATGTGAGTTTTGTTTGGTGTACTGTAAATCGCACAATAATATTGGCGATATTTTCGACGACACTTGCAGCGGTTACAGAGTACTTTGTATTCTGGTCTAGTAAAGAAAATAAGTTTTTAAATTCACGTTACCTCTACTAAGTTTGTTACACTGCAAAATGTCTGATTCGGATGACCCCAAGAGATATGATTAGCTTTAAATCGAAGTGCTAGGGTGTTACATCCAGTAACACCTTTATTACTAACGATAATGGTCTGCTTTCCTTGCTGCATGGCCGATAAAGCGTTTCCTGAAATCAAGACAAGTCTTCAAGGTCTTATCTTAAAGAATGGAACATTACAGCTGAGGAAATAAAGAAAATTCATAGTATTGCCAGTGTTAGTTGACATATTTATTCCAAGAATTAAAATATTCAATAACTTAACAAAAGCATTTACAAGTCCTTTTTTTTTCTTTTTTGAACGTATGGCTTTTAGTGCCGGGAGTGCCCGAGGACATGTTCGGCTCACCAGAGTTTGTAGCTGCTTCAATGCGGTCACCCTTGAGGTGAGCTTCAAATACCGTCGCGTGTTGAGTGTTGTCTGGGGAGGAAAGTGTGAATGTAAGGACGAGGATTGGGAAGGTAGCGGCTGTGGCCTATAATTAGGGACCAACCCCGGCATTTACCTGGAAGGAAGATGGGAAACCTCAGAAGACCATCTTCAGGGTTGTCGGCGGGGGGATTCGAACTTCTCGCCTCCCGGATGTGAGTGACTGCCTGCAGCCACGCCGCAACGACCAAGGCTAACTCACCCCGTTATAGGTCCTATCAATGTCTGACATATTTTATTCATCTATCACATAACGCAAGGGACAATAATTAATAATTTGCAGGCCATCGTTTGTGAGACAAAACTTAGGAACTGTATGTTTTGATTTTTCCTTGAATAAAGTTCCTCTACACGCTTACCTTTTGAATAATATTTCTTTTGAAGTTTGTGGCAAACTAGTCTTAGAAGCAGAACATTCATTGTTGACTAAATTAAACGCACTTGCAATGTACCTGCAGGATCCCACTTCTCCAGCAAGGCAACAACATTTTGTTCCGAATCAACCAATTGAAATTAATTCAAAAGAAGGCATGCGTTGCATTTACTTAACATGTGTAGGCTACAGAATGTGGAGTACAAAAGTATATATATAATACTTTGACCACCTCGTTGTATAGTGGCTGGCGTTCGTAGTTGTCACCACGGAGGTCCGGGTTCGATTCCCAGCTCTGTCCACAAATTGTAATTCTAGTAATAATAATAATGTTATTGGTCCCTTTTAACTAGTCTGGCTTTTAGAGACGCCGGGGTGCCAGTATTTTGCTCCGAAGGGGATCTTTAAAGAGCCAGTAAATCTACAGACACGGCTCCCTCGCATTTGTGCACCCTCAAATGGCAAGTGACTGCGCCAGGATACGAACCTGCAACCTTGGTACCAGCAAGCGAAAACGCTGAGCCACGCAGCCAGCGGTGTTTAATTCTGGTGTGAGGGCTGGAACGGGATACACTCAGTATCGAGAGGCAAAACTGAACTAGAGGAGGATTCGATTTCTACCTCAGCTCTCCTGGAAGTGGTTTTCCGTGGTTTCCCCAACTTCTACTCCAGGAAAATATTGGATGATTTCCAACCGCCGCCTCCTTCCGATTCCTCGCCAGAATTACAAATACAGCCATCACAATAACAGGTTATCCCTCAAATTCCACACACACACACACACACACCCAAATATACTCGGGGCAATATGACCACGATGTCGCAGCTCCTAACATAAGCAACAACAACAACAACAACAAAATAACACTTACCTTGAGTTTTACATTATATGGTGGTAGTGTTACCGAAATTGCACCTTTGATTTACGTTGAGAGAGAAAATCTAGTACCTTATATTGGCAGAAAGTCACTTTCAATGCTAAGATCCATTTTATGCCTGTCTTTCAATAACGCTCCGTAGTCCACAATTAATTCACAGAGCAAGCGCTGTGCAGCGCCACTAGTGCATGTCCGTGCCCATAGACGTTTGATTTCAGACACGTTGGCACCTTTCCTTGGAAAAGGAATCCTGTAACTTAGCGCCACCTCATCTAGGCAGCGATGATTCTGCTTCGATCGTCAGGATAATGGATCCCAGATATTGAAATTGAGATAGTCTATATTAATATCCACCCCTTATCATCCCACACTCAAGGTACTCAGTCTTCCTGACGTAAAGTCGCAGACCATCTCTCCAGCGAGTTTGTCCAACGATGGACTAGTTGTTGCAGATCCTGACGGGAGTCACAGGGGACCATACCATCATCAGCATAGAGTAGAGTCCAATGGTGTGGTGTTAACACTTCAGTTCTGATTGCGTCGAGCCAGAGGATGAACAGAGGCGATGACAAAGCCGATCCCTGATAACGCTATTTTGGGTGGGAAAATTTGCAGACATACAGTACCCACAGATTATCAAACTTAGCTGGTGGCATTCCTATACAGAAGCTAGATCGGCTACACCAAGCAGTCTGAGTACGTGCCAAATAAGTTCGAGATGCACCCGGGAAAAGGATTCTTTGAGATCCAAGAAAGCGATGTAGAGCGATTTTTTATTTTCTTCTTCTGCATGAATGTATAGAACATGGTATGAAAAACAGCATTTCAAAAAGGAAGGTTATGTTGGTAGAGAAGGAAATGGACCATTTTAAGTACTTAGGCAGTGTATTCCCTTAGAATTGTGGTATGACGAAAGAAATAGAGTCGAGTAAGTTGCGATGTACAGTATCCCTCAAGAGTGAAGTACGGAACGCTTCCTATATCGCTCAGTATTTAGACGCACTTTGCTGTATGGAAGTGAGAGCTGTGTAGACTCAGGATATTAGACACATAAACTAGGGGTAACTGATATGAGGGTAGCACTTATGATTGTAGGGAGCAATGGCAGGAAGTGCTCGTAATGGAGAGAAAAGGCTAAGTTAGAAATGATCACGGGAGGAGAGCACGCGCCCACTTGGCGAATGGAAGGACGCCGATGGTGCTCGAACATATGGAGTTACCTTATTCCCGTGAGATAGAAAGAAAAGTGTTATGGCAGGATGTATCCCCTGAATTTACTTTGATTCCAGTGAAAGAACCAAGAAGATAGCTTTACGCTCTCCCAAGTTATTAAGGAAGGACCTTTGGGGTATGACGTAACTGCTGACGCTCGCGAGGAGCCCAAGTGGTATATAAACTGCGATGAGCAGACAGCAAGTGTGCAATGTGTTCAGTATCAGAGCAGCGTGTTTCTCTGGTCCAGTTTGTGCCATTGCGACCCTCGAGCAAGTGTTATAATACGTCATCGCCGTGAGTAAGTATACGGGTTGCCGGAATGCGTGGAGTAGAAAGCTCTGGAAGGCCTGTGAATTTCCTAAGCGCCAACGGTGAGTGTATTACTGGCGGAAAGAAAGACTTAGTTATTCTTCAAACACATGTGAGTTGAACTATACTTTATAAGAATTGTGAACTGTTATACTCGAAGTGACTGTCAGAATGTACGGGCCAATAACTTCATTTTTTGACAGTACATTACTTTCATGTATTGAAATACCGGGTGAGTTAGCCGTGGTGGTTACGGCATGACTGATGGCAGTCGCTCACATCCGGGAGGCGAGGAGGTTCGAATCCCCCCACCGGCAACCTTGAAGATGGTCTTCTGTGGTTTTCCATCTTCCTTCCAGGCAAATGCCGGGGTTGGTCCCTAACTATAGGCCACAGCCGCTACCTTCCAACTCCTCGTCCTTACATTCCAACTTCCCTCCTTCCCTCCCCAACGGTACTTGTAGCTCACCCATTGGGTGTCCGTCTCGAAGCAGCTACAAAACTGGCGAGCCGAACATGTCCTCGGACACTCCCGGCACTAAAAGCCATACGCTAAAAAAAAAATAAAAAAAAATGTATTGAAATAGCGAATAGATCATGTGGACAGCTAGAAAGTGAAGCGTGTATTTCAAAGTGTTCCCACATGTGAGGACACGAACAGTGAGGATATCAGGTCCATACACTTCAGTGGTGGCTCTTAGACGAGAAAGTAGGTGAAGAGCCAAACTCAATTTGAGCGTTACAGCGTTTGTGAATATTAACATATTTCTTTTCGTATTTGAATGCTTAAATATCTGCTAAAAAGCTAATACTTAACCAAATATAAATTACCGGTACTAAAAAGTCAAACTCACCTATTTTTTATAGATTAAATCAATCCTCCTTTCCTGAAGGTTGGCAAACTTATCTATGATGTTCTCGTAGAAGGGCTGGTCTTCAATTAGTATCAGCAACAATTCACGGTGTATGGTGATGACAGCCAATGATGTAAGTGTGGACTGAGATATTGTATTTCTTGTAAAAGTTTTTAGTCTTTTCAAACAAGAAAAACTACGTTCCACTGATGTACTAGTAGAAGGAATTGTCAGTACTAAAGAAAAAAGTTTGTAAGTCTCTTCAAAAATATCTTTATTTTCATGAAGTTCTTGAAGTATTTCACCCGATTTATTTCCTTTGTAGGATAGAGTGATAGTTCATTTCTTAAACGTGGGGTATTGGTGAATATTTGTGGATAGCATTGCTGTAAGTTCTGCAGGGATGTGACAGGAAAATGTGTATTATACATCTCAAACTTGTTCGAGCCTATAAGACCTAGGAATTGTAACTTATCACAATCATGAAATCGTACTTGAATCTCCATCAAAATAGTATCAATGATTTCGTAATACAAAATACGATATTCTCGACACACATCTTCCAATGTCAAGTCATTACGCCCCCTAAGAATGTTTATGTTTGTCAGCTGCTTACTTTTCTCAATAAGTTCACCAAAATAAATTTCGTTCCGCTTATTTGCTAGTAAAACTTGCGTGTCATTAACCTTGGTTACACAATAATTAATATCCAAAGATTTTTTCTGCAATATGTCAAATAGAACATCCGTCAAACCAAAAATATCGTTGAATACTAATGCCAGCAAAGCAAATTCAAAATCATTGAACTCATTCAGGAATCCTTTACATGACCTAATCGTATTTTCCTAACTTGTTTCGTTATTCATAAGTTGCTCAAACACCTGTTTCAAACTGTCCCATTCTTCTACAATAACATTTAGAAATCTTGAGTTGGACGACCAACGAGTTCCCGCAGCAGTAGGAATTCTTTTGACTGCATTAGACACAAGAGCGTGTGATCTTTTCGGTGAGTGGTGAAAAAATGCTGGGATTCCACTTACATTTGCAAAAAATATCCTACATTTGGAAAGCTGCTTACAACTCTGTTGTAGTACCAAATTGAGACGATGAGCCATGCAATGAACAAAGACAGCTTGAGGTGCCTTATCTTTAACCCTTTTTTGCAACCCATTTAAATTCCCTGACATGACAGCAGCACCATCGTAACACTGTGCAACTAATTTATTTTCATAAGAAAATTCTTTCAAAATGCCATCCAACAACTCAAACAAATTTTCAGCTGATCTATCTTCACTCACATCATAAAATACCAAAAAACTTTCCACTTGGATACTCTCATTATTCACAAATCTAACTATAATAGAACACTGTGATTTTTGACAAATGTTTGTGGTATCATCGACTTGGATTGAAAAGAATGGAACATTGTTAAGTTCATTCTTAATATAATCTCTGATGTACTCTGATATTATATCAGTTATTTCATTTTGTATATTTTTGAGTTACCAGCGAACACACTTTCAATTTTCTGATAATGATTTTGAAGTTCTAAGGGCTTTTCGGATATCGTCTTCAATAATTCCTTAAAGTTCCCACGGTTTAAAGAGGTCTCACTCTCGTCATGACCTCTAAAAGGGAGTTCCTATAAACTTAAGAATTGAACAACTCGAATCACAAGCCTCAGTATCTGCCTATTTAAAGTCACATTCTCATTATATTTAAGTACACATAGTCTTGCGTTTTCTCTCAAACCGTCAGATATTGTGTTTGTGTTCCTTTCGAATGTTCTAAGTTGTAACTGGCACTTCAAATGTTCCTCACTGTCTTTGTGTTTGTTCAACCCGCGCGTAATGTTTTGGAAATCACCGAAACCTTGTGTATTCCAGACACCACATTTGTTACTAAAAAGTAGGCAAGGCCAACAGAACAGCTTTTTAAGAATAAAACTACTGCACAACCATGTGAACTGTTCGAACCAAGATCCCTTAAGGTGCCTGTACACTGGAGAGCTTTTGCCCTAGCTAGAGTGTAGAGTAGCTGTAGCTAGGACACTCTAAGCTCCTCTCCAGTGTACACAGGTGGTAGAGAACCCTAGCGGAGACCGCTCTAAGCTCTAGCTAGGGCTGGCTGACTCTACGGTGTAGACAGTATTTGGGTGCCCTAGCTAGACCAGTCTAGCTCTATTCACTCGGTTAAATATTGGAAAGTGCTCTACGTAGAATCGTTCGTGGATTGTTGGGGTTATTTGTTTGTTGTTAATTATAGTGTTTGAATATGGCTGAATTTGTGTGGAGTTGCGAAGAAACAAGAACATTAATTGAACATCCAGAAACTTGGAATTGTACTCTGAAAGAATAGTCATTTTTGCTCATTCTTAAAAAGTTCTTGTACGCTTCAGAATCTTCGAACATAACTCTTGCAATAATTTAGCGTGCATTCCCTCGTATTTTATTTCCGATATCCAATTCCTCACCCACAACCTTTTTTTCCTCTTCATGGTTTTCTTTTTTGACAAGGCACACACAACCACCACAGATGCTGAAAGCTCTCTTGAAGACATTTTAACTTCACAACACAGCGCAAATAAACCTAGACTCACACTGCTCTCAGAATGTTTTTGTACTGCTCTACCTAGTGCTTTTACGTTTGACAGTGTACACAGGTTCAGAGAGTGCTCTAGGTAGATTTGTGTATCTCCGCTCTACGAATGCTCTACCTAGGGAAAATTACTCTACAGTGTACACGCACTCAGTTTAGCTAGAGCGGTCTAGCTAGACTTGCTCTATGAAAATCACTCTCTAGTGTATAGGCACCTCTACAATGAAGGCTGTAGGACTTACTGGTTTTCTTGATTTCTTTTTTAGTGCACAGTTCTATTAATTCCCTTGGACGTCCACAATTTAATAAATCCCTTTTGTCTTCGTCTTTCCACCTACTGAAGGGAGTTTCTAATAAAATTAATACCGTGTCTTTCAATGGAAACATTACGGTATACACTAAAAGCCGCCACCTTTCATCAACACAAGGGTATGTAACGTATTAAGTAAATACTATTCATCGGAAATATAAATCCAAGCTTCAACGTAACAGAAAGACAAGCCTGACGCGATGCCAACTTTCATCAACTATACTAGACGAAGTACCTTGCAGAGGCAGCAAATTCTTCACCCGTACGATCCCCCTCTGTATAAAGGCATGTAATGACGTCACCACTGCGTTAGGTTACCATGGGAACTAGACGAAGTTGCTGATATTACAAGTTACTTCGTCATCTGCAGGCCTCTTTCCACGCTACGACATTAATACCATCTAGCGACAGCGTGTACAACTGACACAGAGACCGCATACAGGGCAAGGCTATGGCATAGGCAATCTGACCATGCAGTGCCATCTAACAATGGGGTGTAGAAATAATAGTACACTACATTGAACGGTGGCTAGGTTTTAATTTAAATAAGATAACAATGTTTGTTTTACGAAATGGCTAGTGAAGATGCTCTTCACCCTCTTCACCTGAATAGCCGCTACTGATACACTTCAAATTTAACCGCATGATTAGAGCCTATATGAAAGTCGCAATGCCCAGTATTATATTTTGGCTATGTGCATGAGCATTTTAGATAGTCATGACGAGTGTTGGCAACCATTAGCTGTGCGAGCTCAGGACTTTGAAAATGCATTATGCAACTGTAAGCCGATTGTGCTTAAGTGCTGTGCGAGAAATCAGTATAAAGTGAAACGCATTTAATGAGTGGTCTGAAGACAGTGAAACACATGGTAAAATAATGAGGGCGGAACATCGTGGACATTTTACGAGTGATATTTTGAAACTTCCCGATGCTATGAATTTGCACTGGAGCTCGCGTCAGGCCGGAAGGCGGCCGGCTCTCTGGGATTTGCGCAGAGAGAGAAAGAGATACTTGTCCACTGTTGCAACAGGTCCACCATATCCTAGTCCCCACACCGCAGGCTGCTGCCATGAGTTCCTGCGATATGGCAACACCGTCGCTTACCTCATAGAGCCTGTCTCCTTCACGCTGCTATTGACGTCCGAAACGGGGGAGGAGCTTACGGTCAGCTGTTTGCAATATGGCGGCGATATGGTGACGTGAAGTAATTGGGTGTGCGTTTGTTATGGCTTCTAATTTATGATGGCAAAATACTACATATTTCCTTTCATTGATAGAAATATTTTTATAATCAATTTAAATGCAGTGCCTAATTACTACCAGTTAAAAATATTACCCACATGTAGATAGTTAATTTACTGTCTGCTGTTACATATATGAAGCCTGTACTTGGGAGCCTAGCGGTATCGATGTTTTTTTAAAATTAATTTCACAATATATATATCACATAACACAAAGGATGACTCCCTGATAATAAATTGAATCAAGCAACCCTGAATTTGCATGAATGTTTTGGGTTCAAAGAAGCGTTACTTGGGATGCTCAAATCATACTTCAATATTGCAAATATTGACCTACATACTTGCTGTTCAAAGGCAAGAATGTTAATTTATTAATCTCTTGCCACAGGCAAGTTAAAATGGAGGCATCCTCTTTATCAATATATTTAATTAAATATTTAAAATACAGATATTTAACAAAGCTGGAGTCTTCATTTGAACTTGTCATAAGCAAACGGAACAGATCAAAAACTACACTAAAAGCCAAACCAAATTCACTCCTCAGCTCGACATAAACCATAATACCAATTAAAACCTATACAAAACATACTCTCCTTACTGTTGTACAACTTTCAAACCAACTATTCGCACTCAAAACTGTAAAACCCTGAAATGAGAACTAATTAAAGTTAGAATAGCCTAGGCCGATCCGGTCTCCCACTACATTACCGCATATGTAGCCTATACTTAACATCACTATAACTTTAAAATTACGACTAAGTGACCTATCTGCCTGAGTAGTATAGGTGTTACCGGCCTGCCTGGGATGATGGGTCACCAAACCGGTACTTAAAACTAAGATTTTACATTTTAATTAACTAAATTCAACAGTAGGGAGATCATAGCGAAAAACACAATTTAAGCCAAATCATACTTCAATGACCTACATACTTGCTGTTCAAAGGCAAGAATATAAATTCTCTGGCAAATTAAGGCTAGGAACAGCATTTTTCTTAAGTTTTCTAACCATTCGGCTATTGTCAATCGGAAGAACCCCTTAAATAAGTTTACGAAGAGCGGATTACATTCTTTGTACGGCACAGAAGTAATAGGCTAGAAGTTTATCAGTATTTTTGATGTAGCTAAATCCATGTGAATACAAATTAGAGACAATAACTATCAATAATCAACAGTACCGGTGGAAAGAAGTCGTCTTCACAAAAATGCAGGCTGCACACTGTCATGTAACATGTAACACGTTTTCCAATTGACAGCGCCGAAGCCCATCTTTCTCTCTGAACTTTTCGTACAGGAAAGTAGTGAAGATATTTCGTAGCCGTTTTATACGTTTTGCAACCTTATACAGAGCAGTACCTCCTCGAATTTGACAAATTTCTTTCTGTTTCCATCACGACGTCAATGCTTCACCATCTAAATAAATCTCACCAATCACAATGTTACAGCTTCAACATTCTGCCGCGTGGCTGCGCCATCCAACTTTTCTGACGTCAATACACTTCGCTTTCCTGACAACACACTAGCTCAGATTCTCAAGACAGACTGATTGTGATTGGTGGGATGGAAGTGAGGCACGACGTGGTTCTGCGCACCGCCTTCCCGGCTGACTCGAGCTCTAATAAAACCGAACATGGGTTAGATTCGAGAGAATGAAGAAGGGACGTAGACGATACCAGCCCGTGAAGGAAGCCGGAAGGGACGTAGCCAACATCAGCCCAGGTGAGAAGTCTCGAGAAGAGCACGATGGGCCGAGCGAAAGGAGCCTTACCAGAAGTCAAGGGGAGCTCAAGCCAGGGCGTGGCACGGTCTTCATGGAGGAACTTTTATGCTGCAATCTCAACACGTGACAGACAGTGAATATCTGGAAGTAAGATCTCTACATGCTATCGTAGTTGCACTGTAGTCTAGTCATGTGTATATTTCCCCCCCCCCCCCAAACTTAATAGGTCAGCGTATTTTTTTATTAAGTTCTTTTCATGTTATTGAATTAGTTGTTCTCGGTCTGACAAGAAGTACTCGTCGATTATCAGTTTTCCTGGTAGTTCAATTTCAGTAATTTAGGGCGGATAGTAACGCAACTTTTTCCTTTTTTTCCGCTTCCTGATTCGTTACTAGTGATAGGAGATATTGGTCATTCACGAGTTGATTTTGTGAAGGAGGAATGATTTGTGCAATGGAAAAATTAAACGAATAACAAATAATAATGATAATCAAGTACTGTGAAGATTATAATAATAATAATATTTTTGTATGAGAAACATCATCATGAATTCTCATAAAGATATTAGAACAAGGAGTCGAAAATATATTAGCATAAATATCATTTGATTTTGTTGCAAGTTCAGTTGTTTATAAAAACTCAGACAAAGGAGGAATAGTAATCCCAAGGTGAATAGGGGATCAGGTTTTATGTAACAACCAAAAGTAGTTGAGGACTGAGCTAATTGAAAATGTTTTTTTTTAGTATAATGAAATGTAAGTAAATATCCCGGTTGTTGCCAACAGAGGCGGATCAGATTGTGACCAATGTGTTGTGTGGAAGTATAGCATTCAGTTTATAAATGGGCCTGTCGAAGACAATGCACCGATATATTGTGTGATATGTGGGCATAAGGAGCTTGGATGCACCATTAATTGAGGAATAGTGGTGGTTGTCGAAAATGAATCGGGGGTAGACCCTGTGAAGATTCATTTTTGTTTCCTTCTGAATGCATTTGTATGAGGGGAGGTCACTTTTAAGATCTGATCACACCAGGGAATAATTTCCTTCATAAATGGTCAAACAGCATCTGAATCCGTTATGTTTAGATTAATCATGCTTGCTTCTAATCGGAAAATTCCATAGGATGTTCATTTCAAATGAGCAACAGCAAATCCTTTAATTATGCCATGCCGAAGATTCTATAAACAAATTCTGCAACAGTTTTGATCATAATATTTCAGGAGTGAATCAATTATCAATAAATGTGGATCGTGAAGCCTATATTTTCTAAATAATAGAAAACAGACAGTGAACTAAATTTTACTCAGTGCCTTAAAAAGTTTAAGTTGTAAATACGTGTCAGTAAAAGTGTCTGTGAGTGAATATGGATATGATGGACATGCCTAAACTTTAAGACATTCAAATAGGAAGTGATTTTGAGAAACATTTTCTTTATTTAGCGGTCAGGAATCTCAGGGTGAGGGACTGGATATTTTTACACCCTGTAGATTGAGGTGGGAGTGTTCTGCTTATGAACTGATATTATAACTCCGTGTCTTAGGCGGAAGCACGCCGGCCACTCACCACTGGGTCCGTGGTTCAAATCCCGGTCACTCCATGTGAGATCTGTGCTGGACAAAACGGAGGCAGACAGGTTTTTCTCCGGGTACTCCGGTTTTCCCTGTAAAAAATATAATTCCAGCAACACTCTCCACTATCATTTCATTTCATATGTCATTCACTTAATCATTGCCCCAGAGGAGTGCGTCAGGCCTCGGCAGCCGGCACAGTCCATATCCTCGCGGCTAGATGGGGGCTTCATTCATTCCATTCCTGACCCTGTCGGAGACTGGAAGCAGGCTGTGGATTTTCATTTTCATCTAATAAAAGTGGGGTGTGGTTTGTGGAAATCTTGTGTGTTTTTTCGTCCTCACTATGCTCAGGCGCGAGTCTCGGACACAGTTCAGCGCCACCTAGCCTTACCCGTTCACCCCTGAGATTTTAAGAATCTTGTGCTCAACTGTCTTCGAGGCTCCCGCATATGTGGGCGTTAATCTTCGAATAAACGGGCACAACGTTAAATGAAGTTGTTCGTATGAGCAGACTCAGATGGTGGGGTCATGTGATGAGAATGGGGAAGGAGAGATTACCTGCTAGGTGAATGTGCTTGCCTGTAGAGGGTAAGATAAGCAGAGGTAAAGCTAGGAGGTGTCGGTTAGTCCACAGTTAGTCCACTGTATCAATATCAGTAACAATTACCGTGCCGTACTTGTTTCCAGGCATTTTAGCTCCACCTTCGTGGGATACTTTAACAGTTCTTAAACAATAACAACAACAATAAAAAGGAACAATATACATGAATCACATCTTCCATGTGTGAGCAATGTTATTTGGAGAAGTTGTGGAACTGTTCCAGAAGACCAACTTATAAATGAATCTCTTCTGAAAACATCATTGCTGACTCTGAGGCCATATTGCAGCGCCAGATCAACAACAATGCTAACGTCTGACATTCCTGATATGAAAATACCACTTCATTTCAAATTGTATGTCTAACAAGGATTGAGTCTTGTTGGTAGAAAACAAGCAGCTCATGTTTTTTATTACATCTTATATTTAAAAGTGAAGGTCTGTATGGTTTGGTTGGTTGGTTCTTAAGTTTAGGGGCTGCGACAGCGCGGTCATTTAGCCCCGTGTACTTTGGGTGTGTGTAGAATCTGTCTGATAACCGGTGTTAATTGTGATGGCTGTATTAGTGTGTGTATCTGTTTTTTAATTTAAGTACAGACTGCAACTTAGAATTTTTCAAATAGTTCCTACTTTTGCCGGCAAGCGCCACCGTCAACGACTACTAGGCCAAATTCAGAACTTAGCTACTAGACGCCACCGCAGTCGGCTCTTGGGAACGAACGTAGAAACCTAAGAGCGTTCTTTACATTCTTAACCTATCCAATTTAGCTTCACACAGGTGTAATTAGTGGAAGGTTCTTTAAAATGCCATAAATCTATGACATGGGACCCCCGGCTTTACTTCCCCTCCGAAGGAAGGCATACTGCGGAATTTTTAACGCTCTTAAGAAATCCGACGACTTCGGCCGGGTTTGAACCCGTGATCTTGCGCATAGAAGCTCAGCATGCTACCACTACGCCACCCGAGCTGCCTCATTGCACTCCATTTTCTATCCAATCCACGATAAGAACATTAGGAATGTTAACGGCATATAAATCTGAATACGTATTTTTTAAATGTTATTAACAGGCGTCGTTGTAGAGAGTTAACATACAAAAGTAATACATTAGCTAACCCTGCGTGTGGCGTAACGTTACAACAGCAGGAGATTTCAACACGAAACCTAGTGTTAAGATTAAATGACCCTAAATGATTCTGTTGTTGTTGAATAATTTAGAGGCTTTGTGTTGACATGGTCATATAGCCCCATGAACTTGAGTGTATATGGCTTTTTTCTGATAACGTGTGTTACTGTGATGGGTGTAGTAATGTGTGGTTTTGTAATTCAAATGAGGATAGAAAAGGAAGCTGCTGTGGCCTTCAGTTAGGAACTATCCCGGTATATGCTTCGAATAGAAGTGGGAAACCACGGAAAGCAAATACCAAGTTTTGCCTCGGGAGGCACAGTGTAGCCCATTCCAGCTGTCAGACCAGAATTAAAATTCCTTGACTTAGCCGGGATTCAAACTCGGGTCTCCAAGATAAAAGCCGAGAATGTTAGCCGCTAAGACACGTGGTCGTCTGAATGATTTTTGCATTTTATGTATAATTTTATTTAAATTTTAGTCTTTAGGGCACCGAAACGTATGTGACATTTTGAGATTAATTTTACACTCTTGATACCGCTGCTGTTACATGACGAAAGGTATCACGCGCAATATATTGTATGTAATATCTACTAGAATTGAAGTGCTATACACACCGATATGGTGTGTTCTACAACTAATAAGTTGACGTTTATGTTTTATTAATCATACAAGCTGTCTTTTGTATTACAAATCAGAAATACAGTAACTTGTGCGTGATATTGCAGATTGTTCTATGAATAGTATGTGCCTTTCTTATTCGGGTTATATTGTAATTGGTAATTACCCTGCTCTATGACTATGCTAATTTGTAATGGAACCGGATGTTAAATTATTAATTTAGTTGATAACATGTTAGTAACATAATTAAACTACTAAACGTTCACAATGTTTTTCCTTTGTTTATGTATTTATATTCGTCATTTTAGTGTTTACTGACAAAAGTTATTGAATAGCCTAATGTTATAATTGTCGTGAGTAATGATCACACTGGATCCCACTAGAGCATTTTAGATATTATTAAGGATTGAGTTTAGAGAATGTATTTCTTATCTTACAAAATACTTTAGAGGCTAAGGAAGTCCAATGTGTGCAGAATCTAAGCATCATATTTGACAATATAATGGGATAATACTGTGCTTAAATTACTTTAACTTGATGTGGATGGGATCATCAATAATGTTCCTTAATGTGCTGTTACGAGTAGAGTACACACTGACCTACGTAATTTGTCATTATTCACGACATTTGTGCGGGGTTAAAAACCATACGTATATTTGACTCCACAATGATGACTTTATCTTCCAATAATTCAATAATTTAAATATTATTTCCTAACGAGAAGGTAGATGCTACATTAGAAAAATAAAAGAGACAACTATGTGAACACTGCTATAAGACGTCTTACTTTCCCCATTAAATCAAAAATAAACACTCCGGTATCAGGAAAGTAATTGTGAGACTGAGTTCTCGAGGAATTGTGTATATACATCCCGTTTTACTATTGTTGCATGCTCTGCTACGTTATTGTACTCCACTGTACTTTTCGACTAGGTTAACAGTGAGTTAATATTGCACTTGAGTAACTTGAGAGTCGAGGAGAACTATGCAGAATGAATATACTCTGCGAAATATATTGCCATGAATCTTTCTACAACATATAAAGACACCTCCCGGGCATCGCCGTGCACAATAGCTGGTTTTAAATAAAAACCGGTTGAATAAAGTACGGTATTATATTCAATAGTTGTTGTCGTTGTTGCTGTAGAAGCAGAGGAGGACATAGTGATAATTGCTAATGGGGAATCCTGGAGGCAACTTGATGGCAAACAGAGGCTTGCAGACTGGACTGAACTCTGACAGGTACATCTATGCACTAATAATACGGTAGTTCACATCCAGAGGACGTAACTATTTTTCGTCAATACGCTGCACTTAGGTTCGTTTGTTTTCTGAAGCACTGATTTTAATTGCTAATTTAGACTCGGACGAATCACTTTCTAAAGCAAAATACACAATACAGATTTATTCAACACTTACAAACAAGAGAAATACAAATGTAATTAATTATTTTTGACAGATACAGATGTCTGGTTACAGGTAGACTATGTAATATTCACAGTGGAATATCAGTTCAACATAACAATTTTCACCAAAATTCGGAAGACGACCATATGCAGACCTTATATCACCTCCTCATCAAAATCGGACAGTCTTCAAATATCTCACTACTTCAACCCCACTTCCTCACTTGATAAATCTATAAAACATTCCATATAACAAGCCACTGGAGTGTGTCAATTAGGTCTGTTAAGTTGATATTTGTTACAGCCTGCTTTGTGTTGTTGCATTGACGCCCTGTGTAGAGAACGAGGGATTTCAGAGTCTATCTAATTGATGTCTTCCCCTACCTGGACTAATGTCTCCACTACGGCAGTGTGTCCCTTCCATGACGCCATGTGTAGAGCTGTTTGATTGCCTATCACTAGCTGGTTGATGTCTTCCCCTACCTGGACTAATGTCTTCACTACGGCAGTGTGTCCCTTCCATGACGCAAAGTGTAGAGCAGTTTGATTGCCTATCACTAGCTGGTTGATGTCTTCCCCTACCTGGACTAATGTCACCACTACTCCAGTGTGTCCCTTCCATGACGCAAAGTGTAGAGTAGTTTGATTGCTTATCACTAGCTGGTTGATGTCTTCCCCTACCTGGACTAATGTCTCCACTACTCCTGTGTGCCCCTTCCATGACGCAAAGTGTAGAGCAGTTTGATTGCCTATCACTAGCTGGTTGATGTCTTCCCCTACCTGCACTAATGTCTCCACTACTCACTGTGTGTCCCTTCCATGACGCAATGTGTAGAGCAGTTTGATTGCCTATCACTAGCTGGTTGATGTCTTCCCCTACCTGGACTAATGTCTCCACTACTCCAGTGTGTCCCTTCCATGACGCAAAGTATAGAGCAGTTTGATTGCCTATCACTAGCTGGTTGATGTCTTCCCCTACCTGGACTAATGTCTCCACTGCTGCAGTGTGTCCCTTCCATGACGCAAAGTGTAGAGCAGTTTGATTGCCTGTGACTAGCTGGTTGATGTCTTCCCCTACCTGGACTAATGTCTCCACTACTGCAGTGTGTCCCTTCCATGACGCAATGTGTAGAGCAGTTTGATTGCCTATCACTAGCTGGTTGATATTTTCCCCTGCCTGGACTAATGTAAAATGACGGATTTCACTATCTGGCTACGACATATCCACAACTGTGGAGCATCCGCTCTCTAACGCCAAGTGTAGAGCACTATGACCTCTAGAGGGTCTACTTGGTTGATGTCTGCTATGTGAGTGAACAAGCATTTAACGATCTCATGATATCCGTGCAAGGCTGGAGTCGAGCAGCCAGGTAACAATCCCCAGTTTGGCTCTAGAGGCTGCCAAATGCAGGGCAGTGACAGGAGAGCAAGGGTGGCGATGTCCGCTAAATGAATTTGAACAAAAATAGTCCAAATCCACATCGACATCATCTCAACCCTCCATTGCCAACCTCATTATATTAGAATATCCCTTTTCTGCAGACAAAGCTACTAGTATCTTGACGAAGCCTGGGCATTTCATCCTAATTCTAGTGAAGGATTTACTTGGGAGTTTTTTTCCCTGACCCAACAAAATATCTACTATTTTCCATACACCTTCTTCGTCAGCGTACCGGACAAATAGTATATCCAGAATTTGTTCCGAACATCTTCCCTTAATCCCCCTTCTATCAATCTGCCTTTGCTGAGCGTATTGGTCTCTACTGAGGTTCACCATACCTACGCATTCAATGTATTGTAGTGGAGTGAAGCCCAACACTTTGTCCTCTATGTCCACCTTCGCATTGGCTTCCAACAACTTTTTGATAATGTCTACTGAGCCTCCATTTTGGATCACCGCAATATGTAAAGCAGTCCTGCCACCTTTGTCTACTCTATTCACATCAGGTTCTGTTTTTATCAAGGTACATACTTCATGAGCATTCTGATCCAAAACACTGATGTGTAATGGACAGTCCTTGCACAGAATGCGATTAAAGAACACCCAGACCACTTGATAATCCCGTGTGAAAAGATGTATTTTTAAGAATCCCTCCTGTTGCGCAAAGTGTTCGCTGAACCATTGAGCAGCAAAATACTCCGCGAGAGTGCGGTGTATAAAATGAGGAAATCCGTTTGTTATTTTCGTAACAATCCCTGGCCTCTGTAGTTCAGCTTCATCATTTAATAGTTTTACCATCTCTTGTGAAATGTCTGTTGTTTTGAGGGTTCTCAGAGCTTCTCTTGGTAACAAGTGTACTAAGGCACAAACCATGTGCTCCTTTGTGTACATTTCGCAAGCACCATTAAACAGCTTGGGGAAGGAAACACTTAACTTATCTGCGCGATTCTTCTGTACATATGCAACTTTATACTTTAGCTTCACAAACTTATCATACAAATCAAGAACACTAATATACATTTTGTTATCACCTGGCATGCAATACTCTTTAATATCATCTTTTAAAATTTCGGCCAGCATCATTAGGAATAGAGGAATTCCTGTGATATCCACTCCTCTAAACCCTGGGGTATTCTTGATAATAATTGCATCGTCTCCATACGTATTGATCTGAAACGACTCTTGATCCGTTCCTCTAAATCCTGGGGTATTATTGATAATTCGCAAAACATGTTGCGCGTAGGTAGATTCATAGTGTCCCCAAAATGTCTTCAGAAACGACTCTTGATCGCTCTGATCAAAGGAATGGAGTGTGTACGAGAGGGAAATGAACATTCCTTCTAGGATATCCTTTGTTAGAGGTCTTGATGTTATCCACAACTGCCTGATCATTGATTCCTCTAGCACGTTTAGCAAATATTTCCCCTTTTCAGTGTAAGCAGGGCATATCTCGTCAAAGCCATCGGCAAAGATAATCATATTCCCAGATTTTCTTAGGCTATGTAGTAGGATAAATAAGCCGGTTCTGGCACAGGGGCTAATGGGCAAGATGGCCGCCGCGCGCAATCACTCTATGTTATTCTTATGGAGGTTTCATTCAGAGCTGGCACAGGGGCTATTGGGCAAAATGGCCGCCACGGCCTGAGACCGTGGATTACGTCACAGGGAGAGGTCGGCCGTGTAGTTGCCAAATGGAATATTTATTATTATTATTATTATTATTATTAGGTAATTGTTAATTGATCATGTATAATCAAGACCAGCCTTATATTGTCCACTTTTTGGTGTAGTGGCTAGCATTCTTGGAGGTCATTCCTGAGGTTCGAATCCCGGCTCTGCCAAGAAATTTAATTTCTGGTCTCATGAGTGGAACGGGGTACACTCAGCCTTGTGAGGCAAAACTGACAAGAGCTGGCTTTTGATTCATACCTCAACAATTCTGCCTAACCCAACTTCACCTAACCTAACCTAACCTAACCTAACCTATCCTAACCTAACTTCAAAGTCAAAGCAAATATAAAAGCAAATGTGAAAGCACACATAATAAACTAAGTTATAACCTAACCTGACTTCACCTAACCTAACCTCACCTAACCTGTCCTAACCTAACCTAACGTAACCTACCTAATTTAAAATTGCAAGCGAAAAAAATTTAGCAAAAAGTATAAGAAAAAAGTGAGAGCAAATGTAAGAGCACAAATAATAAACTTAGTTATAACCTAACCACACCTAACCTAACCTAACCTAACCTAACATAACCAAACTTCAAAGTGAGAGCAAAAATGTAAGAGCAAATGAGAGAGCACAAATAATAAACTTAGTTATAACCTAACCTAACCTAACCCACAGAAACCTCATTTAAAGATTTTAGATTTTATGTTTTAACATTTTAGATTTTTGATTTTTTTCATTTTACATTTTTTAGATTTTACATTTTACATTTTTGATTTTTTGTATTTTAGATGTTAGTTTTTTTTAGATTTTACATTTTAAATTTAAGATTTTTTGATTTTAGATTTTACTTTTTACATTTTCCGAAAAGAGTAAACTACTAGGTCACATACCTAACCTCACCAAACCTAACTTTGCCAAACCTAACTTAAGCTAATTCAAAGGCTAATGCACATACACAAAGTATATAAGGGTACAAGCAACTATCCTTATGCTAGTTTTATAGGTTACTGTACAATATGATAACTACCCCAACCGTTTTTTTTTTCATTTGTTGTTTACACATATGACAATTTTCCAATTCCCCATTTTCATTTTTTTAAATGTTAGTTTTAAGTTTTTCAATTTCATAACATGGAAACATGGATTTTGCATTATGTTGTTTACACATTTATCAATTTCACAATTTCCCATTTACAGTTCTTAAAATGTCAGTTTAAAGTTTTTCAATTTCATGATATAGAAACATGGATTTTCCAATTTGTTGTTTACACATTTGTCAATTTACCAAATTCCCATTTACAGTTTTTAAAATTTCAGTTTAATGGTTTTTTTTTATTTTGTCAATATGGAAACATGGATTTTCCAATTTGTGTTTTACATGTTCATTTTGCATTAGGAGTGGAGAGAGGTGAGTAGTAATAAAAAATGTACAAGCAGTTTCCATACGGTACAATATTTTTTTATTTAAATACATGTACACTATTTACACATAATACATTTTTATATATATTCCTTATTGTTATAAATTGTACACTTGTTTTTATTTTGTTTTCTATTTTATTTATTTTTGATTATGAATGCCATTTCTTATTTTGTTTTATTTTTATTTTTGTAGTGCTATTGTTTTATTTCCTAAATTGTTTTGTTTTATGTATTTGCTAGTTGCAGGCAGAAGATTTTGATATTCATAACTTAACTCTTTAAGCATGGTTAATGATTGAGTAATGACCATAGGCATGTGTACCTATACCATCAGCATCAATCACTCTTTTATCATCACCAGGACACAAAGCAATTTTGTTTAGTCTTATAGATGATATGTCATGTTGTTTAGAAGCGATAATGTTCATTGGTATTCTTTTTACATTGTTTTTCATGACACAATCCTTATAATCTTGAAAGCTTATACAATTTTTGACAACACCTCTGTTAATACCTTTAATCTTTTTGATTTCTTTACCATTTATGTCTAATGCATACATTTTAGCTCTAAGTCCAACAAATGCTTTTATAATTTGTCCACAAGCCTCGTCTTTAAATTTCCCCAACGTTTTCTTGTTTGATGTAGAGTAACATATGTGATTAGTAGGATAATCTGATGTGTCCAGGTGTTGTAGGAAATCCAACTTGTCTTGATATACATCTGGGGTGTTAACCAAATATATGAACGAGTCAGTATCCATATACATGAGTTTAATATTGTTCATGCCATAATAGGGTAGCAGGACATCATAGTGGTGGGAATACATGAGAGTTTTTGAAATATCCAGTATACACATTCCAATATATATAGGCTTATTGAATACAATGTTACGTTTAGACATGTGGAAAGCAGCTAGGTTAGGGCCATAAATTGTTCTGTCGATAAATGTCGGCTTTGCTATTAGCTTTTCTGCCTTTTTGCTGTCAGTCACAAGACGTATGTCTATTCTTTTACGGATATTTTCCATTGTTTTCCCAAAAATGGCATTGTTGAATAATTTGTACAGATTTTTCTCAAAATCATTTTTGGCTTGTTTTCGAAGGTTGTTATTAAAATCAACGTATGCCTTTAACCAAGGTCTTTGTTTAAACTTTAACACACGATGAATTTTTATCAATTTTATTCCATGATCTAAAGCCTGTTTTAATGCCATGTAGTGAACAACATATCGCCTTCGATTTCCAAGATGAGGAATTAGTTTTTTCAGAGACGAATCCTTAGGTTGTGTACACTCTGGTAGGAAAGGTAAATCGTTGTGTAGATCATGAAGGTCAGATGGGTAATCAACATCAACGTCTAGAATGTATCCCACAGGATCGTCTTTCTTTAGTTTTTCTAGATCAACAGTATCTGGAGAAACCCACTGAAATCCACCATAAGGAAGGGAGTGACACATAGCCCACCCGTATTGGTTGTTGGCATCATCATAGGTAATAAACTGCGATGGTTTCTCAGAATCATAGGTTTCCATGTATTTATTGTTAGCTTCAGCATACCGATGAGACACCTGGCATATGCCTCCACGTATTCCAGACTCGATTAAAAGAATCTGATCGTAATCCTGTAGCAATTCCAGTTCAATGCCTGTGTAAAGGAGCATTGCCTCGAAACTTAAACCAGGCGAAGTAAAAAAGTGTGCAGCATCCACTCGGTGTGTTTCTAGTGTTTTGTTTCTAAAGGTTTCAAAGCTGTCTGCAAGAAGGAGTACATCTGAAGTTAGGTAGAGGTCACTATATTCCCCTAGAGTTTTAATGTTGAACTGATTCCAGACACTTTTGGCATGTTCATAGTCTTCTTGACTAACATCTTCTTGACTTAATTTGTTAAAGAATGCCTCTTTTGGAGGTAAACACGTTTCACTTAACTTTTCCCATGAGTCAATGTAGTCATAACAAAATACCCCTTTACGAGTCATGAGCATTGCATTTTCTTTTCCAAAGTACTTGTCTGTTTCAGGGTATGATGTTAAGTTGGAAACTAAGTTTTCCAAACTACTCGGCATTAACCGAAACGTATCCACAAATCTAAGCTTAACATTTCCTACATATTTGGTAAAGGAAATGTACTTTTCTTTGGAGTTAGCGATAACATCCACTCTCTCAGTAGTACATCCCAATTGCTTTACAATGAAATTTGCGTCGTAGCCACTCATATTATGTAGAAACACAGGAACGGGGTTTCGTGTTTTACACCTCAAATTACAGTTATTGTGAGCACTTCCACGGTATTCCCCTGTAATATGGCAGTGGTCTCGAACTTTCCAGTCCTCTTTGGTGAATGGTTTTCGACACAAATAACAGGTTTCAGAACATTGGAACTCTGCTTCTTGAGCCTGAGTTAAGGCCTTTGGAACATTTAAGCTGTAAAGTCTATCAATTTCATTAGCTATTGAGATCAAACAGTCCATAAACTTTTCTGCAGCGTCAGGTCCACGATAAATAACAGGTTGGCTTGGAAGATTTGTCTTTATGTGTTCCACAGCGGGTGATGGTTTAACGTATATACCAAAGCTCATAGGAACATGACTCTGGTATGGCACTGTATAACTTGCTTCAGGATTGGGCAAACATGTTTGATAGGGTAAGAGTATACTTTCGAAATCTGCATAGATAACGTAAGGTATTCTTAGCATTTTTTCCACGTTTAAAAATTTGACAATGGGGTTTTTAATAGGCATTTCAACCCTAGCAATGTCATGCTGGACACACAAAGCTCTATGTTCTTTCAATTTTTCCATTCCTTGTTGTCCATATTGATTATCAAAGTGAGTAAAACACCGTTTACACGTATATATCTTATGTTCACGGCGGGTAATCTGATGTGCTACTAGTTTATCAAAATCTTTGATAAAGACGTAGTGGTTCTGGCCGGATGATGAACTTAGCAGAAGGAGGTCGCGATGGTCTTGCATCTCTTGATCCACAACCTTTAGAGGGAACAATTTGTTGTCTTGTTCCAATCCAAATACATTAATGGATATATCGTTGGCTTTTTCAAATTTGGGAATGTCAACTAGCGATGTAGGAAACGATATTACAGAAAAATCATACTTGTTGTCCAGGTCCTTGTATTTACTAATGCGATGAGCATTCTTTTTAACCAGTTTTGCTAAAATGGCATACATAAAACACTTTTCATCATTCAAATTTTCAGGATTAATGCAGGCTTTTCTTGCTTGTATAGCTGCTGGTAATGGAATATATGTGCTTCCACGCAAGGGATTGTACTTATTTATTTTCAATCGTACTCCTTCCACTGCTAACAAAGCCCAATTACTGCCTTTTAGCTCAGATTCCTCCATTTCCGTAGTTAACTTTGTAAATTGTGTTTCCAAGAAACTACTTAAGTCCGTTTCCAAAAATAGGGCCTGATTTCGTGTTTTAAAAGCACGATCTGTAATGTCATTGGTAGATGTATGAATGAATCTACATTCAGCCACAAGATTAACTTTTATCGACTTGTGCATTGCTAGTTCTTTCTGCATAGCTTGTATTATTTGCTGTTTGGACTCTTTAAGGTATGAATTTAAATCCTTGCACGTATCGCAACGAATGAAATAGGATTTAAGTCGACCTTCAAAAGATGTCTCATATTCAATAAGTCCATTTTTGTCAGGGACCAATGACAGTAGGTAATGTTTTGTAGGCTCTGCCTTTTGTCTTTTAGCTGCCGACACAACATTACAACATTCTTCATGACGACGTCCATTGTAGGCATTGTTGAATGTACTACCACAGGTCTTGCACTCATGAAATTCACCACACGATACTTCATGTCGCTTCCTATGATAGTCTCGAAGAAAAGTCTTTCCACACTCTTTACACATATAGCTAGGAATGGCTTCTTCCATTATGATTGTTGATTTCTGCAAACAGCTGCTTACTGCGTATCACAGGGCTAGAGGTTGGTCAGTGAGACGGTCTTTCACGATGTGAACACCGTGAGAGGTAGTAGTCAACTGGTGCTATTCTTGTGAAGGGTCCTCTAATATACCCCTAGTCTAGACCAACAGCTCTTTACAGCGTATGACAAGGCTGTATACTGGACAGTGAGACGGTCTTTCACGATGTGAACACTGTAACAAGTAGTAGTCAACTGATTATATACTTGCTAAGGGTTCTCTAATATACAATAGTCAAGACCAACAGCTACTTACTGAGTAGTACAAGGCTGTACAATAGTTGTTTTGACAGTCTTTCACGATGTGGTCACTGTGAATAATGGTAGTAGTCAACTGATGATATTCTTGATAAGGGTCCTCTAATATACCCCTGGTTAAGGGTAACAGCTGTTCACCGCTTATGACAAGGCTAAAGACTGGTTACTTCAACGGTCTTTCACAATGTTAACACTGTGACAGGTAGTAGTCAACTGAAAATATTCTTATGGCCTACTCAAGGTTATCAGGTACTTACTGCATATCAAAAGGCTGTACACTCATGTGTGTTAGGCACTCTTTTTTGCTAAGGACCCCAATATTCCCTACACAAGGCTATACATGTTAGTTCTAAACACTTAGTGGTTAATTGTATATTCAATTTTTGTACAAAGCTTATACAAGCACGTTTTATGAGGTAAAACTTTGTTAAATAACTGCATGCGACACGCAAAGTATGTTTCCGCTATCTAGCGGTGACTATGAGTACTACTTGAACGACCAGCATGCTACCTAGCGCTCCATTTCAACACTCGCTCACTGAACGATCAGCATGCTATCTAGCGGTCGATAGCAATACTCCTCAACTACCAGCCTGCTATCTATCGGTCAATATGACAACTCACTCAACTACCGACATGCTACATGGCTCTTTTGGTCAGTTTTTTGTTGGCTTTTTTTGGTCAGTTTTTGTTGGCTTTTTTGTTGGCCTTTGTTGGCTTTTGTTGGCTTTTGTTGGCTTTTTTGTTGGCTTTTGTTGGCTGTTGTTGGCTTTTGTTGGCTTTTGTTGGCTTTTGTATTAGCTCTTTCATATTTGCTCTTGCTTGTGGGGGCTTATTATTTGGTCTTGGAAAGTATGTCAGTCCTTTTTTTATGGCTGCAAAATGCTTACAGCCATGTTTGTAAGCAGCAACAACAACAACAACAACACACAAAATTCAAAAAAAATCCAAAGTACTCTAAGGTTTATCAATGACTCTCAACTCTTACACTTACCTCTATCCCATGCCTAGTCAAAAAAGTAGTGTATTTTTCAAATTTTTCAAAAAAATATTTGGAAAGTAGGCTATATCATTAAACTAAAAATCCTGAAAAGACATATGTTAACTCCAACACCTACCTCTATACCACTCTCAGTCCAAAAATAATGTATTTTTCAAATTTTCCAAAACATATTTCCGAAAATGGGTTATATTTCCGAAATTAAAAAGTTAACAAAACATGTTTGTTTGACATAAATGAATGGCCTTTGCCTCCTCTACCACTGTACCAAGTCCCAGGTCTCTAGGACAACAAACATAAAAATTTGAAAATGGGCTTATATTTCCAAAATTAGGAATTTTACAAAAACGTTTGTCTGAAGTAAATCAATGGTCATTACCCCCCTCCACCCCCACACTAAGTCTCATGTCTCTAGAACAACAAAAATAAAATTTTGAAAATGGGCTTATATTTCCAAAATTAGGAATTTTACAAAACCGTTTGTTTGACGTAAATCAATGGTCTTTACCCCCTCTATTCCCATACCAAGTCTCAGGTCTCTAGGTCAACAAAAATAAAATTTGGAAAAAATGGTCACTATTTTGGAAACTAGGAATTCTACAAAAAAGTTTGTTTAACATAAATGAAAGGTCTCTATCCCCTCTACTTGTAAACCAAGTTCCAGGTATGTGAGACAAAAATGAAAAAAGTTCAATTGGGAAAGTAGGCGATTTTTCATATAACCAAACATTCAAAAATGTGTTCATTGGGCTGCAAATAATGGCCTCTATGTCCTTTATTTTTATAATAAAACGTTTTTATTTTTTTCATTTTTTTGAAAAAAGTTCAATTTTGAATTTTTTATAATTTAGAAACTAAAGAGTTTTCAAAAAATTTTGTTTGACATAAATGAATGGTCTTGACCCCCTCTACCCCCAAAATAAATTTCAAGTCTCTAGGACAAGAAATAACAGTAGTGGAGTACTAGGAGTTCTGCCCCACTTCAAAACCCCCCTTGCTCTACTACTAAGCCTCAGCCATGTTAAATATCTCTTGAACGCATGGTCCGATTTTGACAAATGAGGTATTGTTGGACTCGGGCTGACGTCCTCTTTGCTATGGACCACTCATTATATTTTTCAAAATTTTTTGAAAAATATAATGAGTGGTCCATAGCAAAGAGGACGTCAGCCCGAGTCCAACAATACCTCATTTGTCAAAATCGGACCATGCGTTCAAGAGATATTTAACATGGCTGAGGCTTAGTAGTAGAGCAAGGGGGGTTTTGAAGTGGGGCAGAACTCCTAGTACTCCACTACTGTTATTTCTTGTCCTAGAGACTTGAAATTTATTTTGGGGGTAGAGGGGGTCAAGACCATTCATTTATGTCAAACAAAATTTTTTGAAAACTCTTTAGTTTCTAAATTATAAAAAATTCAAAATTGAACTTTTTTCAAAAAAATGAAAAAAATAAAAACGTTTTATTATAAAAATAAAGGACATAGAGGCCATTATTTGCAGCCCAATGAACACATTTTTGAATGTTTGGTTATATGAAAAATCGCCTACTTTCCCAATTGAACTTTTTTCATTTTTGTCTCACATACCTGGAACTTGGTTTACAAGTAGAGGGGATAGAGACCTTTCATTTATGTTAAACAAACTTTTTTGTAGAATTCCTAGTTTCCAAAATAGTGACCATTTTTTCCAAATTTTATTTTTGTTGACCTAGAGACCTGAGACTTGGTATGGGAATAGAGGGGGTAAAGACCATTGATTTACGTCAAACAAACGGTTTTGTAAAATTCCTAATTTTGGAAATATAAGCCCATTTTCAAAATTTTATTTTTGTTGTTCTAGAGACATGAGACTTAGTGTGGGGGTGGAGGGGGGTAATGACCATTGATTTACTTCAGACAAACGTTTTTGTAAAATTCCTAATTTTGGAAATATAAGCCCATTTTCAAATTTTTATGTTTGTTGTCCTAGAGACCTGGGACTTGGTACGACGGTAGAGGGGGCAAAGGCCATTCGTTTATGTCAAACAAACGTTTTTGTAAACTTTTAAATTTCGGAAATATAACCCATTTTGGAAATATGTTTTGGAAAATTTGAAAAATACACTATTTTTGGACTGAGAGGGGTATAGAAGTAGGTGTTGGAGTTAACATATGTCTTTTCAGGATTTTTAGTTTAATGATACAGCCTACTTTCCAAATATTTTTTGAAAAATTTGAAAAATATACTAATTTTTGACTATGCATGGGATAGAGGTAAGTGTAAGAGTTGAGAGTCATTGATAAAACTTAGAGTACTTTCGATATTTTTTGGAATTTTGTGTGTTGTTGTTGTTGTTGCTGCTTACAAACATGGCTGTAAGCATTTTACAGCCATAAAAAAAGGACTGACATACTTTCCAAGACCAACATACTTTCCCAACAAACAAGAGCAAATATAAAAGAGCTAATACAAAAGCCAACAAAAGCCAACAAAAAGCCAACAAAAGCCAACAAAAGCCAACAAAAGCCAATAAAAGCCAACATAAGCCAACAAAAAACTGACCAAAAAAGCCATGTAGCATGTTGGTAGTTGAGTGAGTTGTTATATTGACCGATAGGTAGCAGGCTGGTAGTTGAGTGAGTATTGATATCGACCGCTAGATAGTATGCTGTTCGTTCAGTGAGCGAGTATTGAAATGGAGCGCTAGGTAGCATGCTGGTCGGTCAAGTAGTTCTCATAGTCACCGCTAGATAGCGGCAACATACTTTGCGTGTCGCATTTGACTATTTGGTAAAGTTTTACCTCATAAAAACGTGCTCGTATATGCTTTGTACAAAAATTGAATATACAATTAACCACTAAGTGTTTAGAACTAACATGTATAGCCTTGTGTAGGGAATATTGGGGTCCTTAGCAAGAAAGAGTGCCTAACACACATGAGTGTACAGCCTTTTGATATGCAGTAAGTACCTGATAACCTTGAGTAGGCCATAAGAATATTTTCAGTTGACTACTACCTGTCACAGTGTTAACATTGTGAAAGACCGTTGAAGTAACCAGTCTTTAGCCTTGTCATAAGCAGTGAACAGCTGTTACCCTTAACCAGGTGTACATTAGAGGACCCTTATCAAGAATATCATCAGTTGACTACTACCATTCACAGTGACCACATCGTGAAAGACTGTCAAAACAACTATTGTACAGCCTTGTATTACTCAGTAAGTAGCTGTTGGTCTCGACTATTGTATATTAGAGAACCCTTAGCAAGTATATAATCAGTTGACTACTACTTGTTACAGTGTTCACATTGTGAAAGACCGTCTCACTGTCCAGTATACAGCCTTGTCATACGCTGTAAAGAGCTGTTGGTCTAGACTAGGGGTATATTAGTGGACCCTTCACAAGAATAGCACCAGTTGACTACTACCTCTCACGGTGTTCACATCGTGAAAGACCGTCTCACTGACCAACCTCTAGCCCTGTGATACGCAGTAAGCAGCTGTTTGCAGAAATCAACAATCATAATGGAAGAAGCCATTCCTAGCTATATGTGTAAAGAGTGTGGAAAGACTTTTCTTCGAGACTATCATAGGAAGCGACATGAAGTATCGTGTGGTGAATTTCATGAGTGCAAGACCTGTGGTAGTACATTCAACAATGCCTACAATGGACGTCGTCATGAAGAATGTTGTAATGTTGTGTCGGTAGCTAAAAGACAAAAAGCAGAGCCTACAAAACATTACCTACTGTCATTGGTCCCTGACAAAAATGGACTTATTGAATATGAGGCATCTTTTGGAGGTCGACTTAAATCCTATTTCATTCGTTGCGATACGTGCAAGGATTTAAATTCATACCTTAAAGAGTCCAAACAGCAAATAATACAAGCTATGCAGAAAGAACTAGCAATGCACAAGTCGATAAAAGTTAATCTTGTGGCTGAATGTAGATTCATTCATACATCTACCAATGAAATTACAGATCGTGCATTTAAAACACGAAATCAGGCCCTATTTTTGGAAACGGACTTAAGTAGTTTCTTGGAAACACAATTTACAAAGTTAACTACGGAAATGGAGGAATCTGAGCTAAAAGGCAGTAATTGGGCTTTGTTAGCAGTGGAAGGAGTACGATTGAAAATAAATAAGTACAATCCCTTGCGTGGAAGCACATATATTCCATTACCAGCAGCTATACAAGCAAGAAAAGCCTGCATTAATCCTGAAAATTTGAATGATGAAAAGTGTTTTATGTATGCCATTTTAGCAAAACTGGTTAAAAAGAATGCTCATCGCATTAGTAAATACAAGGACCTGGACAACAAGTATGATTTTTCTGTAATATCGTTTCCTACATCGCTAGTTGACATTCCCAAATTTGAAAAAGCCAACGATATATCCATTAATGTATTTGGATTGGAACAAGACAACAAATTGTTCCCTCTAAAGGTTGTGGATCAAGAGATGCAAGACCATCGCGACCTCCTTCTGCTAAGTTCATCATCCGGCCAGAACCACTACGTCTTTATCAAAGATTTTGATAAACTAGTAGCACATCAGATTACCCGCCGTGAACATAAGATATATACGTGTAAACGGTGTTTTACTCACTTTGATAATCAATATGGACAACAAGGAATGGAAAAATTGAAAGAACATAGAGCTTTGTGTGTCCAGCATGACATTGCTAGGGTTGAAATGCCTATTAAAAACCCCATTGTCAAATTTTTAAACGTGGAAAAAATGCTAAGAATACCTTACGTTATCTATGCAGATTTCGAAAGTATACTCTTACCCTATCAAACATGTTTGCCCAATCCTGAAGCAAGTTATACAGTGCCATACCAGAGTCATGTTCCTATGAGCTTTGGTATATACGTTAAACCATCACCCGCTGTGGAACACATAAAGACAAATCTTCCAAGCCAACCTGTTATTTATCGTGGACCTGACGCTGCAGAAAAGTTTATGGACTGTTTGATCTCAATAGCTAATGAAATTGATAGACTTTACAGCTTAAATGTTCCAAAGGCCTTAACTCAGGCTCAAGAAGCAGAGTTCCAATGTTCTGAAACCTGTTATTTGTGTCGAAAACCATTCACCAAAGAGGACTGGAAAGTTCGAGACCACTGCCATATTACAGGGGAATACCGTGGAAGTGCTCACAATAACTGTAATTTGAGGTGTAAAACACGAAACCCCGTTCCTGTGTTTCTACATAATATGAGTGGCTACGACGCAAATTTCATTGTAAAGCAATTGGGATGTACTACTGAGAGAGTGGATGTTATCGCTAACTCCAAAGAAAAGTACATTTCCTTTACCAAATATGTAGGAAATGTTAAGCTTAGATTTGTGGATACGTTTCGGTTAATGCCGAGTAGTTTGGAAAACTTAGTTTCCAACTTAACATCATACCCTGAAACAGACAAGTACTTTGGAAAAGAAAATGCAATGCTCATGACTCGTAAAGGGGTATTTTGTTATGACTACATTGACTCATGGGAAAAGTTAAGTGAAACGTGTTTACCTCCAAAAGAGGCATTCTTTAACAAATTAAGTCAAGAAGATGTTAGTCAAGAAGACTATGAACATGCCAAAAGTGTCTGGAATCAGTTCAACATTAAAACTCTAGGGGAATATAGTGACCTCTACCTAACTTCAGATGTACTCCTTCTTGCAGACAGCTTTGAAACCTTTAGAAACAAAACACTAGAAACACACCGAGTGGATGCTGCACACTTTTTTACTTCGCCTGGTTTAAGTTTCGAGGCAATGCTCCTTTACACAGGCATTGAACTGGAATTGCTACAGGATTACGATCAGATTCTTTTAATCGAGTCTGGAATACGTGGAGGCATATGCCAGGTGTCTCATCGGTATGCTGAAGCTAACAATAAATACATGGAAACCTATGATTCTGAGAAACCATCGCAGTTTATTACCTATGATGATGCCAACAACCAATACGGGTGGGCTATGTGTCACTCCCTTCCTTATGGTGGATTTCAGTGGGTTTCTCCAGATACTGTTGATCTAGAAAAACTAAAGAAAGACGATCCTGTGGGATACATTCTAGACGTTGATGTTGATTACCCATCTGACCTTCATGATCTACACAACGATTTACCTTTCCTACCAGAGTGTACACAACCTAAGGATTCGTCTCTGAAAAAACTAATTCCTCATCTTGGAAATCGAAGGCGATATGTTGTTCACTACATGGCATTAAAACAGGCTTTAGATCATGGAATAAAATTGATAAAAATTCATCGTGTGTTAAAGTTTAAACAAAGACCTTGGTTAAAGGCATACGTTGATTTTAATAACAACCTTCGAAAACAAGCCAAAAATGATTTTGAGAAAAATCTGTACAAATTATTCAACAATGCCATTTTTGGGAAAACAATGGAAAATATCCGTAAAAGAATAGACATACGTCTTGTGACTGACAGCAAAAAGGCAGAAAAGCTAATAGCAAAGCCGACATTTATCGACAGAACAATTTATGGCCCTAACCTAGCTGCTTTCCACATGTCTAAACGTAACATTGTATTCAATAAGCCTATATATATTGGAATGTGTATACTGGATATTTCAAAAACTCTCATGTATTCCCACCACTATGATGTCCTGCTACCCTATTATGGCATGAACAATATTAAACTCATGTATATGGATACTGACTCGTTCATATATTTGGTTAACACCCCAGATGTATATCAAGACAAGTTGGATTTCCTACAACACCTGGACACATCAGATTATCCTACTAATCACATATGTTACTCTACATCAAACAAGAAAACGTTGGGGAAATTTAAAGACGAGGCTTGTGGACAAATTATAAAAGCATTTGTTGGACTTAGAGCTAAAATGTATGCATTAGACATAAATGGTAAAGAAATCAAAAAGATTAAAGGTATTAACAGAGGTGTTGTCAAAAATTGTATAAGCTTTCAAGATTATAAGGATTGTGTCATGAAAAACAATGTAAAAAGAATACCAATGAACATTATCGCTTCTAAACAACATGACATATCATCTATAAGACTAAACAAAATTGCTTTGTGTCCTGGTGATGATAAAAGAGTGATTGATGCTGATGGTATAGGTACACATGCCTATGGTCATTACTCAATCATTAACCATGCTTAAAGAGTTAAGTTATGAATATCAAAATCTTCTGCCTGCAACTAGCAAATACATAAAACAAAACAATTTAGGAAATAAAACAATAGCACTACAAAAATAAAAATAAAACAAAATAAGAAATGGCATTCATAATCAAAAATAAATAAAATAGAAAACAAAATAAAAACAAGTGTACAATTTATAACAATAAGGAATATATATAAAAATGTATTATGTGTAAATAGTGTACATGTATTTAAATAAAAAAATATTGTACCGTATGGAAACTGCTTGTACATTTTTTATTACTACTCACCTCTCTCCACTCCTAATGCAAAATGAACATGTAAAACACAAATTGGAAAATCCATGTTTCCATATTGACAAAATAAAAAAAAACCATTAAACTGAAATTTTAAAAACTGTAAATGGGAATTTGGTAAATTGACAAATGTGTAAACAACAAATTGGAAAATCCATGTTTCTATATCATGAAATTGAAAAACTTTAAACTGACATTTTAAGAACTGTAAATGGGAAATTGTGAAATTGATAAATGTGTAAACAACATAATGCAAAATCCATGTTTCCATGTTATGAAATTGAAAAACTTAAAACTAACATTTAAAAAAATGAAAATGGGGAATTGGAAAATTGTCATATGTGTAAACAACAAATGAAAAAAAAAACGGTTGGGGTAGTTATCATATTGTACAGTAACCTATAAAACTAGCATAAGGATAGTTGCTTGTACCCTTATATACTTTGTGTATGTGCATTAGCCTTTGAATTAGCTTAAGTTAGGTTTGGCAAAGTTAGGTTTGGTGAGGTTAGGTATGTGACCTAGTAGTTTACTCTTTTCGGAAAATGTAAAAAGTAAAATCTAAAATCAAAAAATCTTAAATTTAAAATGTAAAATCTAAAAAAAACTAACATCTAAAATACAAAAAATCAAAAATGTAAAATGTAAAATCTAAAAAATGTAAAATGAAAAAAATCAAAAATCTAAAATGTTAAAACATAAAATCTAAAATCTTTAAATGAGGTTTCTGTGGGTTAGGTTAGGTTAGGTTATAACTAAGTTTATTATTTGTGCTCTCTCATTTGCTCTTACATTTTTGCTCTCACTTTGAAGTTTGGTTATGTTAGGTTAGGTTAGGTTAGGTTAGGTGTGGTTAGGTTATAACTAAGTTTATTATTTGTGCTCTTACATTTGCTCTCACTTTTTTCTTATACTTTTTGCTAAATTTTTTTCGCTTGCAATTTTAAATTAGGTAGGTTACGTTAGGTTAGGTTAGGACAGGTTAGGTGAGGTTAGGTTAGGTGAAGTCAGGTTAGGTTATAACTTAGTTTATTATGTGTGCTTTCACATTTGCTTTTATATTTGCTTTGACTTTGAAGTTAGGTTAGGATAGGTTAGGTTAGGTTAGGTTAGGTTAGGTGAAGTTGGGTTAGGCAGAATTGTTGAGGTATGAATCAAAAGCCAGCTCTTGTCAGTTTTGCCTCACAAGGCTGAGTGTACCCCGTTCCACTCATGAGACCAGAAATTAAATTTCTTGGCAGAGCCGGGATTCGAACCTCAGGAATGACCTCCAAGAATGCTAGCCACTACACCAAAAAGTGGACAATATAAGGCTGGTCTTGATTATACATGATCAATTAACAATTACCTAATAATAATAATAATAATAATAATAAATATTCCATTTGGCAACTACACGGCCGACCTCTCCCTGTGACGTAATCCACGGTCTCAGGCCGTGGCGGCCATTTTGCCCAATAGCCCCTGTGCCAGCTCTGAATGAAACCTCCATAAGAATAACATAGAGTGATTGCGCGCGGCGGCCATCTTGCCCATTAGCCCCTGTGCCAGAACCGGCTTATTTATCCTACTCTATGTTCGAACAACATAATCTCGAATGAGTTGGCATTAATCTCAAGCACTGATTTTTTTAACATTTGGCAGACACTCGCCATATCTGGAGGCTTTAGACTATCAAGCTGCTCTCTTAGGTCATTGAGATTAATCCTAACAATCCACATACTTTCGTTCTTCTCCTTAGTCGTTATGGACAAGTGGTCTAGCAGTGTGCTCTTGCCCATTCCTGGGGTGGCTTGTAGCAATACAACCCTATCGGTGATAGCATCCATATTCTCCGGGGAGTATTCGGTAATCCTGTCCTCACGAATATACTTCTGCAGATAGTACGTGTCACTTTTTGACTTGATCCACTGCAGAGCGTCCCCGTCAAACCGTAACCAATGTACATCACATCGCTCTGCGCGACAAAAGTTTTCAAACTCTTCTTCCTTAAGGGAATCACCGAATAACCTGAAAGTGTTCTGATCTACACGTGACTCGAGACCGTGAGGTGGACTACCAGTGATAACAAACACTACATCAGTATGCTTTGACTCAAGTAATGATAACGAGAGATGTATATTTCTGTACAATTTCCTGGGAATGTAGAAGTTAATATTGGGTTTTAGAGACTTCCCTATAACTAAATTGTTCCCCTCTACCAGGTGAAGTAAATTATCTCCAGATATTACCTCTACCAACCGAGGATCATTCTCAGTCAACGCTCGAATTTTCATTGAGATACCTTGGAAATCAATAACTTTGTCAAGGAGTTCAGACGAGTCTTCCAGATCCTTCAAGCAACATTTGTCTTGGAACACATGACCGGATGTTGGTCGTGTGGGTGTATTGTTAGTGACCACCACAAGTCTCTCATCCTCGGAAATATCATCTGGAGTACCTTCCACAACGAGTATGGGTCTCAGAACACTGCGCCAAACAATGCGGTGAGGTTCCTTGACGTGTTGCTCAACCAAGATATGGCTTTTTGCTCCTAAGGCCTGATGCACTTTGAGAGTGCTGAGACAGGTTCGATCAGAGTCACTAACAACGATCAGTAGCTTATGGCTGTCAATTGCATCTCTGAGGGGAGCCAAAGCTTCTTCAGTGAAGCTTATCGTCATGTTGGTCAGCTCAGATAGCTTCCTCTGGGAGAGATTGGCTGCTTGAATTCGCAGAGTCTCCTTCCAAAGCGAAGACGTAGCACACAAGAATTTCGACTCGACCCTCCCCAATCCCGTTTTCACTCCATGTCCTCTCCACCAATCTTTAACCTTTTCCATGAAGGTATTGAACGATTCTCTAGCCTCGTAGTCAAATGCCTCTTGGAATTCTTTCCTTAACATAGAAACCATTACATGCTCATGTGTCTGATTGTGAAAGACTCGTAGCTTCTTTAAGAACTCCTCAAATGATAAAAGATTTTTGTTTTTTTCATATTTCTTTACGTCTTCCAATAGTTTCTCAACCTCCGGAACGGATTTCACTGTTTCTAATTTCCTAAAATACATATTAGTCGTGCGATGGCCGTAAAGACTCGTGACTCGATCATTGAATTCTGCAGGGAATTGCAAGGAGAGCAAATTGGATATCTCTGTCATATATTGCAGAAGACCTTCATACCGCTTGAGTAACTTGCCTTTGATATCAGAATAATTGTAGATTGAGAAAGTTTTTCCTCCAGTGTTGAGGACGTGGTTCCCAGAGGAGCCAAAGTCTGCGTCTACAATCGCAGCGTTGGTGAACAAAACGGGCACCACTTCGACCTCCCTTTGAAGCCTTGTCCCAAAGATTTTGGCGAGCTTTTCCTCCACCTCCCTGAAGGAGGACCATAGTGATAGCAGACTGAAGTTATCTCTTGTCTTCATTAGAGTATCTACATTCACTGAGTGTTGAGGACAATACTTATGTTTTACTTGGACAATGTAGGCCATCGTCTTCTCACCTTCCTCGCAGATAAATACAATGTCGTCGAAACTTCCCGCATCTTCGTTGTTGGTTGAAATGAAAAACTCCTTATTAGAGGCCATTGCACGCATTAATAGCATGGCTGCCAACTTCCACTCATATTCGTGACCGGCGATGGCAGCTGTGCCCGATCTCCTCCAATAGGTCCTAGAACAAAGAGAGTAAACTGATGGTTATTAACACTCCTGACTTTCATTCTCTACTCTCAAAGAAATGCAGGTTCGTCTCGATGACTGACAATTTCTATTTGGTCGATTCACCCTCTAGGTTGGTGGTTCCCATGGACTCGGCGAGGGAACTCACCATTACCGCCTCTACAGGCAGTGTCCTGGAGCTTGGAGCATCTGGTCGGGTGGACACAACTGGGGAGGTGTGAGCAGCACTTCGCCCAGGCGGCCTCACCTGCAAAGTGAACAGGGGCCTCATGAGGGATGGGAAGGGAAGATTGGGATGAATTGGCAAGGAAGAGGGAAGGAGGCGGCCGTGGCCTTACAGGAGGTACTGTACCCTTTTATAACTTATCAAGACCTGTTGAATCCCACGAGGAACACTAGATTGTAGGATCTGAAACTGCCCGGCTGAAAACACCCCCCAGATCCCACCAACAGGTGAAGGAAGTACAAAGGAGCATATCAACAAACCTAAATTGTGCAAAGACAAACCAAAATGCAAACAAGGAAAACTAGCTCAGGTCAAAACGTGACACGAGACGCAAACGAGATACGACTAATCTCAGAGAGTAGTGAGAAAATTTAAGAAAAGAAAAGGAAACACATTGATCTTCCCGGCACAATTTATGTAGTTATTATGAATTATGACTCTCGTATTGAACTGCTGTAAAATAAAATATTTATTCAGTAAAAAAATGGTACTGAAAGAATCCCTCACCTGAATATAATACAATAATGTACACGTATATACATATATAATGTTTCTCAATGAAACAAGGTCCAATGGCAACACTCACCATCACTATACCATCTTATTTGGTTAAATTGTACAAAAAGGAATCGCCACTGAGGACGCAGTTGAGCCAAGGGAAGGAGCTCAGTTAAGTATAAATATGTTTGCACCGTGTCAAACGAAAAAGCAAAATTTGAAAAAGATTATTCTAACAAGACGAAAATTAAGTACAACAAGAATCACCATTAAACTCCAACGAAACATCTCACAAACTTTAGTTACACATCAACCACCACTTGTCGGTCACACAGTATTTCTATCGACTTCATTTTATAAGTTTCACAATCATAATCACTTACAGAGATCCAAATAAAAAACCTTCTCCAGCTTAACAATATATCACGTGGTTCCAATAGTCCACGAGCTCAATTTCACAATCAATTTTACTTCACTAATAACATTAATATTACAGTTGATTAACGAGAGAAATCTTTTATATCTGTATTTTTCAAGGATCAAATTCCTAAATGGCTTAGAAAAAATACAATTTCGAAAAAAAAAACACCAATATTTAAACATACATCCTTGAGTTCGGAATCAAATAATCTCTTAGAGTAAATGTCAATCAAGAACCCATCACGAAACCATGATGCTGAAGTATATTATAACGTCAAACGATTTAAATGTGAAGGAAAAATTTACTTGCAGGGATTTACAGTAACATGACCATAACGGTGCAAAAATTTGATAAAATAATCATAATACTAAAACGCAAATCTTCTTCCAATAAGACGGTCTTCCCAACGATTGAACATTTCAGAAAGTTACGACGAACGGAAAAACTGACGCAGAAGCAAGAAAGAAATACTAAATCTCAACAAGACATGGATAAAATAGTTCGTCAAACGAACTCGAAAAGAAAAATCTGGGGTCAAGAAAGACAATGATTTATCTGACTTAAAATCCCGTCATCAAATAAACTAATTACACAAACTAATTGGCAACTGGATACAACAAATGAAAATGCTCGACTACTACCAAAAATTGTCAGATCTATACCTTAATTTCAGATGATGGAGGGGCGTCAATCGGAACAAAATATCCCGAGTCCGGCTTCCAGAATAATCCTGGCCTTGAGTATAGGGACTCAACATCCTGGCGTCGAACCCAGATTCACGTCTCCCTATGACCACACCCCGGGTGGAACTATGCATCAGATCCGGTATAATCTAGAAGTTCCCACACGAATGTTGTAGACATCATTCTTCATTGACAATCTTGATATGATAGCATAGAAGTAACTTTAAATTGCTTCCGCAGTTTACGCTCGTCTCATCCATGACTCTGAGTGAGTTACAGTTCATGGCGAAGGTATTCAGAAAATGCTCTAAAAACATATCTGGCTAGATGTACTCCAGAATTACTTCGCTATGTCAGAACTCCACTCGGTTATACTGTGCTCCTGTATAACATTTTAAGCGTTCATTGTCGTGGATCGTGAGCACCAAAGTCTTGTTCCTATCGTCGACCGCTTATAATGCATGTAAGACTCTGGATAAAGATCAAGCAGCGTTTAATTTCCACAGTTCACTCAGTCCTGTTTTTCATGGCGAAAAGCCTGAATAGGATATCAGTAGATCCCAATCGAAACAAGAATAAAGTTTAAACAAACTTAAAGAAGGTTTGAACCATACATAGAGCCACTCGAGTGCGTATAACGAACTTCACGTACTGTGCTATAATGTGGACACGCCAATCCACGCGAAGCAAATTCCGCCTGCAGCAACTTACGAATCACACTCAGCGAGCGTCGCACACATTGCGGTCCTGCTCTGGTAAGGCAGCCAGCAAGAACAAGACTCTCTCTCACAGACCTCCCAGGACAACTCACCCCTCCGTCAGCTACTGACGTCACTCGACCTCGAGTCTACCCACAGTCACATGATCCGAACAAGGCAAGAGAGGGCGATGGCCCCTGCGTTGAGTCACATCAGATGTTGTAAACACGGCCCTCTCTGGTACACAAAATACCACCGCGCCATGTAGCGCTCTCTCAAACATCCATAATCGGAAATACAAAAACGGTCACATCCTCCTCCCGACACAGTAAATAAAAACGAGAATAGCTTTTATTTAAATCATTCAAGATATTCTTAATACACTGGGACGTATTTTGTATCCGTTTACTTGATCTTCTTGAAAAATCGCTTCAGGTTCTTGGAATTATAGCGACCTATAACTTCACTGCCATCTAAACTAACAATCTTATAGTAGTTGTTTCCATAGGCTTTCGCTACTTTCATAGGGCCAAAATAAAGATATGAGAACTTTGTATAAATCTTACGAGAGACATCTGCTTTAGTATGCTTCATAATCAATACAAGGTCATTTTTCCTCAACGGCGGCGTGTAACGTCTGCCTCGGGTCCTTCTCAGACGTCTTTCAGCGGCAATCATTAAGTTTTCTCTTGCATTCTCCATTCTCTCTTCTATAGAGAGTTCACGATCTTTTGGGACATAATTAAAGACGTTGCTCCAAGGTCTTTCTGGCTTTCTATTCCAATGTACAGAGATAGGGACGTCCGCGATGCTGTCATGAACGGCCGAGTTTAAGGAGACTCCCAATAAAGGGACAAATTTTACCCAACTCTCATGTTCCTCCGGGCAATAGATTCTTGCATATTTTGAAATTTCTGGCATCAGGCGTTCCGACGAATTAGACTCAGGATACCTAATGCTAGAAAAAATATGTTTGATACCCAGTCTTACCATAGCCTCCTCGAAAACGTGAGACGTGAACTGTGTTCCGTGGTCGGATAATAGGGTCTATAGTATCCCAACATTTGGAAACACACTGTTCTCTAGTCTGCTCAAAACCTGCGCCGTTGTCGCCTTCTGCATAGGATCCAGCGTTACGTATTTTGAAAATACGTCTACGGTAACTAGAAGAAATTGATTACCTCTCACGCCCTTCCGGATAGGGCCATAAATATCACAAGCCATTAACTCCCGGGGTCTATAGGGAATATTAGCTCGGGGCTCTTCCCTAGATAAGGCGGAAGGATACTTGCTCCTCTGGCACTCTGGGCACGATCTAATTACGTTTGCAGTAGATGCGTGCATCTTCTCCCAAATAAAAGCTTCCTGCAAAGTTTTCATCGTCTTATCTAAACCACCGTGACCAATACAATGAAGTGCCAGCCAGATCACTGAAGTAATTAGTTTGGGAGGTACGACAATTCTGATTCTCGTGTTCTCTTTATCTGAGTACTTGCACACGGTTTCCCCACACAATACATATTTTTCAGAGCGTCTCCTAACTTCCTCATAGCTTGGATCAGAGTCATCCATGATGCCTTTCAAAAATCTGTACATGATCCGTGTTGGAGTGTGTCGCTTCTGTGACACGGCTATCTTGCCAAGCCTTTCCAGGGTCTTCTCGTCATCCCTCTCCGACCGTACAGTACTAATCTCGATCTTTGTAAAAGGGTTTCTTGAAAGCGCATCAGCCAAGAGGTTATCTCTACCAGGCTGGTGAACGATGGCGGCATTGAAATGTTGGATAAACAAAGTCCACCTCGTTAACCTGTCGCTGGACAGATCTGATTGCATCAGAAATTGCAATGCTCTGTGGTCTGTTATGATTGCAATCTGGTGGCCTATTAATAACTGCTTCCATTTCTTAAGAGCTGAAATGAAAACCAGCGCCTCCAACTCCGTAGTGGAAATCAATATAACGTCGCTGTCCTTTCACATCTTTCTGGTATAGAACTGCACTTAGGTCAATCCTAGATGCATCAGACTCAATATAAAATGTATTGTTGAAATCAGGATACTCCAGCTTTACACAGTTTTTAAGCATTTTCTTTGCACTTTCAAAAGCGCGGTCAACCTCAGGCGCCCACTTCCACCTGTTATTTTTCTTCAAAACATCGTACAGGGGAGCCATCGTCTCCGAGTATCCTGGGCAGTGACAACTCAAGAACTGACACGTACCCAGAAACTCACGAAGCTGACGAATCCTAAGAGGCCTGGGAAACTGAACGATAGCATCAATTTTCTTCATCTTGGGATGGTATCCTGACTGATCGATAGTATGTCCTAAAAAAATATATGCGCTCCTGCATAAAATGACATTTATTGTAATTGATCTTTATGTTAATGTCTCTGAGGTTCTCAAAAAGCCGTCTAAGGTGGATGAGGTGTTCCTGAACACTTGTAGAAGAAATAATTAATTCATCGATATACGAGATAACATTTTGTTTCACATCTTCTGACAGCTTGTTATCCAAAGCTCGTATCAAAGCTGGACCGCTATTGATCATGCCAAAAGGGACACGACAGAACACGAAGGTTGTCTGATCAAACAAACACCCCGTGTACTGGCGACCGTCCTCAGTCAGCTCAATTTGATAAAACGAGGCCGTTAGGTCAAGAACGCTGAAGCAAGACTTCCCTTGGAACTTTCTCAACAGATCTAGAATTTTGGGAGGTCGGTCCATTTCTAACATGATGACGGGGTTGATCCTACGAACATCCAGACACAAACGCAGCTGACCGTTCGCTTTTTTTTACCACCGTAATTGGGTTAAAATACGAGGACGCTTGTTTCGTTATTATACTTTCCTTCTCCATTTTCAGAATAATCTGTTTTACCTCATCATGGTATTTTTCAGGAATGAGGTACAATTTAGTCTGATAAGGGGTTGTATCAGTTAAACGGATCTGATATTGAAAATCTTGAATCAGTCCCGGTTTGTCGTCGAAGATATCTTTATATTCGGAAATCAGGCCTTCGAATTCCTCCCTAACGTCTCCAAATCCCACGGCTTTATGGGCAAACTGCTCCCCTTCTTGCTCGATTTCATTTATAACATTATCAAGCAGCTCGTGCCTAATAATATATTCTGGGTTTTCCAGCGTCTCTGTTTCTTCTGTAGCTACATTTTCCGTTGCCTCTTCACTGAATTTAATGACACGTTGATTCATATCAATCACGGCCTTTGCTTTAGTTATAAAATCAATCCCCATTATCAAATCGAAATTTATGTTTTTCACAACAATGAAAACGTGTTCATAGAGCCTAGAATTAATACAGAAATTCATCAGGATCTGAACCTTGCATTTCATAGTCTTATCCTGAAATATGTCCTTGATCTTGATGGATGAAGCAGGAAGAACAATATATTGGTTTTCCTTCTCCAAACGTAGGAAACAATCCTCTGATATAATTGAGACCATAGCCCCAGTATACATCAAAGCTTTACACTGTTGGCTGCCAATACAAATATCTATAATCGGCAGTTCCGCTGGTCCCCCTTTTGATCTAACCTTATCTTCATAAAGAAGGTCCTCATCCGTAGCTTCAAAAATCTCGTTAATAGTGATGGTGTAAGGATGTGAAGTGTTCATGGCGTGCAAGGTCATTTGGAAATTGGATTTTTTCTTTAGGGGCTCCCTCTTGATTTGTCCCCTGTTGACTCGTTCTCACTTGAGAATCTGCACCTAATTCCTTTATCTTTTCGCACTCACCTCCTCGTGTTTGTTCACGAGACTGATCCCGCCCATTTCTAGGCTGATTATTATCCCTTCTTCCGCGAGTGAATTCTTCGTCACGGTAGTTTTTATACGACCTATATCCTTGTTGCGGCCTATTCTCTGAACGATATGGAGCATCCCTAGAATAATTATATCTAGGCCGTCCATATTCCGTACGTCCATCATTCCTATTGTCGTATCGACGATTTTGCCAAGGTCTATCCTGGTATTCTCGATACTGATTGTTATATCTTCTGTCCCTTTGATAGTAATTCCTAATGGGTCCTGTTTTCTGATTTTCCTGCCCATATACTCGATCAGTTTGCTGCGTCCTATCCATGACGACTGCATGCACTGTCCTAGGTTCCTGACGGATGGTCTTATTTTCAACAGGAGTCGCACTTGTACTAGTGTAATCCAATTTACGCAAAAGTCCTCCATGTGCACCAAATCAGACACACCTGATGAAATGAGGTATCTACGGACTTCCACGGGCAATTGACGGGATATGGCTTCAATCAATTCTCCTTGCGTAAGAGAGGGCTGCAAAAATCTGAGTTTAGAAAGCTGCATCGCGCAGTACTCAGCGTAGCTCGTTGGTCCACTACTAGAATACTTTTTGTAGTAAATCTCTGAACGAATATTCTCCTGAACTTCTACTGACCAAAATCTCTTAATAGAGGCCTCCTCGAAACTCTCAAAATCTTCGAACGTGTAACGGAATGCTTTGAACCATAAAAGAGGGCCATCCGATAAATAACGTTCCACAATACGTAATTTTGCCATCTCTTGATGAATACAGTACATTTGCATTTGTCAGTTGGCACAGGCTAGAGTAAAAGGTGGCTTTTCACCGATGTCTCAGTCTCACTCATGGCTGTGATTATATGGAAGCTACTGAGGAATGGGTGGTGCTTAGTAATGGTATTCGGGGCACAGTTAGTGCCTGTGAATGCTGTGAAAGGTTCTACTCATAGGGTTAGGACTACTGTTCTGACTCAGTGAGGAAAGCAATGGCAAACTACCTCACACCTCTTCTTGCCTAGAACGCCTCGAAATAGCGCTGCCTTGGGTTTTTGTGGGTATCTATTCACATAACGTAACGGCGGTGCTGTTTGAGTATCCAACCAGCCTTCGGGCTGACTACCTAACAGACAGATACGTAATGCTCTCTCTGGAGCAATATGATTCTCCACAAAATAATCCCGAATACTTCTCACGAACTCAATTGGGGTCTTCCCATCAAGGTTGCTAAATTTTCTAGGCTTTTCATCAAAATTGCGAATTATCGTGATATTTCGTGATCCATTTGACGATGTATTACCTCTGGCTTCCCCTGCAGTTTGATTGCCTGTCGGAATCTTGTACTGATCTCGACGAGATTGTCCCTCTTGCAATCCTGATGGAGTATTTCCATCTATTTCCCCAGTTGATTGCAAATTTTTAAAGGTTGGATATAGATTTTGGCGAGATTGTTCCACTTGCAACTGTTCCGCCCCATTCGATCTAGTCGCTTCCTGGAAGTTTGTGTGTCCCGAAGTGTATAAATCATGACCATCCTTAGTCGAAAGTTCGAGCCTAAACCGGTTAATATCCTCCTGCCATTTAACTTTTAATTCTTTCTTTAAAGCCTCTACGTCAATATGTTCAGGTAAATAAAACTTTTCAAGTTTCTCTCTAACATCATTTAATTCGGACGTTTTTTTTCTCTTTCCCCTATAAACTCAATTTTGTCCTGTTCCCCCTTGGTTTCAATCTTTTTAATCCTATCCTCTAAAAGAGTCCTACATTCATTAATACGTGTGATTTGGGAATCCTGATTGACATCTCTTCTCTTATTAAATTCTTTTCGAATATCAGCAATATCCTTATTCAACCTAATTTCAAAGTTAGCAAGTTTCAAATCCAATTCGGCTTTGACACCTGCTACACACTCTTGATTAATTTTAACAATTTCCTGCCTAAGTACACGAACATTTTCATCCATTATAGCCTTTACAACAATTTCAATGTCTGCTCTAAGAAGTGTTGTATGGTCCTTTACCTGCGTTTGTAAAGACAACATGTCTTTTCTAAGAAGAACAAAGGATTCCTGAGTTTTAATGGACTCGCTAGTAAATTGCGTTTGGACAGCATCCAAATTCTCTTTTTGCTCCTTTTTATTGGCATCAAGTTCTGACCTCATTTCTACTTGAAATTGTTTATTGTCTTTGTCTAAATCAACTAATCTGGCTTGTACATTGTCCACCTTAAATTGTACAGTATCCACCATTATCTGCATATTATTAACATCGGACTTTACCCTATATACTCTAGATTGTACCTGACCCATGTCAGATTGTACGTTATCTACGGTAGGTTGTATTTGAGCCATGTTCGATTTAACCTGACCCATGTCAGACTGTACATTGTCTACTGTGGATTGCATTTGAGCCATGTTAGATTTAACCTGACCCATATCGGTTTTAACCTGGCCCATGTCAGACTGTACATTGTCTACTGTGGATTGCATTTGAGCCATGTTAGATTTAACCTGACCCATATCGGTTTTAACCTGGCCCATGTCAGACTGTACATTGTCTACTGTGGTTTGCATTTGAGCCATGTTAGATTTAACCTGACCCATATCGGTTTTAACCTGGCCCATGTCAGACTGTACAATGTCTACTGTTGTTTGCATTTGAGCCATGTTAGATTTAACCTGACCCATATCGGTTTTAACCTGGCCCATGTCAGACTGTACATTGTCTACTGTGGATTGCATTTGAGCCAAGTTAGATTTAACCTGACCCATGTCAGACTGTACATTGTCTACTGTGGATTGCATTTGATCCATGTTAGATTTAACCTGACCTATGTCAGACTTAACATTATCTACTTTAAGTTGCACATTTCCCACGTCTAGTTGCATAGTGTCAACTTTTAATTGTACATTAACTACCTCGAGTTGTACAGAATCCAATGAGGTTTGTACATTGTCTACTGTGGATTGCATTTTAGCCACGTTCGATCTAACCTGACTCACATCAACAGTAACATTGTTCACGTTTAAATGAATATTTTTAATGTCATCCTGAATCTCATCATTACTTGCCTCAAGATTATTTACTTTCTATTCTACTCGTTTAGAACTGTCTTGAACACCTTTAAGGGTAGTTTGCATCAGATCTAATTCACCCTTAATGCTTTTGGCTACACTCTCTTTAATGAGTTCCTTATTGCTTTCCTGCAGTTTATCAAAACTGGATTTGTTAAACGTTTTGATACCTTCCAAATCCCGATTTAAGTTTTCTATAGTCTCACGGACGATTTTAAACATATTGTGGACATCTGCCACAGACATCACCTCAGGCGGTGATGTCATTGTACAAAAATATGAAACACAAAGAGATAACAAGAACACAGTATTACAGAGCAGAGCATAGACATTGCGAAGTAACCAGATTGCCAATACCTGAAATTTTCAATCGTTTAGCTTTACCTTAAATTATCTTATATCTAATTAACCCTATCGAAGCATGTTCCAAAAATATCCAGAAATCCCAAACGATCGCCACAACTCATAATATTCACAGGAATGACCCAAGTAATAAATGATCTAGTTTGAAATTAAAGAATTTACCATTACTACGATGCAAAAATGATCGTAAGCCGGTCCAAAAAAAAAACCACTTAAATGAAGTTCCAACATGGACCCCATTAAGTGTTTAACTCGACTGGATACGTGAATAAAGATTACAGTGCATACCTCCATTACTCTGTCACAAGTCGCTAGTGAATTTAATACAACATGTGGCATTACCTAACATCAAAATTTTCAATAATGGCTGAAATACTACAGAAATTATGTAGATCGAGTACGCTAGTTATTGCTTCATTCATCACAGTGAAATCCCAACATTCATGCCTAAATATTGGTTTGCCATTATATCCAGAATACTCCTCCAACGTGTTCATAACTGATCGTTGCGAAGTTATCTGAAAATGGTGCTGTTCGACAGAATCGAACCCAACACCTAAATGTCACTCCCGCTAGACATGATTTCTCAATTCGAAGCCCAAAACGTTAGCGCCAAATCTGATGTACCCCTTTATAACTTACCAAGACCTGTTGAACCCACGAGGAACACTAGATTGTAGGATCTGAAACTGCCCGGCTGAAAACACCCCCCAGATCCCACCAACAGGTGAAGGAAGTACAAAGGAGCATATCAACAAACCTAAATTGTGCAAAGACAAACCAAAATGCAAACAAGGAAAATTAGCTCAGGTCAAAACGTGACACGAGACGCAAACGAGATACGACTAATCTCAGAGAGTAGTGAGAAAATTCAAGAAAAGAAAAGGAAACACATTGATCTTCCCGGCACAATTTATGTAGTTATTATGAATTACGACTCTCGGATTGAACTGCTGTAAAATAAAATATTTATTCAGTAAAAATGGTATTGAAAGAATCCCTCACCTGAATATAGACACAATAATGTACACGTATATACATATATAATGTTTCTCAATGAAACAAGGTCCAATGGCAACACTCACCATCACTACACCATCTTATTTGGTTAAATTGTACAAAAAGGAATCGCCACTGAGGACGCAGTTGAGCCAAGAGAAGGAGCTCAGTTAAGTATAAATATGTTTGCACCGTGTCAAACGAAAATGCAAAATTTGAAAAAGATTACTGAGAAATGGCAGTACTTAAAGAGATCTCTCGAAAATCGCCACAGGTCTAATTAAATTTCACAGATATGAAATTTGAAGTAGACCTAAACTGAAATCACAGTAAATATCGTAGAGATACTATCTCCGATTGATTTGAAAACAGAATGTCACAGACGTCACTTGATGACGTATTCTAACAAGACGAAAATTAAGTACAACAAGAACCACCATTAAAGTCCAACGAAACATTTCACAAACTTTAGTTACACATCAACCACCACTTGTCAGTCACACAGTATTTCTATCGACTTCATTTTATAAGTTTCACAATCATAATCACTCACAGTGATCAAAAAAAACCTTCTCCAGCTTAACAATATATCACGTGGTTCCAATAGTCCACGAGCTCAATTTCACAATCAATTTTACTTCACTAATAACATTAATATTACAGTTGATTAACGAGAGAAATCTTTTATATCAGTATTTTTCAAGGATCAAATTCCTAAATGGCTTAGCCAAAATACAATTTCGAAAAAAAAACACCACCAAGATTTAAACATACATCCTTGAGTTCGGAATCAAATAATCTTTTAGAGTAAATGTCAATCAAGAACCCATCACGAAACCATGATGCTGAAGTATATTATAACGTCAAACGATTTAAATGTGAAGGAAAAATTTACTTGCAGGGAATTACAGTAACACGACCACAACGGTGCAAAAATTTGATAAAATAATCATAATACTAAAACGCAAATCTTCTTCCAATAAGACGGTCTTCCCAATGATTGAAAATTTCAGAAAGTTACGACGAACGGAAAAACTGACTCAGAAGCAAGAAAGAAATACTAAATCCCAACAAGACATGGATAAACTAGTTCGTCAAACGAACTCGAAAAGAAAAATCTGGGGTCAAGAAAGACAATGATTTATCAGACTTAAAACCCCTTAATCAAATAAACTAATTACACAAACAAATTGGCAACTGGATACAACAAATGAAAATGCTCGACTACTACCAAAAATTGTCAGATCTATACCTTAATTTCAGATGATGGAGGGGCGTCAATCGGAACAAAATATCCCGAGTCCGGCTTCCAGAATAATCCTGGCCTTGAGTATAGGGACTCAACATCCTGGCGTCGAACCCAGATTCACGTCTCCCTATGACCACACCCCGGGTGGAACTATGCATCAGATCCGGTATAATCTAGAAGTTCCCACACGAATGTTGTAAACATCATTGACAATCTTGATGTGATAGCATAGAAGTAACTTTAAATTGCTTCCGCGGTTTACGCTCGTCTCATCCATGACTCTGAGTGAGTTACAATTCTTGGCGTAGGCATTCAGAAAATGCTCTAAAAACATATCTGGCTAGATATACTCCACAATTACTTCACTATGTCCGAACTCCACTCGATTATATTGTGCTCCTGTATAACATTTTAAGCGTTCATTGTCGTGGATCGTGAGCACCAAAGTCTTGTTCCTATCGTCGACCGCTTAGAATGCATGTTAGACTGTGGATAAAGATCAAGCAGCGTTTAATTTCCACAGTTCACTCAGTCCTGTTTTTCATGGCGAAAAGCCTGAATAGGATATCAGTAGATCCCAATCGAAACAAGAATAAAGTTTAAACAAACTTAAAGAAGGTTTGAACCATACAGAGAGCCACTCGAGTGCGTATAACGAACATCACGTACTGTGCTATAATGTGGACACGCCAATCCACGCGAAGCAAATTCCGCCTGCAGCAACTTACGAATCATACTCAGCGAGCGTCGCACACATTGCGGTCCTGCTCTGGTAAGGCAGCCAGCAAGAACAAGACTCTCTCTCACAGACCTCCCAGGACAACTCACCCCTCCGTCAGCTACTGACGTCACTCGACCTCGAGTCTACCCACAGTCACATGATCCGAACAAGGCAAGAGAGGGCGATGGCCCCTGCGTTGAGTCACATCAGATGTTGTAAACACGGCCCGCTCTGGTACACAAAATACCACCGCGCCATGTAGCGCTCTCTCAAACATCCATAATCGGAAATACAAAAACGGTCACATCCTCCTCCCGACACAGTAAATAAAAACGAGAATAGCTTTTATTTAAATCATTCAAGATATTCTTAATACACTGGGACGTATTTTGTATCCGTTTACTTGATCTTCTTGAAAAATCGCTTCAGGTTCTTGGAATTATAGCGACCTATAACTTCACTGCCATCTAAACTAACAATCTTATAGTAGTTGTTTACATAGGCTTTCGCTACTTTCATAGGGCCAAAATAAAGATATGAGAACTTTGTATAAATCTTACGAGAGACATCTGCTTTAGTATGCTTCATAATCAATACAAGGTCATTTTTCTTCAACGGCGGCGTGTAACGTCTGCCTCGGGTCCTTCTCAGACGTCTTTCAGCGGCATTCATTAAGTTTTCTCTTGCATTCTCTATTCTCTCTTCTATAGAGAGTTCACGATCTTTTGGGACATAATTAAAGACGTTGCTCCAAGGTCTTTCTGGCTTTCTATTCCAATGTACAGACATAGGGACGTCCGCGATGCTCTCATGAACGGCCGAGTTTAAGCAGACTTCCATTAAAGGGACAAATTTTACCCAACTCTCATGTTCCTCCGGGCAATAGATTCTTGCATATTTTGAAATTTCTGGCATCAGGCGTTCCGACGAATTAGACTCAGGGTACCTAATGCTAGAAAAGATATGTTTGATACCCAGTCTTACCATAGCCTCCTCGAAAACGTGAGACGTGAACTGTGTTCCGTGGTCGGATAATAGGGTCTCTGGTATCCCAACTTTTGGAAACACACTGTTCTCTAGTCTGCTCAAAACCTGCGCCGTTGTCGCCTTCTGCATAGGATCCAGCGTTACGTATTTCGAAAATACGTCTACGTTAACCAGAAGAAACTGATCACCTCTCGCGCCCTTCGGGATCGGGTCATAAATATCACAAGCCATTAATTCCCGGGGTCTATAGGGAATAATAGCTCGGGGCTCTTCCTTAGATAAGGCGGAAGGATACTTGCTCCTCTGGCACTCTGGGCACGATCTAATTACGTTTGCAGTAGATGCGCGCATCTTCTCCCAAATAAAAGCTTCCTGCAAAGTTTTCATCGTCTTATCTAAACCACCGTGACCAATACAATGAAGTGCCAGCCAGATCACTGAAGTAATTAGTTTGGGAGGTACGACAATCCTGATTCTCGTGTTCTCTTTATCTGAGTACTTGCATACGGTTTCCCCACACAATACATATTTTTCAGAGCGTCTTCTAACTTCCTCATAGCTTGGATCAGAGTCATCCATGATGCCTTTCAAAAATCTGTACATGATCCGTGTTGGCGTGTGTCGCTTCTGTGACACGGCTATCTTGCCAAGCCTTTCCAGGGTCTTTTCGTCATCCCTCTCCAACCGTACAGTATTAATCTCGATCTTTATAAAAGGGTATCTTGAAAGCGCATCAGCCAAGAGGTTATCTCTACCAGGCTGGTGAACGATGGCGGCATTGAAATGTTGGATAAACAAAGTCCACCTCGTTAACCTGTCGCTGGACAGATCTGATTGCATCATAAATTGCAATGCTCTGTGGTCTGTTATGATTGCAATCTGGTGGCCTATTAATAACTGCTTCCATTTCTTAAGAGCTGAAATGAAAGCCAGTGCCTCCAACTCCGTAGTATAATAATTTTTCACATGCTCTTTTAAATTTTCGACTGTGGAAATCAATATAACGTCGCTGTCCTTTCACATCTTTCTGGTATAAAACTGCACTTAGGCCAATGCTAGATGCATCAGACTCAATATAAAATGTATTGTTGAAATCAGGATACTCCAGCTTTACACAGTTTTTAAGCATTTTCTTTCACTTTCAAAGGCGCGGTCAACCTCAGGCGCCCACTTCCACCTGTTATTTTTCTTCAAAACATCGTACAGGGGAGCCATCGTCTCCGAGTATCCTGGGCAGTGACAACTCAAGAACTGACACATACCCAGAAACTCACGAAGCTGACGAATCCTGAGAGACCTGGGAAACTGAATCAAACAGCATCAATTTTCTTCATATTGGGATGGTATCCTGACTGATCGATAGTATGTCCTAAAAAAATATATGCGCTCCTGCATAAAATGACATTTATTGTAATTGATCTTTATGTTAACGTCTCTGAGGTTCTCAAAAAGCCGTCTAAGGTGGATGAGGTGTTCCTGAACACTTGTAGAAGAAATAATTAATTCATCGATATACGAGATAACATTTTGTTTCACATCTTCTGACAGCTTGTTATCAAAAGCTCGTATCAAAGCTGGACCGCTATTGATCATGCCAAAAGGGACACGACAGAACACGAAGGTTGTCTGATCAAACAAACACCCCGTGTACTGGCGACTGTCCTCAGTCAGCTCAATTTGATAAAACGAGGCCGTTAGGTCAAGAACGCTGAAGCAAGACTTCCCTTGGAACTTTCTCAACAGATCTAGAATTTTGGGAGGTCGGTCCATTTCTAACATGATGACGGGGTTGATCCTACGAACATCCAGACACAAACGCAGCTGACCGTTCGCTTTTTTACCACCGTAATTGGGTTAAAATACGAGGACGCTTGTTTCGTTATTATACCTTCCTTCTCCATTTTCAGAATAATCTGTGTTACCTCATCATGGTATTTTTCAGGAATGAGGTACAATTTAGTCTGATAAGGGGTTGTATCAGTTAAACGGATCTGATATTGAAAATCTTTAATCAGTCCCGGTTTGTCGTCGAAGATATCTTTATATTCGGAAATCAGGCCTTCGAATTCCTCCCTAACGTCTCCAAATCCCACGGCTTTATGGGCAAACTGCTACCCTTCTTGCTCGATTTCATTTATAACATTATCAAGCAGCTCGTGCCTAATAATATTTTCTGGGTTTTCCAGCGTCTCTGTTTCTTCTGTAGCTACATTTTCCGTTGCCTATTCATTGAATTTAATGACACGTTGATTCATATCAATCACGGCCTTTGCTTTAGTTATAAAATCAATCCCCATTATCAAATCGAAATTTATGTTTTTCACAACAATGAAAACGTGTTCATAGGGCCTAGAATTAATATAGAAATTCATCAGGACCTGAACCTTGCATTTCATAGTCTTATCCTGAAATATGCCCTTGATCTTGACGGATGAAGCAGGAAGAACAATATATTGTTTTTCCTTCTCCAAACGTAGGAAACAATCCCCTGATATAATTGAGGCCATAGCCCCAGTATCCACCAAACATTTACACTGTTGGCTGCCAATACAAATATCTATAATCGGCAGTTCCGCTGGTCCCCCTATTGATCTAACATTATCTTCATAAAGAAGGTCCTCATCCGTAGCTTCAAAAATCTTGTTAATAGTTTGTGAAGTGTTCATGGCGTGCAAGGTCATTTGGAAATTGGAGATTTTTAGCCTATTTTCAATTTTGAAAAAATTGGCTTATGAGATCACCTTTTGTCCGTGTGTGTGTGTGTGTGTGTGTGTGTGATTCGTGTGTGTGTCCCCCCCTAATAAAATCGAAACGGCTGGAGCGATTTCAATGAAACTCGGGAAGTTCATATCACTATTCCCGGCGACCTCGACCGTGCTCTTCAAATTTTGTTACGTCTCTCCAATCCAACATGGCGGCTGTGCGAAATATTTCACTAGCATTCAATATCTCCGAAACTATTACCGATATCGCCCTGAAATTGTGTGCGGTAATAAAGGGCACTACTAGAAGTTCACCTACGAGACTTTCAAAAACCTGGTGACTACAAAACCAACATGGCGGCCAAGCGAAGTTGAGACATTTATATAGACTTTTCTCGCGATTTAACTATCTAAATGTAATGAAGCTTGGTACAGCAAATGTTTATACACATTGTAATGCACTGGAGTCTAATTTAGTTCAATTGTTTACATAACCTCAAAATGGCGGCTGTGCGAAATATTTCACTGACATTCTATATCTCCGAAACTATTACAGATATCACCCTGCAATTTTGTACGGTGATAAAGGGTACTGATACAGGTATACCTATGTATATTTCATAAACCTGTAAAGTACGAAACGAACATGGCGACCAAGCGAATTTAAAATATTTTAATAGACTTTTCTCGTGATTTAACTCTCTGAGCGCAGTGAAATGTGGTACAGTGATTGATTTTTCAGATTGTAATGCACTGCCATCTAATTTAATTCAATTGCTTACATAACCTCAAGATGGCGGCTGTGCGAAATTTTAAAATTAAATTTTAATTTCTTGTGTCGTAATCATGCGATCGAAGTGAAAGTTTGAATAATGAACCTAGGCAATAATTGTCCTTGAATGGTACATAACTCTATGGCCTATACACATAACACTCCTAAATGGTGAGCTCCCGAAATATTTAGACGGTTCTCAATATCTATGAATCTTTTACAGCAACCAAACTGATTTTTTTTATGTTCATAGAGACTATGAACATATGTTCACCTATAGGACTTTCAGGAACCTGGTGAGCACAAATCCAACATGGCGGCGACGCGAAGTATAAATATTTAAATGGACGTTTCTCGCGAATTAACTATCCGAGTGCCGTGAAACGTTGCACGTTAAATGCTTATACAAATGTTGATCCACTGGCATCTAATTTATTTCAATGGTTTGCATTATCACAAGATGGCTGCTGTGCGTAATTTTAAAATCTCGTTTTTACTTCTTGTTGTCTAATCATGCGATTGAAGTTCGAATACCACACGTACACAATAATCTTCTTGTAATAGTACAAAAATATAAATCCAACCTGGCGACCATCTGAAATATTTAGACGGTTCTCAATATCTACGAATCTGTTACAGCAATTAAACTGAAATTTTGTATGTTGATTGTGGCAGTTAACATAAGTAGGATATATGAAAATAGGCTGTATAGTTCTTCACGGAACTACTTGTTTTCTTTAGGGGCTCCCTCTTGATTTGTCCCCTGATGACTCGTTCTCACTTGAGAATCTGCGCCTAATTCCTTTATCTTTTCGCGCTCACCTCCTCGTGTTTCTTCACGAGACTGATCCCGCCCATTTCTAGGCTGATTATTATCCCTTCTTCCGCGAGCGAATTCTTCGTCACGGTAGTTTTTATACGACCTATATCCTTGTTGCGGCCTATTCTCTGAACGACATGGAGCATCCCTAGAATAATTATATCTAGGCCGTCCATATTCCGTACGTCCATCATTCCTATTGTCGTATCGACGATTTTGCCAAGGTCTATCCTGGTATTCTCGATACTGATTGTTATATCTTCTGTCCCTTTGATAGTAATTCCTAATGGGTCCTGTTTTCTGATTTTCCTGCCCATATACTCGATCAGTTTGCTGCGTCCTATCCATGACGACTGCATGCACTGTCCTAGGTTCCTTGCGGATGTTCTTATTTTCAACAGGAGTCGCACTTGTACTAGTGTAATCCAATTTACGAAAAAGGTCCTCCATGTGCACCAAATCAGACACACCTGATGAAATGAGGTATCTACGAACTTCCACGGGCAATTGACGGGATATGGCTTCAATCAATTCTCCTTGCGTAAGAGGGGGCTGCAAAAATCTGAGTTTAGAATGCTGCATCGCGCAGTACTCAGCGTAGCTCGTTGGTCCACTACTAGAATACTTTTTGTAGTAAATCTCTGAACGAATATTCTCCTGAACCTCCACTGAGCAAAATCTCTTAATAAAGGCCTCCTCGAAACTCTCAAAATCTTCGAACGTGGAACGGAGTGCTTTGGTATATCTTGGTATATCTTGGTATATCACAGACACTGTTAATTTAAGGGCCTTAAAATGCAGTTTTCGGAGACCCTTTATAGACTCCCTAGTTTTGTATCACACATTGAGAAGCGCAACATATGCATTGGTCGTCTTTCTAGGATTATTTTTATTTTTCTCCTATTCTAGCATGTATTTTGAAAAGTTTTTCCCTATACCCACCCTTATATGAGAAGTACGGTGATGAGTTTTATAAATGATTGGCGAATAGACTCATGGTTACAATACCTAATGTTACGATGCTCCAAGCACCCGAACACGAGTTATAGGCGTACATAAACATAAAGATATATCAACCACACAGTGTCAAACAAAATCATCTTTACGATTGTCGACAAAAATATGATTAGTTAAAATGTGCTCTCAAACTAAATTCACCTACTTGTACTTCCTGGCGTGAAAATATTATTAAAAACCGTATTGACGAAACGCAATTTATGTCAAATAAAAACGGACCCTCACCGTTGTGGAAAGTACCCATCCCCAGGAAGACCCCTTTAATAAATTATAAAGGTTTGTGGTGTATGAAAATTCAGGATTTGTTGCCTCCAATGGCTCAAATTCCCTAAAGCTGCAAAAAACACTATTCAATTCAGGAATTTTTGTTAATAATGTTGCTGTTTGGAGGTATAATAGACCTTCTGTACAACATATCGCACGCGTTAGTCGCTTTTTAAAATTCTAGGGTACCCCTTGACCCCCTTAAGCGCATTGATGAATTGTACAGTCTATGTTTGTTTCCATGATAACCTTATAGCCATTTGCAAACTTTCACAGGAATTTAATAAATTGAGTGTCATTGCTTCTGACAGAAATGGATGGAAAGTTGGAGCTCACCTCTTGTGATAGGCCTACTGTTGTCATGGTTACCGGCTTGCATTACTTCATTAGTTTCTTCTTGTTCTTCTTCATTCGGATGAGACAGCTAAGGACCACGACGTTGAACTTTTCAACTTGGCGAGGGACTTGATGTTTGCCCAATATTCTCTGGCTATGTTCCTCCTTTCTCTCTTTTGTCCAGATGATGCCGGTTTTCTTAAAGGGTGGTCTGTCCTAAAAACTCTTCTGTTTAAGTATCTTTCTGAGATGTGATCGGCTTCTAATATCACTTTCGATTACCTTCAGTACTTGGATGTCCTTGTTAACTTCTGTTAGCCATGGTGTCACGCCCTTTCTATTCTCCCAGTAGTTGAGAAGCCGGTTGATTAGTCTCGTTGGGTTCATCCTTGAGATATGTCCGTGGAAAGCCAGACGTCCTACATGTTTTGGTTTTTGTTCCCCAGTTTAATTTCATCTTTTTAGATTCCTCATTTCTACGCTGTTTTCCAAGACAATTTTTTTATGCTTAATTTAAAAAAAATATTGTAACAGATCTGTTTCTTTGGAAAATGTTACTATGTGAACTTGAGATATCGTAGTCTACTACTCCTCATCATATACCAGCTGTAGAGGGTCGCAATGTGACCCGAAACGGTACGGTTTCTATGACATAAGTATTGACTTCACGTGAATAAGGAATCGGGCTATCATGGTCATTTTATGGCATTCTATAATAATAATAATAATAATAATAATATAATACAATACAAGGATAGGGATATAATAGACCTTCCGTACCACACCCGCACGTGAAAATCACGTGAAAAAATCTAGTGTACCCCCTAGACCCCCTTAAGTACATTATATGTATTGATGAAATTTACAGCTTAATTTGGTTCCGTGATAACCTTATAGTCGTTTGGAAACTTCACAGTAATGTAATTAATGGAATTGCATTGCGTCTGACGGCTTCGGTGGTGTACTTGGTAGCATGCTGAACTGCTGTGCCCAAGATAGCGGGTTCAAACCCGGCCGAAGTCGTCGGATTTTTTAAAAGCGTTAAAAATCCTTCAGTGTTCGTCAATCGCCACATCATCAGAGCTATCAAGCTCTCTTTAGTTCCCAATACCACCAGAGGTACGACTAACACCTTAGCCATGCTTCTAATGTTCGTCAATTGCTACATCATCCAAGCTATCAAGCTCCCTTTAGTTCCCAATACCACCAGAGGTGCATCTAACAGCTTACCCATGATGCTAATGTTCGTCAATTGCTACATCATCCAAGCTATCAAGCTCCCTTTAGTTCCCAATACCACCAGAGGTGCATCTAACAGCTTACCCATGATGCTAATGTTCGTCAATTGCCACATCATCCAAGCTATCAAGCTCCCTTTAGTTCCCAATACCACCAGAGGTGCATCTAACAGCTTACCCATGATGCTAATGTTCGTCAATTGCTACATCATCCAAGCTATCAAGCTCCCTTTAGTTCCCAATACCACCAGAGGTGCATCTAACAGCTTACCCATGATGCTAATGTTCGTCAATTGCTACATCATCCAAGCTATCAAGCTCCCTTTAGTTCCCAATACCACCAGAGGTGCATCTAACAGCTTACCCATGATGCTAATGTTCGTCAATTGCTACATCATCCAAGCTATCAAGCTCCCTTTAGTTCCCAATACCACCAGAAGTGCATCTAACAGCTTACCCATGATGCTAATGTTCGTCAATTGCCACATCATCCAAGCTATCAAGCTCCCTTTAGTTCCCAATACCACCAGAGGTACATCTAACAGCTTACCCATGATGCTAATGTTCGTCAATTGCTACATCATCCAAGCTATCAAGCTCCCTTTAGTTCCCAATACCACCAGAGGTGCATCTAACAGCTTACCCATGATGCTAATGTTCGTCAATTGCCACATCATCCAAGCTATCAAGCTCCCTTTAGTTCCCAATACCACCAGAGGTGCATCTAACAGCTTACCCATGATGCTAATGTTCGTCAATTGCCACATCATCCAAGCTATCAAGCTCCCTTTAGTTCCCAATACCACCAGAGGTACGACTAACACCATAGCCATGCTTCTAATGTTCGTCAATTGCTACATCATCCAAGCTATCAAGCTCCCTTTAGTTCCCAATACCACCAGAGGTGCATCTAACAGCTTACCCATGATGCTAATGTTCGTCAATTGCTACATCATCCAAGCTATCAAGCTCTCTTTAGTTCCCAATACCACCAGAGGTGCATCTAACAGCTTACCCATGATGCTAATGTTCGTCAATTGCTACATCATCCAAGCTATCAAGCTCCCTTTAGTTCCCAATACCACCAGAGGTGCATCTAACAGCTTACCCATGATGCTAATGTTCGTCAATTGCTACATCATCCAAGCTATCAAGCTCCCTTTAGTTCCCAATACAACGAGAGGTGCATCTAACAGCTTACCCATGATGCTAATGTTCGTCAATTGCTACATCATCCAAGCTATCAAGCTCCCTTTAGTTCCCAATACCACCAGAGGTGCGACTAACACCATAGCCATGCTTCTAATGTTCGTCAATTGCTACATCATCCAAGCTATCAAGCTCCTTTTAGTTCCCAATTCCACCAGAGGTGCATCTAACAGCTTACCCATGATGCTAATGTTCGTCAATTGCTACATCATCCAAGCTATCAAGCTCTCTTTAGTTCCCAATACCGCCAGAGGTGCATCTAACAGCTTACCCATGATGCTAATGTTCGTCAATTGCTACATCATCCAAGCTATCAAGCTCCCTTTAGTTCCCAATACCACCAGAGGTGCATCTAACAGCTTACCCATGATGCTAATGTTCGTCAATTGCTACATCATCCAAGCTATCAAGCTCCCTTTAGTTCCCAATACAACGAGAGGTGCATCTAACAGCTTACCCATGCTGCTAATGTTCGTCAATTACTACATCATCCAAGCTATCAAGCTCCCTTTAGTTCCCAATACCACCAGAGGTGCATCTAACAGCTTACCCATGCTACTAATGTTCGTCAATTGCTACATCATCCAAGCTATCAAGCTCTCTTTAGTTCCCAATACCACCAGAGGTGCATCTAACAGCTTACCCATGATGCTAATGTTCGTCAATTGCCACATCATCCAAGCTATCAAGCTCCCTTTAGTTCCCAATACCACCAGAGGTGCATCTAACAGCTTACCCATGATGCTAATGTTCGTCAATTGCTACATCATCCAAGCTATCAAGCTCCCTTTAGTTCCCAATACAACGAGAGGTGCATCTAACAGCTTACCCATGCTGCTAATGTTCGTCAATTGCTACATCATCCAAGCTATCAAGCTCCCTTTAGTTCCCAATACCACCAGAGGTGCATCTAACAGCTTACCCATGCTGCTAATGTTCGTCAATTGCCACATCATCCGAGCTATCAAGCTCCCTTTAGTTCCCAATACCACCAGAGGTGCTGCCAATGTATGTCAGTTGCTTATATCCATCAGGCCGGTTGGTATTAGACTTGATAGCTCGAGTTATGAAGCAAGAGCAGCTGTAGGTCCCTCCATGATCAGCACGCCTAGAGAGGTGCATCCGTGGCAAGTCCCGCGTCCAGAAATTCAGTTAGATCCACTCCGAGTCCTAAGGTGAACACGGATGCATCTATTCACCAATTTCCATTCTTTACACGGGCAGATCGCAGGTGGAGTAGAAGGTAGGTTGTGCCTACTTTATCAAAGGGGACCTCTTCGAATTGTCCTTTAACAAGAAAGTGATAGTAAAATTGTTACAAGTATGGATCGTAGTGCAATATGCACTACCCCAGTAGTGGTCCGGGCAGCGTATAACAAGAGACGGCTGATGAGCGTGACTTGGTTTATATTGGTGAATCCCTGCAACAAACATGACAATTGCCTTAATATCGCTGAAGTTTAAACTCCTGGGTCTGAAAGCCAATATTTTCATCGACATTTTATGAAGTTTCTCTTCATTAGCTCGAATGGGTTAAAGACAATTCGCGCAGCCACCATATTGAACTTCTGAAAACAATCGAACAATATTAGAACTACCTTTGTGCTGGGATGGGTCGAGCACCAGAAAAATCTATTCAAACGTTCCAAATACGCGTGGCCACCATGTTACTTAAATTCATCAGGTTTTATAATATCTTACATATTTATTTATTTATTTATTTATTTATTTAGCGTATGGCTTTTAGTGCCGGGAGTGTCCGAGGACAAGTTTGGTTAGCCAGAGTTTGTATCTGCTTATGCGGACACCCATGGGGTGAACTACAAGTACCGTCGTGTGTGGATGAGATGAATGAGCAAGTTCAGTTTCAAGTAGTGCCAACTTGGTTACCAGATGCCACTGACACCTAGCAATGAATGTTGGAATTTGATAGAGCGTTTCTAACGAAATTTTACCTACAAATTTGTCCACACACTACCAATTATTGTAGTGGTAGGTTCTTCTTCATGCAATAAATCTATGACATTGGCCCGCTGGCTTTACTTCCTTTCCGAAAGAAGGCGTACTGAAGATTTTAACGCTTTTAAAAAATCTGATGACTTCAGTCGGGTTTGAACCCGCATTGTTGGGAATAGCAGCTACCTACTACGCCACCGAAACCGCTTAATTAAACATAAGAACTGACTTTATAACCATAGAATACCATACATCATTTCGGGTTGATTGTTGCAATTGTTTTGAAGATTTAAGTACTGATGAATAATTTTGCGCGGCCACCATGTTCGATTCGTGACGTTAATAGAATTTTAAATGGAACGAGATGGAAACAATTTAGTATTATGTATTTCCATTCATTTTATGGAAATGCCTTTTTTTGTAAAGACACACACAGTCTCTTTTCCGTAAGAGGGAAATATGCCCCCCACCATTTACGGTGGATTATAAACAACGATTGAACTTACCATGTATCCTCCGTGGAGGCCATGTTGCCACTTCTCGAGCCCTGGAAAAAGAGAGAGAATAGTTTTATGATGATTGTAGTTTTAGGGGGAGGAACGGCTAGGTCATCTGCCACTCATAACACAGATAAAAATAGATTAATCGAAGCTTTTCGTTTAGTCAACACCAGTGTGGACAGTATTATTTATCGTATGGCTTTTAGTGCCGGGAGTGTCCGAGGACATGTTCGGCTCGCCAGAGGCTTTAGTTGCCCATAGGGCGAGCTACAAGTTTCGTTCAATTTCAAGTAGTTCCAACTTTCGCTACCAGATATCAATGATACCTAGTGGTGAACGTTGGAACTTTGATAGAGCGTTCCGACGAAATCTAACCTAACAAATTTAACTTCACATATGCTTAGTCTGTGGTAGGATCTTTTATATGCCATAAATCTATGCATGGGACTGCTGGCTTTACTTCCCCTCCGAAGGAAGGCATACTGAAGGATTTTAACGGTCTTAAAAAAATCCGACGACTTCGGCCGGCTTTGAACCCGCGATCTTGGGCACAGCAGTTCAGCATGCTACCAAGTACACCACCGAAGCCGTCAGACGCAATGCAATTCCATTAATTACATTACTGTGAAGTTTGCAAACGACTATAAGGTTATCACGGAACCAAATTAAGCTGTAAATTTCATCAATACATATAATGCACTTAAGGGGGTCTAAGGGGTACACTAGAATTTTTTCACTTGATTTTCACGTGCGGGTGTGGTACGGAAGGTCTATTATATCCCTATCCCTGTATTGTATTATATATTATTATTATTATTATTATTATTATTATTATAGAGTGACATAAAATGACCATGATAGCCCGATACCTTATTCACGTAAAGTCAATATTTATGTCATAGAAACCGTACCGGTTCGGGTCACATTGCGACCCTCTACAGCTGGTATATGGTGAGTAGTAGACTACTATAGCTTAAGTTCACATAGTAACATTTTCCAAAAAACACCAACAGATCTGTTACAATAAATTCTGTAAATTAAGCATTAAAAAATTTGTCTTGGGAAACAGCGTAGAAATGAGGAATCTAAAAAGATGAAATTAAACTGGAAAACAAAAACAAAAACATGAGAACAGAACAGAAAAGATATAAAAAATGCATAACACCTACGTTCATGTGAAACTGTTTGGTGAAACAGTTAGGTTATAAGAATTCCTCATGAGTGTTAGCTAGGTCTGTGCAGAGAGGAAAAACAAACAATATGAATAGTCTTGTATTATAAAGTAATGTATTAAACTATTGAATCTTGAGAGCTTAACCATCATTAACTTACACAGTATAGAGAAACATTGAAATATGTGGCGAAGTTATGTTGAAAATGAATCGGTTTTGTATTTGCCAAGGTACTAAATATCGTGGTCGAAATGGATTGCCTAGACGGAAAGGATAATATGGACAGATATGAACAGAGTGTTGCCTGGACACTAGTACCTAGAAACCCCTATAGAGCATGTAAAGAATGAAGCTTGTCAGAATTCCCGTTATCATGGTGGCGTTGTATGTTAAATGAAAAGAATATGGAGAAGTCTGCTTATGCTCAAGTACAATGCGGTTGTGTGAATGAAGAGAACTTGGAAATGATAAAAAACGTGTTACCTTCAGTAAATGGATTATTTATCAGAGTATAGCTGGAAGAATGTTATGTGAATTAAAAGTACGGTGTATGTAAATTCACCATATGATTGTGTTGTAAAATTCAAATGAAAACGTGGATATTTTCTACAAATATTAATAAAAAGAAAAGAGCGGATTATCTGTTCGAATGATTTCATTAATATTCTTGTTAGATCTGTAGATTTTCTAAAATGTTCATCATTGGTCCTTTTTGCAAGTTGTGTAGCAGTGCCATGTCATTTGATACATTATTTCGTAAAAGTGTGTCTGTTTTCTGACATATGAATGGCCATTGCTGAGTGTGTTCTAGGTTTTATTGCGATAAAGTATTCTTTAAAACGTGTGCTTAGATCACGGACAACGACTCCCAACTGTCAACTTGGCTACTAGATGCCACTGCAACCGGCACCTGGCGACAAACGTTGGAACTAATAAAGCGTTCATCAAATCTAACCTACAAATTTAGCTTCACACAATTGTAGTTAGTGGAAAGATCTTTTACATGCTATAAATCTATGACATGGGTCCAGCGGCTTCACTTCCCCTCCGATGGAAGGCATACTGAGGGATTTTCAACGCTCTTAAAAAATCCGACGACTTCGGCCGGGTTTGAACCTGCGACCATGGGCATAGAAACTCAGCCGCTGTGATATGTTGTAGTCAATGGATTTGTCTGTCTGCCTCTGTGTATCTTTATATAACTCGTGTTCGGATATTTGGAGCATCGTAAAATTAGGTATGGTATCCATGAGAGTCAATACACCAATCATTTATAAAACTCTTCACCGTACTTCTCATACAAGGGTGGGTATAGGAAAAAATACATGCTAAAATAGGCGAAATATAAAACAATATCCTAGAAGGACGAACAAAGCTTCACAAAATTCAGTAGTCTATAAAGGGTCTCCGAAAACCACATTGTAAGGCCCTTAAATTAACAGTGTCTCTGATATTCCCAGCAAACTAACTTCACTCTGATAAACGTATGAAGAAATGACAAGCCCCTTACCGTTGTATCAGTAGCTCAATTGATAACGACGGATACTTCTGCTAGTTATATGTAGTAGATATAAATTGTATCCCCATATTTGTGTTGACCAACTGAAGATTGACGACTAACAGTTTGTGCGGGCAGCCCTGGAGCAAGGGTTTAACAATTTTGCAAGTAATTTAAGCACACTTGGAGCCTTCATATGGTTATCAGAAATGTCCGGAGGAGCGAGGGTGGGTCACACTAAAATACTTGTCCTACCTGCAGCGAAATATCTGTCACTCCTTCACCATGTTGCAGCTCACAGGTACTGTGCTCCGCTAGCTCTTACGCAAGCAGCGCTATCACAAGTGAGATAAGATAAACGATTGATGACACATGGATTTCGTTTGGATCATGTTCGATATAATATTTATTCAAATCAACATTCTATGTTTGCACCTGTATTGCCTGCTTCGGTGTTGTAGGTTACGTTTTAGCCACCAGAACATTATTAGCATAATCACTTCAGGTGATTGATGTTGCGATTCTTCGTGATGCGACTGAAGTCTTACAGGATAATTAGATAATTACCAATTAATTGAACTAACTTTTATTTATTTATTTATTTATTTATTTATTTATTTTTGCAATCAGCATGTGTTCACTGCAAGAGGGAAAACATCATAGCCTATGCACTCTTTAGAGCTACACCGCTCTTAATTTCTTAGAAGAAACCCGGCCGAAGCCGTCGGATTTTTTAAGCGCGTCAAAAATCCCTCAGTATGCCTTCCTTCGGAGGGGAAGTAAAGTCGGCGGTCCCATGACAAAGATTTATGGCCTGTAAAAGATCCATCAACAGACTAAACTTGTGTGTAGCTAAATTGTTAGGTTGGATTTCGTCGGAACGCTCGATCAAAGTTCCAACGTTCACCACTAGGTATTATTGATATCTTGTAGCTCACCCTAAGGGTGTCCGCTGGAAGTAGCTACAGACTCAGGCGAGCCGAACATGTCCTCGGACACTCCCGGCATAAAAGCCATACGATAAATAAAATAAGCACTGACTGATGTATTGATGTGTGCATACTCATATAATCTATGAGAGAAATGGGGAATTTGCTTCAGGTCGTAGAGCATAGAGCGGGTGCCGTATAGCTCAGGATGGCCTCCGGTAGGTACCGTCATCTGTGATCAAACCCCTCCACTTCATTCTCATTGCACGGCCTTCACAAAGGGATAGGGTCATTGCTGACTCCATAGATCTAATTTACATGGATGGCGGATATACTCAAAGCGCTTCTTCAAATTGTACTCAGAATAAACTTCAAAATAATGAGCAGAATGGTTAAGGGTATCCGTATTGACTCACACCTTAGAGGAATACATCTGCTCAGTAACCAGTAACCATAAATAATGAGCAGGACGGTTAAGAGTATCCGTATTGACTCACACCTTAGAGGAATACATCTGCTCAGTAACCAGTAACCACAAATAATGAGCAGGACGGTTAAGGGTATCCGTATTGACTCACACCTTAGAGGAATACATCTGCTCAGTAACCAGTAACCAAAACAATGAGCAGGATGGTTAAGGGTATCCATATTGACTCACACCTTAGAGGAATACATCTGCTCACTAACCAGTAACCATAAATAATGAGCAGGACGGTTAAGGGTATCCGTATTGACTCACACCGTAGAGGAATACATCTGCTCAGTAACCAGTAACCATAAATAATGAGCAGGATGGTTAAGGGTATCCGTATTGACTCACACCTTAGAGGAACACATCTGCTCAGTAACCAGTAACCAAAACAATGAGCAGGATGGTTAAGGGTATCCGTATTGACTCACACCGTAGAGGAATACATCTGCTCAGTAACCAGTAACCATAAATAATGAGCAGGATGGTTAAGGGTATCCGTATTGACTCACACCTTAGAGGAATACATCTGCTCAGTAACCAGTAACCATAATTAATGAGCAGGACGGTTAAGGGTATCCGTATTGACTCACACCTTAGAGGAATACATCTGCTCAGTAACCAGTAACCATAAATAATGAGCAGGATGGTTAAGGGTATCCGTATTGACTCTCACCGTAGAGGAATACATCTGCTCAGTAACCAGTAACCATAAATAATGAGCAGGACGGTTAAGGGTATCCGCATTGACTCACACCTTAGAGGAATACATCTGCTCAGTAACCAGTAACCATAAATAATGAGCAGGACGGTTTAGGGTATCCGTATTGACTCACACCTTAGAGGAATACATCTGCTCAGTAACCAATAACCATAAATAATGAGCAGGATGATTAAGGGTATCCGTATTGACTCACACCTTAGAGGAATACATCTGCTCAGTAACCAGTAACCACAAATAATGAGCAGGACGGTTAAGGGTATCCGTATTGACTCACACCTTAGAGGAATACATCTGCTCAGTAACCAGTAACCAAAACAATGAGCAGGATGGTTAAGGGTATCCATATTGACTCACACCTTAGAGGAATACATCTGCTCACTAACCAGTAACCATAAATAATGAGCAGGACGGTTAAGGGTATCCGCATTGACTCACACCTTAGAGGAATACATCTGCTCAGTAACCAGTAACCATAAATAATGAGCAGGATGGTTAAGGGTATCCGTATTGACTCACACCTTAGAGGAACACATCTGCTCAGTAACCAGTAACCAAAACAACGAGCAGGATGGTTAAGGGTATCCGTATTGACTCACACCGTAGAGGAATACATCTGCTCAGTAACCAGTAACCATAAATAATGAGCAGGATGGTTAAGGGTATCCGTATTGACTCACATCGTAGAGGAATACATCTGCTCAGTAACCAGTAACCATAAATAATGAGCAGGACGGTTAAGGGTACCCGTATTGACTCACACCTTAGAGGAATACATCTGCTCAGTAACCAGTAACCATAAATAATGAGCAGGATGGTTAAGGTTATCCGTATTGACTCACACCGTAGAGGAATACATCTGCTCAGTAACCAGTAACCATAAATAATGAGCAGGACGGTTAAGGGTATCTGCATTGACTCACACCGTAGAGGAATACATCTGCTCAGTAACCAGTAACCATAAATAATGAGCAGGATGGTTTAGGGTATCCGTATTGACTCACACCTTAGAGGAATACATCTGCTCAGTAACCAGTAACCATAAATAATGAGCAGGACGGTTACGGGTATCCGTATTGACTCACACCTTAGAGGAATACATCTGCTCACCAACCAGTAACCATAAATAATGAGCAGGACGGTTAAGGGTATCCGTATTGACTCACACCGTAGAGGAATACATCTGCTCACTAACCAGTATCCATAAATAATGAGCAGGATGGTTAAGGGTATCCGTATAGACTCACACCTTAGAGGAATACATCTGCTCAGTAACCAGTAACCATAAATAATGAGCAGGATGGTTAAGGGTATCCGTATTGACTCACACCTTAGAGGAATACATCTGCTCAGTAACCAGTAACCATAAATAATGCGCAGGATGGTTAAGGGTATGCGTATTGACTCACACTTTAGAGGAACACATCTGCTAAGTAACCAGTTACCGTAAATATAACGCCTATAGGGGAGGACCCAAATAGCACCATTTTCCCACCGTGTTTATGAGCTTATGGGTTTTCTCACTAGCGATCTTCTTGTAGGTCATAATGACCAGTTTCGCGGGCGGGCAAGACCTTTTCGACTAATTGCTTCTTACGCTCCATGGCTACTTCCTGCGGACTACCAAGGACGAACATACACACGCCTTGACAATTCAAAAATAGTGCGTGTGGATGAAAAAAGTAATTACCTTTAGAGGTACCCCAAGGGAGTGTATGTTTAATTTTAAGAGGACACTATACCCAAAATAAGTCCTTCTTTTGTGTTTTTATTTTATTTTAGCCTATTTTCATTTTATAAAAAAACAGGCTTATAAGATCACCTTTTGTCCGTGTGTGTGTGTGATGTGTGTGCGTGTGATGTGTGTGCGTGTGATGTGTGTGTGTGTCCCTAATGACAATTTAACGGCTGTAGCGATTTCAATGAATTTCAGTAAGGTCATAGCACCATTTCGGCCGACCCCAACCGTGCCCTTCAAATTTTATTACGTCTCACCAATCCAACATGGCGTCTGGGCGAAATATTTCACCTGCATTCGATACCTCCGAAACTATTACCGATAAAAACCCTGAAATTTTGTACGGAGATAAAGGGCACTACTAGACGTTCACCTGTGTGATTTTCAAAAACCTGGTAACTTCAAAATGAACATGGCGGCCGAGCGAAGTTGAGACATTTAAATAGACTTTTCTCGCGATTTAACCATCCAAAATTAATGAAACTTGGTACAGGAAATGTTTATATACATTGTAATGCACTGGCATCAAATTTAGTTGAATTGTTTACATAACCTTAAGATGGCGGCTATGCGAAATATTTAACTGGCACTCTATATGTTATCTCCGAAACTATTACTGATATACCCCCGAAATTTTGTATGGTGGTAAAGGGCACTACTACAAGTGTATCTATGTAACCTTCAAAAAGCTGTTAAGTACAAAACGAATATGTCGACCAAGCAAATTTGAAACATTTTATAGACTTTTCTCGCAATTTAACCATCTGAGCGCAGTGAAATGTGGTACAGTAAATCCGCTCGGAAAAATCCACCCTGTGTACAACAGGCCTAAAACTCAGTGTACCCCTTCAATGACGCCAAGTGTAGAGTTCTTTTTATCAATATAAATGAAAGGTAAACAACAATTTCCGTACGATACATGTTCTAGAGTATTTTAACTCCTCCATCATGGGGGTGTTTTAACAGTTTCTGAACTACACCCTCTGTCTGAAAAGTTCGGTGAATGGGCTATATTACGAACGTATTGTTGGCTTACCTGAAACAGCAGTTACTATCCTTCGAAGTAATCCCCCTGGATGGTGATGCATTTCTGGGAACGACTGAACAAGTCCTGTAAACTCCTGGCATAGTCTTCTTTAGGAATAGCCTTCAGTTTGGGTCGTCAAAACTCTAAATTGAAAGTAAGAGAGATGCGTGAATTTATGCAACCTAACGTGCACACCTGATAGACGGGTGGCAGTGAGATGGGTGAATTTATGCAACCTAACGTGCACATCTGTTAGACGGGTGGCAGTGAGAAGGGTGAATGTTCCGTGGAATGGCATGGTCCTAAAAACCATCGTCACGGGTGACGAGACCTGGTACCTGAGGTACGACCTCGAAGGCAAGCGTCAAAGTATGGAGTATCGGAATCCAGGGACGCCGAAAAGCCCTGAAGGGCCAGAGGTTTTCGGACATTTCGGACATCCAACGTAATGTGACGACCCAACTGAAGGCTATCCCTCAGGAAGACTATGCCAGGACTTGTACAGCCTTTCTAGGAAGTGCATAACCATCCACGGGGATTACTTCGAAGGATAGTAACGGCTATTTCAGGTAAGCCAACAATCCGTTCGTAATATAGACCCATTCACCGAACTTTACAGACAGAGGGTGTACAACGACAACATACGAAAGAAACAATACCAAGATTGATACCGAAATTACATCTTCCCTGCGCGAGGTATTTTATTTGGTGCCAGGGGCACTATCAATACAGAAATTGTGGAACTGTTCAAGAAGACGGTTTAGAAATGATTCTCTTCTGAAATCATCATTGGTGACTCAGACACCATAGTACAGCACCAGATCAACGACAATGCTAACGTCTGGCATTTCTGATATGAAAATACCGCTTGATTTCAAATTTGCTCCACAAATTGTATTATAATGGAATGTCTAACAAGCATTGAGGGCTTTGCTGTGTCTTGAGTCAACCAACCAGCTCTGGTTGTTTATTTAATTGTAAGAAAAATTAGTACACGCAACAAGCCTATAATGGCAATAATTAAGACACGAGTATGATTATAAAACAACGAAGCGAGTTTTAAAATTTCCATACGAGTGAGTTAATTACCATTATAGGCGAGTTGCGTATGACTGTTTATGTTCGACGATAATTATAATATTATTATACATCTTCTAACATAAATATCCATAAATATCTGTCCAGATTCCACCAGTTTCGTTTACTGAACGATCGCATGGGACACAGAGAATACCTTGTATTCGACCACAGCCTTCTTGAATAACCCACTATGACACTAGCCACGCAGTGAAATTTAAATTAGTAGGCCGTGGAAGTCAACGCAGCTGCAGTGCTATCCTTATCTAATTGGTCAAACAACTGTATCGAAATGAAAATCCTAAGCTCTGATTGGTGGAGAACCTGTATCATAATGAAACTTGAACTATAATGAGCCTCTTTAAGATGCAGTTTTCTGGCATATAATATTTATATTTCCGCATAGGCGAACATAAAATAGTTATTATATGGTATGTTCAATAGTTGTTGTTGTAGAAACAGAGGACACAATGCTAACTGATAATAGGGGATCTTATTCGCAAACAGAGACTTGTAGACTGGGGTGGACACTGGAAGGCCAAACAGGCTCAAAGAAAATCTATGTACTAATTGTGCCGGTATGGGCGATGAGACGAGCTCGGCAGCTATAGAGGATGGGAACACTCTCCCATATCCATCGGCAGGGACGTAAGAAGTGGACCTAGCATCTCGACCACGGGCGAGAAACTCGACCACCGTCCATCACTCAACCACCAAACGATCATCCCCCATGAACCCCTGCACAAGATGGTACGATACGCAGGTCCGGAAGGGAGGACTCTAGGTACCACGGTTCAACCCGTCGGACCTACGTACGTCGGGAACAGGCAACCGAGACCTAGGGTATCGTCAGAGCCGGTCGGCCAATCCACTTGTGCGGTCAGACGAGAAATTCAAAAGAGGGACAGGACGACCGGGAAGGGGGCGTTCCCAGTACAAGAGTCCAGACAGACACTCCTAGGGCTGAAGAATCGAGTACGTATCAGATAATGAACAAGATGGAAGTCAACTACGAAATGAGTACATCTTCCATACGGGGTCGAAAACCAAAAGGATTGTAATTTGTTGAGCATATAGTATAATTCAAATATATGTGAAATGTGACGTGATCCCTACTACCATACCACGACAAGTTATATGGGCTATACAGCCTTCAAATGATTAATTTATTAAAGAACAAGGATCCACATCCATTCAAGATTGTAAACAGTTAGGATTGGGAGGGGAGGCGTAAGGTTGGTGTATTCTTTGGAATACACGGTAAGATAGCTTTTGCTTCTCTTTGCTTTAGTTCATCCCTTCCTTTTTTCTCAAACACCAACAGTGATCTTCTGATTTCTCCTTGTTGGTTATGTCTCTCATATTACCTAGTAGTCTGTTCTAGATATATATCTTCCATGACCCACCTAGCGTCATCTAGCAGCGAATCTCTGAAGTTCCTCAATTCTTCCCTGTACAAGAGGAATTCCTTATCAATCTAGCCACCAGATCTCGTCGCCATCGTCAGCTATCATCTCCGTGATCAAGAGAACTTCGTCTACTTTTTCACCCTCCAGGCTGCGCTAGTGACACCTACTATCAACTCTTTGAAGATCATTTCATCAAGAGAAATCAATATTTCAATGTTGGCTATTCTTATATGTATTCCTTTTGTCTCCTACCCCCACTCTTTTCTCTTCCCTGGTCCCTCCGAGCTCAATTGAGCGTGTCTCACTTGTACGTCGGAAGTCGACCCAGTCAGTTAGAGCTTAACTAAAGCTCGCCTCCTCAACTCTAGAGGCAAACTTTAAAAATTCTACGCCATGTTAGAATTTTAGTATCAACCGTCAACAGGAACATCGCCTTGGTCATGAAGCAAAGATAAGTACCGACTTCATGTTTTAACCTCATTCTCATCGCTTTTTAAAGGCTCAATGCTTTATTTCGATTTTATAGACAGTGAAAGTTGCTATGTGAAAATAACTGTTTTCTAGAGATCTTCTTAATCAAACTTAAACTATCAAGTCTAACTTTCAATATGAAAGATTTTCTGAGATGCTATCTCACATCGAGGGATATTTCCAAAATACCCACTGTATATATAATCTAGTTTTCCGCCGAGGGATTCTCTACCTAATTTAAACAAGTCATCATTGCTCTGGAACCTTCCAGAACCTGCACTCTGTCCATCAGTTATACTGTCATGTATTTTCCACTCACATATGGGAATACTTTTTCAAACCAAGAAATCTTCCTTATGAACTGCTAATCAATATCTAATTTTTCTTCCTACGTTGGGATATTTCTGGTGCATTCAACTATAACCTACAAGTTTCTCAAGCAATAGACTCTCGCTAATCTAGTGTAACTAGTTATTTTTCCACCATTGCAATAACTTCTTTGCCATCAACGTTTTGTGCTACTACAGTGAACTTTTCTACTATATCAACAGACTACAGTGAAAACAGTGCTAGTTCAACCTTTCATCCGCGTCGCGCTCGTTCGAGTACAATAAATACGGCCATGAACACTTTTCCACAATCCCATTTGATCCTTCCCAAACCCTTTACTAACAAACCAAATAATAAAATTGTTACTTTAGGTCTTTTTTCAATGAGGTGTCACTCTCAATAAGTGCCCTCCCTTACTTGTTCCACGTATAACGAATTAATGTCTGTAAAACTTCGTGTCTAGTACACGCCTTGAATTATATTGTTTCTCCCTTTTTAATGAGGGAATACAATTCTTTCAACTCATGAGTGAGTTATTTCTAGGTTTCACGAAAGGGAAACTTGTCCCATTTTTCTCGTGATCCCTACTTAAACATAGGAGTTCTAGAAACTTCCTTTCGATTTTTCTCTTCAGGTTTCACAATAAGTGACCTGCCCTATTTGTGTAATCCAACCACGTATTTCTGTATCAATATAAGAAGTTATAGAAACTTCTATTTTTATTCTTCCTGCTTTTTGTTGTTACTACTTTCGAAGTTGTTATTCTTTCTAAGATATTTACCTAGAAATCCTTAAAGTACACACCTTGTACTTGATTTATTGTTTACCTTTAATTACGTCAGTTATCTTTAAATTTTTCATTTATTTATCTTCGTCATTTCAAAATCTTACGAAGATTTTAAAGTATATAAAAGGTTTGAAACCAAAAGAATTATTAATTGCCTGGCGCAAGCTTTAGATGTTTTCGGAGGTCTGCGACCCCAATTGTTAATAGAAATCAAAATTATATATTTGTTACAAAACTACTTCCTTTTACATTGTTAAATAAATTAAAGATTTCTTTTTGGCTTTATCATTTCTCTAATATAGCGGTTAGGCAAGATCCTGTCTTCCTTGACCCTTCGTATTCAATAAAAATAAATCTATTGATAGAGTTTTCACCACTTGTTGCATTTGAGCAAGAACTCTTAGTTGGTAACTTAGTAAAGTCTCTCTTAGCTTTAATAGCTAATTCTAACTGGCCAGTAAGGCAAGCAAAGCTCGCTACGCCAGCTTTCTGCTTGTGGAGATTCTCTCTAACACTTATGGTTGCTTTTTAAAAATATAAGTGTTTCTCATTGTCTAAACTTTTAGTCGGTGCCTTGCTGGGTAAAAGTTTACCAAAATTATTCCCAAAGGTATAATTGCTTTATCCCTATCCTTCTTGGAAGCATTTGGTCGCTCTTTAGAAATTCTACAATTTCAAAAACTAAAATATCAAGGCTGATTCAAATTATTGGCATTCTTCAAATTACCTGTTTAGAAACAAACTCCTTTGAACAGATACACAATAAATCCGTTACTCTTTGTCCTGCCAGACCACCACCCTTCCCCATAGTAGGCATATGTATGCTTGAGAGGGAATTCGCTAAAGTAACTTCCTTGCAAACAACCCAAGTTCCAGCTGCGTTTCCCGTTAGCTTTGCCCAGGTCCCTACCCACTTTAGGTATTGGAGAGCGGATTTGCAGTGGCAGCTGCCTTTGAGTATATTTAAAGTTAAACTTATAACTTCTGTAGGACTCTCGTCCTATTTCTCCATCCTTTTTCTCCAGTCCGAAACCCACTTCCTTTTCTTTATCATCTTCCCTTGGGGGTTAGGTTATTCCCAAGCTAATAATCTACCCAAAATTTGGGCCGAAACCCGGGAGAGTCCATTTATGACATTTTCCATTTGTCAAGGGTTATTTGACAATATTTTGCAAATCATTAATATCCTCTTTGAATTTTTCAGCTATAGCTTCACCGTGCAAAGCCTGTGAAGGAGAAAGAAGCCGCTCCTGTCTCCTTTGGTGTGTCCCCTTCTTTCAACTTATTTGCTGCTGCCAGCCTGACAGCATTTCCAAGGTTCCACAGTTTCGTAAGTTATACTTTAATTTACCTATTTTGTCATGGCTCCTACAGAAAAGGATAAGGATGAAAAACTTACTTCTAAACAAGCATCCTATAAAGGGCTAATTACCCGATTCAAAAATACATCAAAGAGCTAGATCCCTCAGAAGCTCGATTAGATTTGTTAAAACATCGTGTAAAGGATTTCGAACATTCATATGAAAATTATTGTAACATCCAAACTGAAATTGAAACTTGTATGCTCAATCAAACTGAAGATCGAGTCGAAGTAGAAAACCAATATTACGAAGGTATAGGTTCTGCTTTTAAAATAATACGCCTACTCGAAGAAGAACAGAAAAAAAGACGGTTCTGTTCTTGGTTCCCTTCACGAACAACAAACCTCTTTTCGCGATGGCACTCACAAGCCCAAATCAATTCTACCTAAGATTGATTTACCCCACTTCTCTGGAGACGAATCTACTTGGGATTCTTTCTATGAACTATTTTGTTCTCTTGTTCATGACAATGAAGACATTCAAGTCATCTACAAGTTTCATTATTTGAGATCTATCCTCCTAGGTCAAGCTCTGCAGTTAGTTGAAGCACTCCCATTAAGTGCCGAAAACTACCCCATTGCCTTTAACTTGTTGAAAGAAAGATACGGTAATTCACGGTTACGTATTCAACGCCATATGAAGGCTCTATTTAACTTACCTGCGTCACAGCACAATGACGTCACTAGTTTGCGTACTCTCATTGATACTACACAACTTTACGTTAAAGCTTTGTCCCAATTGGATCAACCCACTGAACACTAGGACACTTTCTTAATACATTTATTGGTTTCTAAAGTCGATGTTGCTACCCTAAAAGCTTGGGAGATTGAAATATCCAGAGAAGACGATTACTCTTACGAGCATTTAGTCACTTTCATAAATGCTAGATGCCAACTCTTAACTGCTTTAGCTAATCAAAGTGAACCCTCATCCCCTAGTTCTAAATTTGAATCAATGTCTCTTAAACCTAAAAGCGCACGTTTAGCGTCTAGTATTCAAAAACCTGGGTCCAGCTCATTTAAACTCAAGTCAAACGCCACTGGTTACCCAACTAGCTCTAGTGAACGCCGTATTGCTAGTTCTCTCGTTTTAAACACTCAAAGCGAACCCCGCAAGAGGTTAAATGAACCATTAAAGTGCATACTTTGTAAAGATTCCCACGCCTTATATCTATGTAAATCTTTTAAAGTACTGTCAGTCGACGACAGAAGAAAATTAGTTTCCCAGAATAAACATTGCTTCAACTGCCTAGCACCCACGCATTCTGCTTCAAATTGCAAGTCCACCAGACTTTGCTTCCATTGTGAAAAAGCTCATCACACTTTACTACAGCGTCATGATCAAGCAAGGTCATCGACCGCATCTACTTCTCAGAAAAGTGACAATGCTAACAGTTCCAATGCTTCATCTTACATTCAAAATGCCAAGTCCATACGTAGTGCTCAAGTACTATTGTCTACTGTCTAAATCGAAGTTCAGGATAACTTTGGCAACTGGGTCCGTGCGCGCGGTCTTCTTGATTCAGCGGCAACTCATGATTTTGTGTCTAATTCTTTGATTAGAAAACTAGGCCTACCAGTAAACCCCACTTCTATTAACGTATCGGGCATTAACAGCTCAAAATCGCAAGCTTTACAGTTTTCAAAGCTAACCATAAGAGACATTTGTCACAGAAACAACTTTCTCAAACTGAATTGTCTCATTCTCAATAGCATAGGAGAAGATACTCCAAGTCACTCTGTGGATATTTCAGGGTTAAACATTCCCTCGCATTTAAGGCTAGCCGATCCTCTGTTCAATGTACAAAACCCCATTGACATACTCTTTAGTGCCAATGTTTTCTGGAATTGCCTTCGTAAACAGGTTCGCAAGTTATCCTCAAACGTGGTTGCCAGAGACACTAATTTTGGATGGATCGTCACCGGTCAACTTCCTCATTATTCTCCCCAACCCGCATCGCAATGTTATTTCGCTAATACTTACTTGGAACAGTTCTGGAGGCTCGAAAGCGTTGATTCTCCTAACGTGACCTCTTCAGAAAACGAATTCTGTGAGCAACTTTTTCTGAACACCACCACTCGTTCTTCTGATGGCCGGTTCATTGTTCAGATGCCAAGATTACATAATCCCCCTAAACTTATTAACTCTCAACCCAAAGCTCGAAAAGCTCTCTTTGCTATCGAGAGCAAATTCAAGAAAGAACCTCTCGTTAAACAGCAGTATACTGATTTTATGGATGAGCATGAAAGCTTAGATCATATGGAAGTTGTTAACAAATCTGAAGACGAATTGTACCCCCCAATTGAAACAGTTTTCTTAAATCATCATCCCGTGTGGAAACACCCTCTTGTAAAGGATAAAATCCGAGTTGTTTTCAATGGTTCATCACCTGACGTTAATGGCAACAGTCTTAACGATACTCTTTACTCTGGTCCTGCTATTCAGTCAGATTTATCTGCTATACTCTTAAACTTTCGATTATTTCCCTTAGCTGTTATAGCGGATATAAAACAGATGTACCGTCAAGTTTTAATTCAGCCTGAACAACGAGATCTCCAAAGAATCTTGTGGCGCGACGAAATCAGCAAGCCCATTAAGGTATTTCGCTTAAAGACTTATGGCTTAAAACCTTCCGCTTTCCTTGCTATCCGATCCCTACACTTGTTATCCTCTCAAGATGGTCATTTATTTGATTCTAAAGCTTCCGAAGCACTAACTACATCCCTCTATGTTGACGATTACTTGATGTCCTTCCCCACTCTAGAAGAAGCTTCTTTTGTGTCACTAGAAATTCAGGCATTGCTAAAGAATGGAGGATTCCCACTTCATAAGTGGAATTCCAACTCCCATGAGTTTCTCGCTCAGTTTCCTATTGAAGATGTGGATCCCTCCTCCGTCGAAATTTGTGGAAACTCCGAATCCATAAAAACTCTTGGAGTTCATTGATGCACTAGCACTGACACTCTCATCTATAAAGTTTCGCTTGCAGAAGAGCTCCCTAACACAAAAAGACAAATTCTCTCTGAAATTGCAAAAATTTTTGATCCGCTTCAATTTCTTACCCCGGTTATAGTTATAGCCAAACTTTTCACGCAAGAGCTATGGTCGCTCAAATGTGAATGGGACGACACTGTTCTCCTTTCTTTTCTTAACAGATGGCTCTCTTTTCGCAGCAATTTGTTTGATCTTTCCCTTATTAAAATTCCCAGGAATTTAATTAACGCTCACCCTAATGCATCTTTTTTCCTTCATGTGTTCGCGGTCAGTTCTGAAAAAGCTTACGGTTGCTGTGCATATTTGGTTTATCGCGGTTCATTAAATGGATCTTCAGTTTCCAACATTGTTTGTGCCAAATCGAAGGTGGCTCCTCTTAAAACTATCACTTTGCCTAGGCTTGAATTGTGTGCTGCACTCATGGCCGCAGAACTTGTTAAGAAATTACGGGAAGTCTTAAAAGTCGAATTCTCGCAAATCTATCTCTGGAGCGATTCAATGATCACCCTTTCTTGGATCGCCAAGAACCCTGCTCATTGGCAAACTTTTGTTGCAAACAGGGTTTCCAAAATTCAAACACTTTCTTCGGGATGTCAATGGAGGCATGTGCCCAGCGCTGACAACCCTGCCGACATCATTTCTCGTGGATGTTTACCCTTTCAATTGGCAGCTTCTCAGTTGTACTGGCATGGGCCCTCGTGGTTAATCGGAGACTCTTCTTGTTGGCCTTCTAAACCTCCAGCTACAAACTCCAACTTGCCTGACGCTAAAGTATCTAAATCTACTGCTTCGTGTCTTGTTTCCAACGTTTCTCATCCCTTGTTGTCCCGCTATCCTTCCTTTCACAAATTAATTCGAATTGTTGCCTATCTTCTTAGATGGAAATATCTTGTGGTTGACCAACCTCTTCTCCCCAAACCACACCTTACCAATCATGAATTGAATCTCGCTACCATTAAGGTTTTGCAACTAACACAGCGAGAAGCTTTTTCTTCTGAATTGTCTTTACTTTCTTCTAAAAGGGATCTTCCCAAATCCAGTCGTCTTCGTGCCTTAGCCCCGTTCCTTGATGACAATAGGTTACTCAGGGTAGCTGGTAGGCTCTCGCAATCTTTGCTTTCTGAGGACAAAAAGCATCCTGTTATTTTGCCTTCTAAACATCACGTAACTTACTTAATTATACGTGACTTTCATTATCGCAATCTGCATGTTGGTACACGCACACTACTTTGCCTCTTAAGGGAAAAGTACTGGATTATAAATGGAATTCATGAAGTTTCCTCTGTAATTCACAAGTGCATTCCTTGCTTCAAGGCGAAACCTAAAGTCAATACTCAATTAACGAGCGATCTGCCCTCCTTTCGCTCTTCTCCTATAAGTCCATTTGCTCTAACTTGTGTGGACTATATGGGTCCGTTCCAATATCAACGCAATTCCCCTGAAGCTAAACGCAAATTGTTTGGTAAGCACTATGTTTCTCTCTTTGTTTGCATGGTTACTGGCGCGATCCATTTGGAACTAGTAACGAATGCCTCTACTTCTTACTTTTTATCAGCTGTCTCTCGCTTCGCTGCTAGGCGTGGTGTTCCTTCTGAGATGTTCTCTGATAACGCTTCCACTTTTCAAGGCGCAGCTTCCTTGTGGAAGAAAGCTCTCACATCTTCTCCTGCCATGGAACAGATTTCTAATTTTTCCTACTCAAAGGGTTTCAAATGTTGTTTTATACCTCCCTACGCTCCTCATCACGGTGGTAGGTGGGAATCCTGCGTAAAGCTCACTAAACGTCACTTAAGAAAGGTTTAGGTAATCGCATTCTGACTTATGAAGAATTGAATTCGCTGTCTGTTCTGATTGAAGGTGTTGTTAAATCTCGCCCTTTAACTCCGCTTTCCAATGACCCTGATGACCTGCTTCCACTCACACCTGGTCACTTCCTTATAGGCACTTCTCTTTCTGTCCCTCCTCCCCTTTCCAACTCTTACAGGGATTCTAATTTACCTATTGTTTGGCGTAAAATTGAAGCCCTCCGCAATTCTTTCTGGAAGAGGTGCAATTTGGAATACTTAACTTCCCTACAACGGAGACAGAAGTGGTTTTTTTCCAATCCCGACATCAATGTGGGGGACTTGGTCCTGGTTAGGGATGTTTCTCCTCCCTTGGTCTGGAATTCTGGTAGAGTGACCGAGTGTTACCCTGGAAGGGATGGGAGAGTTAGGGTAGCCAAGATCTTGACCACTATCGGGCATATCATAAGACCACTGTCTTTAATTGCTCCTTTACCTTTAAAATTTTAATTGCTCGTCTTTGTTCTCTGTTGGTGTTCACCCCCCCAGCTTGGTGTATTCTTTGGAATACACGTTAAGATAGAGTAAGCTTTTGCTTCTCTTTGCTTTAGTTCATCCCTTCCATTTTTCTCAAACACCAACAGTGATCTACTGATTTCTCCTTGTTGGTTACGTTTCTCATATTACCTGTAAGCCTGATCTAGATATATATCTTCCATGACCCACCTAGCGTCATCTAGCAGCGAATTTCTGAAGTTCCTCAATTCTTCCCTGTACAAGAGGACTTCCTTATCAATCTAGCCACCAGATCTCGTCGCCACCGTCAGCTATCATCTCCGTGATCAAGGGAACTTCGTCTACTTTTTCACCCTCCAGGCTGCGCTAGTGACTCCTACTATCAACTCTTTGAAGATCATTTCATCAAGAAAAATAATATTTCAATGTTGGCTATTCTTATATGTATTCCTTTCGTCTCCTACCCCCACTCTTTTCCCTTCCCTGGTCCCTCCGAGCTCCGTTGAGCGTGTCTCACTTGTACGTCGGAAGTCGTCCCAGTCAGTTAGAGCTTAACTAAAGCTCGCCTCCTCAACTCTAGAGGCAAATTTTTAAATTTCTTCGCCATGTTAGAATTTTAGTATCAACCGTCAACAGGAACATCGCAAAGATTAGTACCGACTTCAGGTTTTACCCTCATTCTCATCGCTTTTTAAAGGCTCAATGCTTTATTTCGATTTTATAGACAGTGAAAGTTGCTATGTGAAAATAACTGTTTTCTAGAGATCTTCTTAATCAAACTTAAACTATCAAGTCGAACTTTAAATATGAAAGATTTTCTGAGATGCTATCTCACATCGAGGGATATTTCCAATATACCCACTGTCTATATAATCTAGTTTTCCGCCGAGGGAGTCTCTACCTAATTTAAACAAGTCATCATTGCTCTGGAACCTTCCAGAAACTGCACTCTGTCCATCAGTTATACTGTCATGTATTTTACACTCACATATGGGAATACTTTTTCAAACCAAGAAATCTTCCTTATGAACTGCTAATCAATATCTAATTTTTCTTCCTCCGTTGGGATATTTCTGGTGCATTCAACTATAACCTACAAGTTTCTCAAGAAATAGACTCGCGCTAATCTAGTGTAACTAGTTATTTTTCCACCATTGCAATAACTTCTTTGCCATCAACGTTTTGTGCTACTACAGTGAACTTTTCTACTATATCAACAGACTACAGTGAAAACAGTGCTAGTTCAACCTTTCATCCGCGTCGCGCTCGTTCGAGTACAATAAATACGGCCATGAACACTTTTCCACAATCCCATTTGATCCTTCCCAAACCCTTTACTAACAAACCAAATAATAAAATTGTTACTTTAGGTCTTTTTTCAATGAGGTGTCACTCTCAATAAGTGCCCTCCCTTACTTGTTCCACGTATAACGAATTAATGTCTGTAAAACTTCGTGTCTAGTACACGCCTTGAATTATATTGTTTCTCCCTTTTTAATGAGGGAATACAATTCTTTCAACTCATGAGTGAGTTATTTCTAGGTTTCACGAAAGGGAAACTTGTCCCATTTTTCTCGTGATCCCTACTTAAACATAGGAGTTCTAGAAACTTCCTTTCGATTTTTCTCTTCAGGTTTCACAATAAGTGACCTGCCCTATTTGTATAATCCAACCAAGTATTTCTGTATCAATATAAGAAGTTATAGAAACTTCTATTTTTATTCTTCCTGCTTTTTGTTGTTGTTACTTTCGAAGTTGTTATTCTTTCTAAGATATTTACCTAGAAATCCTTAAAGTACACACCTTGTACTTGATTTATTGTTTAACTTTAATTACGTCAGTTACCTTTAAATTTTTCATTTATTTATCTTCGTCATTTCAAAATCTTACGAAGATTTTAAAGTATATAAAAGGTTTGAAACCAAAAGAATTATTAATTGCCTGGCGCAAGCTTTAGATGTTTTCGGAGGTCTGCGACCCCAATTGTTAATAGAAATCAAAATTATATATTTGTTACAAAACTACTTCCTTTTACATTGTTAAATAAATTAAAGATTTCTTTTTGGCTTTATCATTTCTCTAATATAGCGGTTAGGCAAGATCCTGTCTTCCTTGACCCTTCGTATTCAATAAAAATAAATCTATTCATAGAGTGTTCACCACTTGTTGCATTTGGGCAAGAACTCTTAGTTGGTAAATTAGTTAAGACTCTCTTAGCTTTAATAGCTAATTCTAACTGGCCAGTAAGGCAAGCATAGCTCGCTATGCCAGCTTTCTGCTTGTGGAGATTCTCTCTAACACTTATGGTTGCTTTTTCAAAATATAAGTGTTTCTCATTTTCTAAACTTTTAGTCGGCGCCTTGCTGGGTAAAAGTTTAGCCATTTCTAAATGCAACTATTTGTGCACTTACCAAAATTATTCCCAAATGTATAATTGCTTAATCCCTATCCTTCTTGGAAGCATTTGGTCGCTCTTTAGAAATTCTACAATTTCAAAAACTAAAATATCAAAGCTGATTCAAATTATTGGCATTCTTCAAATTACCTGTTTAGAAACAAACTCCTATGAACAGATACGCAATAAATCCGTTACTCTTTGTCCTGCCAGACCACCACCCTTCCCCATAGTAGGCATATGTATGCTTGAGAGGGAATTCGCTAAAGTAACTTCCTTGCAAACAACCCAAGTTCCAGCTGCGTTTCCTGTTAGCTTCGCCCAGGTCCCTACCCACTTAAGGTATCGGAAAGCGGATTTGCAGTGGCAGCTGCCTTTGAGTATACTTCAAGTTAAAATTATAACTTCTGTAGGACTCTCGTCCTATTTCTCCATCCTTTTTCTCCAGTCCGAAACCCACTTCCTTTTCTTTATCATCTTCCCTTGGGGGTTAGGTTATTCCCAAGCTAATAATCTACCCAAAGGTGAATGAAATGAGCAATGAAGCAATTGGAGGGAAATTAAAACTCAGTAATCTTTCAGGTTGTGTGGGGTTTCACCTAGGAATACCAAGTTGGTTCATCAGCAGGCTCCTGGTATCCATGCATGGCAGTGAAAGCCAATATACCTTCTCTTCGGAAGCCTTCATAGGGAGGTTAATCCTGATTGAACTTAGAGCTCTCGCAGTAAGGAGGCCCAGTTGCGCTTCATAAACAGGGAGGTAGCGCACAGTTCACTACTCCTGTGGGGGTCTGGGAACAAACACCAAGAGCCCGCTGATGAGCCGGCTTGTTTGGTGTTCCTAGGGAAAATCCCCACACAAGACTCGGCACAAACCTAGGAGAATTGCTGAGTTTTAATTCACTGGCCGTGAAAGCCAATATACCAATTGAAGGGGAATTTCATTCAAATAAGTTTGGATCTATTAATAACATGTGGACAGTTGTACAAAGCTGTAAATGATCACAAATATAAATACAGTATATGCAGACGATACGGCTCTAATTTCAACCAGTAAAAAGGATTTACAGCAGGTGTTTAACAGAGTTGCGGAGTGGGCGGAAGAGAATGAACTCTGAATGAAAGAAAACAGTTGCAATGACTTTCAGAAAAGGGGGAAGAGGAGCGACAATTCTCTACAAAAATAGACCACAGGAATGTGTTACGCACTTCAAGTATCTGGGGTGACTTTCCAGGCTCACGGAAACATCTTCACTATTCACATCAAGGACAGAACAAACGCGGCTATAAAGGCCATGAGTGACATACGACATCTCCTAACACTGTCATTACCGACAGCGATGAGACTTTTCTCGCTGAAGATCATTCCTGTAGTTGCATATGGTTTGGAAAGTATATTTGGCATCACCTTAAGTATAAGCACCTCGTAGAGTTGGAGAAGGTGAAATCTACTTACCTGAAAAGGGTACTGTGTCTTTCTCGGTTGGTGTATGAACTCGCGAAAGAGCCTCCTTTTGGTGAAGACCTCAGTTTACAGTTGCTCCTGCCATCTACATCGGGTTATGAGAGACTAATGCAGGAAATGAAGTTAAAGAGAGGAAGCAAATAGCAGGAATTTTATGTCACGGATGCAATGACATCGCGGGAATGGACGAGGGGTTTCTATGAGATGAGACACTTGTTAACCAGATTCTCGGTGCATGGATTCCACTTCAGGGTGTGTGCAAACAAAATGTACCATCAACCGAATTGCAGGTGCGTGTGTGTCCTATGCAACAAAGCGCGTGACACATATCATGTAATGCGGTATGATCAGAGGAAGTTATCCCTGTCCGAGTCTTGTACTAGTGATAAGTAATTAATTAATTTTTCAAAACGCACAATGTCATGATTATTTCACAGTCATTCTGTGCAGAACCTAGTTAAAGGAATTGTCCTTCCTGCACAACTCAGTGCGTGATGACGGTCGCATTGCTTCCCGCATAGGGCGCACACGCATTCCTCGTTCAGCGAGTAGTGCGTCCTCGTGGAGCATAGCTTGGGGTGAAATCCATTCACTGCTAGTCTGGTCGTTATGTGTCTTAATTCGTAGTTGGCTTTGTAACCATACGTCTTTTATTCTTTGGGGGTGGTGGTAATTGATTTACCATGAGGGATACTTTTTAAAACATTTTTTACTTCTCTTTCCTCATGCCTTTTCATTGCACAAAACAATATCTTAACCAAGAATCACTTACAATCCTTCCACACAAAACAAAGTCATATCACTTCTTCCCTCATACCTTTCTACAATCACCATACGGTAGATAATCTCCCAAGACACTCACTAATAACTAAATCTTTCAGCATGGAATAAAAAAAATAATCAAAGAATATAAAAACAAAAGAACAATGTAAATAGATAAATATACAGATATAAAACTCAACTCATGGCCCTCTTCTCCTTTACTGGTGAACTATTGCAAAGAATCTCAAAGCTCAGCGCTCAGGCCTTACAACGGCCACCAGCAAAGAGTAGCCATGATCCTAATCCAAAAGATCACAGAAAATGAACAGTGACAGCTTCTTTCCAAATGTCGGTGGTCGTCGCTGTAAAGGTCCAGCCAAAGTTCTGTTTTCTTTCTATGACGTTCGAGAAAAAGATAAGTAATGCTTAATTCAATTGCATATGTTGTGCTCCAATAAATTTATTATTACAAATATAAATTACAACATATTATATATTTTTATTTGACCTTAATTCCAGAGAGTTGCCCTAATAAATTTATGTAAGTAAGGATATCGCCCATGACTTTAAATTAACAGTGGTTACTATCTGCACAAGGATAATTTAAAAAATATATTGATAATCGGTTTTCCCCACCACGACTAACGTAACAGGAAGGCATGCTTTGCACAATAATTACTGGACATTCAGTATCTAGAAACTGTCACCAAACAGGCCCACCCATAAAGCAAAGGCATGTCACTCCACAATACAACAAAAGACAAGAAATACCCCCAACTTAATTTTACACTTAATACATCCCATAACTAACTTCAAGGAAACGAAAACCAACACCTTAAAACAAATTCTAACTTGGTGAACAGCGTAACATAAATTACTAAACTCGAAGCTAAAGGAAAGTTCAAAAACTCTGCAAGTTAAATTTTCTTTTTGGGAGAATCTTCGTGATTCGCACAACTAACGTTCATGTGACATGCGTATCGAAATCAATATCCGGATTGTCACCATCGACACGCCATACAAACACCAGATAATTAAAGAAAACAAGGCGATATCCCGACGTCATTACTAGATACCGTAGTCCTTTCCACCAACAAAAAATGTCAAATTAACCACGAATCGGAATTATGAAGGAAGAGTAAAATGCCCTTCCCTCCCAAAAGAGAAGTAAAGCCAAATGCACATCTGAGGGGATTGGGACGAAACATCGTACATAACGTACCAGCCACACATGGCCCCAGGTGCAACGACCTGATTACCAAACAAGTAGTTCCGTGAAGAACTATACAGCCTATTTTCATATATCCGACTCATGTTTATTGCCTCTATCAACATACACAATGCCAGTTTGATTGCTGTAATTGATTCGTAGATATTGGTGTATTCTTGGAACGGTATGAGAGAATATAACTTTTAATGCTTTTGCATGTTTATTCCTTCCCTTTTATCAAACACCAACAGTGATCTTCTATTTTCTCTTTTGGTGGTCATGTCTCTTATGTTCTTTGTGAGTCTGTTCTAGATATATATCTTCCATGACTCACCTAGCGTCATCTAGCAGCGAATCTGTGAAGTTCCTCAATTCTTCCCTGTACAAGAGGACTTCCTTTTCCATCTCGCCACCAGATCTCGTTACCATCGCCAGCTATCATCTCTGTGATCAAGAGAACTTCGTCTACTTTTTCACTCACCATGCTGCGCTAGTATCGTCTTCTATCAACTCTTTGAAGACCATTTCCTCAAGAGAATTTAATTTTCTTATGTTGGTTATGCTTATATGTATTCCTTTTGTCTCCTACCCCCACTCTTTTCCCCTTCCTGGTCTCTCGGCGCTTCGCTGAGTAGGTCTCACTTGTACGTCGGCAGTTGACTTAGTCAGTCAAGGCTCAACTAGAGCCAGCCTCCTGAACTAAAGAGGCATTCTTTAGATTCCACTCCATGTTGGAATTCTAATCGTCAAAGGGAACTTCACCTTCGACATGCAACAAAGATAAGTACAAACTTCAGGTTTTAACCTCATCTTCATCAGTTTTATTATCTACATGCTTTTAACTATCATTTTATTGGCAGTGTGAGATTACTATATTTTGGGGAAATATCATCCTTCGCGGGATTTACCATGTTGGGCTTTTGTCTGTCTAAGCCAACCTTAATAGAAAGTAGCTTTTCTTAAGCTAATTAAATGAGAAATCTTCTCACACCGTGGGATATTATTGAATACCCGCTGTCTATAAAATTATTAAGCTTGTTCCACCGCTGGAATAACTTTGGCCCCATTCTTCAGTCAAGATTGCTCTGGAACCTTCCAGAATCTACCAGTCACGCCGTCATGTATTTTCCACTCACATGTGTGAATACTTTATTAAACTAAAGGATCTTCCTTATTATTTAACGCTCAATAGCTAACTTTTCTTCCTCCGTTTGGATTTTCTCTGGTGTACTTAATGAAAATCTATAACTTTCTCCAGCAATAGACTCTCGCCTACCTAGTGCAACCAGTTTTTTTTTTCACAATTGCAATAACTTTCTTTGCCATAAACTTTTGTGTTACTACAGTGAATCTTTCATCCATTCAACAGACCATAGTGAAAACTAGTGCTTGTTCAACATTTCTACCGCGTCGCGATCGTCCGATTACTATAAACAAGGCCATGAACATTTATCCTCAATCCCAATGGATCTTTCCTAAACCCTTTACTAACAAACCATAACAATAAAGTTGTTACTTTAGGTCTTTTTCAATGAGGTGTCACTCTATAGAAGTGCCCTCCCCTTTTTCTTATATAACATTAATTCACTTCTGCATAAATACGTGTCTAGTACACGTTTTCAACTTACATTGTTCCTCCCTTCTAATTAGGGAATGCAATTCTTTCAGCTCATGAGTGAGTTGTTTTTAGGTCTCACGAAAGGGAAACTTGCCCCATTTGTCTCGTGATTCCTACTTAAGCATAGGAAGTGAAGAACCTTCATTTTGAATTTCTCTTCAGGTTTCACAGTAAGTGACCTGTCCTATTTTGTATAACTATTATAAAAGTAATTCAGAGTAATTATAAGAAGTTATAGGAACTTCTCTTTCATTCTACCTGCTTTCTTTTTTGTTATTTTCGAAGTTGTAACTTTTTTTAAGATAGGTACTTGGATATTTCTGAAAGTACACACCTTGTACTCGATTTAATGTCTAAACTTTAATCTCTTCATTTGTCTTTTTTAAATCTTACAAAGATTTTAGTTCATATAAAGGTTTGAAACCTAAAGAATTGTTAATTGCCTGGAGCAAACGTCAAATGTTTTTTGAAGTCTGTGACCCCAAAATTGTTAACCAAATTGAAAATATATATTTGTTAAAGTTATCAACTTCTTTTGAATTGTTAAATAAATTAAGCGTTTCTTTTCGCTTTTTCATTTTTCTAGTACAACTGTTAGGCAAGATCCTGTCTTCCTTGGCTATTCCTACTCAATGCCATCAAATCTATTGATAGGGCTTTCACCACTCTTTGCATTTGAGCAAGAACTCTTAGTGGATATCTCGTCAAAGTTTCTCTTAGCTTTAATAGCTAATTCTAACTGGCCAGTAAGGCAAGTACAGCTCGCTACGCCAGCTTCCTGCTTGTGGAGATCCTCTCCAAAATCTTATGGTTGGTTTTCTAAAAGATAAGTTTTTCTCTTTGCCTAATCTTTTAGTCGGCTCTTTGCTGGGTAAAAGCTTAGCCATTTCCAAATGCAACTATTGGTTCATTTACCAAATTTATTCCCAAAGGCATAATTCTTTTATCACTATCCTTTTTGGAAGCATTTGGTCGCTTTTCAAGAACTCTACAACTTCGAAAACTGGAAATATCAAAACTGATTCAAATTATTGGCATTCCTCGAATTATTGGTTCAAAAACGAACTCCTTTGAACAGACATACAATAGGTCTGTTATGCTCTGTCTTGCCAGACCATCACCCTTCCCCATAGTAGGCATATGCATGCTTGAGAGGGAATACACTAAAGCCATTCTCTTGCAAACCGCCCAAGTCCTAGGTGCGTTTCCCGTCAGCTTCGACCAGGTCCTTACCCACTTTAGGTATCAAAGAGCGGATTTGCAGTGGAAACTGCCTCTGAGTGCATTTAAAATTAAATTTATAACTTTTGTGGGACTCTCCTCCTATTTCTCCATCCTTTTTCTCCAGTCCGAAACCCACCTCCTTTTCTTTATCATCTTCCCTTGGTGGTTAGGTTATTCCTCAGCCAATAATCTACCCAAATTTTGGTCTCAGAAACCCGGGAGAGTCCATTTGTCATTTGTTATTCTTTTTAAAAGGTTATTTGACAATACCTTACAAATTATTAATATCTGCTTTGAATCTTTCAGTTATAACTACATCGTGCAAAGCCTGTGAAGGGGAAAGAGGCCGCTCCTGTCTCCTTTGGTGTGTCCCTTTCTTTCAACTTATTTGCTGCTGCCAGCCTGACAGTATTTCCGAGGTTCCACAGTTTCGTAAGTTGCACTTTAGTCTACCTACTTTGTCATGGCTCCTACTGAAAAGGATGAAACTCTCATTGCCAGACGTTCTTCCTTCAGAAGCCAACTCACCAGATTTAGAAATTTCATCAACAAAATAAATCCCGCCGAGTGTGATTTAGACATCTTGACACAACGCCTTAAGTTGTACGAACAGTCCTATGATTACTACGATCAAATTCAAACCGAGATTGAATTCGCTTTCCCAGAACTTCAATCGCATCGGGACGAGGTTGAACCCTTGTATTTTGAAGGGATTGCCAAGGCCCACCAACTGATCCGCAGTATCTCAGAACCGGACACTAGGGTCATCAATCCGGCCCCGTTCGCACCCGCTTCAGTTCACAAGGATAAACCGAAACCGTTACTTCCAAAGATAAGCCTACCTCACTTCTCAGGCCAGGAAGGTGAATGGTATTCCTTTTATGAACTTTACGGCTCCCTCATTCATGAAAATAATGACATTCTAGACAATCATAAATTCTACTTCTTGTGTACGTCCTTGGAAGGACAGGCCTTGGCCTTGGTTGAGTCACTGCCTTTAAGCGCAGATAACTACCACATCGCCTTTAATCTCCATAAAGAGAGATATGGTAATTTACGTTTGTGTGTCGCTCGCCACATCCGCTGTCTGTTCAACCTGCCAGCCGTCAAACCTAATGACGTCACTTCTTTAAGAGACCTGTTAGACTCCATGCAATTTAATGTTAGAGCGTTATATCAACTTAAACAGCCAGTCCAAACTTGGGACACCATCCTTATTCATCTAGCTACATCCAGATTCGATTTTTCGACATTAAAGGCTTGGGAGATCGAACTCACTCGCAAGGAGGAATATTCGTTCGAACACCTTATCTCGTTTCTGAACAGCCGGTGCCAAGTCCTTACAGCACTCTCATTTCAGTGCGAAAATGTCGAAACGAGTCAACAGTGTCACATTCTTGAGAAAAAACTTGTCTCTTCAAATGGTCATCAGCCCCCATCTGTCGAGAACAAGCAAACCCGTTCTGCTTCTTTCAACCATCCAAGAGAACATATTAGACCGCTCAACAAATCTTTAAAATGCACGCTCTGTAAAAAGTTTCACACTTTGTACTCGTGCAAATCCTTTAAAGAATTGTCTGTCGAAGACAGAAGGAAATTTGTCTTCAATAATAAACATTGCTTCAACTGCTTGTCACCTAAGCATTCTTCTTCTAACTGTACGTCTTCCAACCTCTGTTTTCAATGCAAAAAACCGCATCATTCCTTATTGCACGTTCATGATCAATCGAGGTCACCAGTACCCGCTTCATTAAACTCCATGCAGAGCAGCTCCGAACAAACTAATGCTTCTTCCTGCATTTCTAACGCCGAAACTTCTCACAGTGCGCAAGCCCTTTTGTCCACTGTACAATTCGAAATCCAAGATAAATTTGGAAATTGGTTTCGAACCCACGGTCTTCTCGATTCCGCTTCAACTCACAACTTTGTTTCGCAATCGTTAATTAAAAAACTAGGTCTTTCTTCATCACCTATTTCCATCAATGTATCCGGCATTGACAATTTGAAAACTCAAGCCTTGTAGTCTTCAAAATTGAAAATCAGAGACGTTTGTCAAAGAAACACCAATCTTAACTTAAACTGTCTCATTCTTACCAGTATTGGCAAGGACACTCCTAGCAGCTCTATTAATACTTCCAGTTTAAAGATTCCTTCGCACTTAAGGTTAGCTGATCCTCAGTTTAATGCTCAAGGTCCCATTGATGTACTTTTCAGTGCCAATGTTTTCTGGAATTGCCTTCGTAAACAGGTTGGCAAGTTATCCTCAAACGTGGTCGCCAGAGACACCGATTTTGGTTGGGTTATTACTGGTTAAATCCAACAACCCAGTCTTCAAACCAAATCGCAATGTCATTTTGTTACAGCTGACATAAATCCCATTTCTGAAAAAGAGAACGCTCATGCTTTCGATCTCGATATATTTGAAAAACACTTGCCGAAACGATGTCTTATTGTAAACAACTACGCCACCTTTGTAAGTTGTTTAAATGGTTTTGCCTTATTTCTGCACAAAATGGCAATTAAAGTTCGCCTCGCCTTGTGTCACTTAGTTTACTTTCTCATGTCATTTTTATAGCAGGTAATTGCTTAAACTTTCTATCGAAAACTATCTTCCCCTTGTGTAAAACCATGGCTATCAGTCACCATCATTTCGCTGTAAGCTATGTTTCTCTTCTTTCGCTATTTAGTAGGATGGCCACGGCCGGCTCCTTCCCCCTTCCTCACAATTGGAAGCCGCTTTCGAAACCGCTTGAAATATCTGAATTCTCTAGCATCTAGAATAACTATTCTTACGCATAAACTCCTTCTCAATGTCCCAGCTTCTCTTCTTTGTTCGGAAGAATTAAGCTTTTTTCTGTTGAAAATTGTCGGATTCCGTGATCCTCAAAATTATGCGAAATTGATTTCCTACTTTATTTCATATGTCTCTAAATTGGTTTTTCACGTCCAAGCCACGAATGACTGCATGACGTGTTACTGGTTCCGCTTTAAGTCACAGCTGATTGCGCTTGTGTTGTTTGTTTATTTCGAACTGCTTGTTTGTCAATCTTGTTTGTATACAAGTTCGGGTAAGGCCAAGTTGCTGTTTATTTCATTTATGCTTGCCAAAGGTCAGAGCACGTTTTCCTTATCTCAACTCTGGCTGACTGCCAACCATTGTCTTGCGAGTTGCTTCCGTAAGTTCAGAAGCTGCTCACCTCATTACCAAATTAAACTTGTTCCGGTCAAGGACTCTTTCAGCTATTTATATTCGTTATCTCGCTGTACTATGTCGGTCAAGGTCGTTCATGCTTATGTCTCCCACTTACTCACGCTCGTATCCTACAGCTGCTTCGACTCCTGTTTCATAACATCGTTACATATTTTTTACGTGCTCATGTATTGCACCTTGCTTACATATTTTGCACCTTTATTGTTCTTTGATGAACAAACTTGTTTTTTCTCGTCGTTACATTCGATGTGTTTTTGTATTTATACTTGTTATGTCACGTTTCTCGCTGACTTAAGTATTTTTCTGATTAACCCCTTTGATGCTTATTATAACTTAAGGTCATTGTTTATAGCTACTAGATTGTTGTTACCTATGGCGTTCTTGCCTCCTACTCGCATAGTTCCTTTGTTTATTTGGTATATTCTTATCCTTAATAGATGTACTTGTTTCTATACGCTTTGTTTAAACTTGTTAATTCTCCTTTCGCATCTTATCGCAATCTTTACTAGAGCTATATTTCCCGCAGATTCTAGCTACTTTGTGATTGAAAGTGTTGTTAATTCTCACCCTCTAACTCCGCTTTCCAATGACCCTGATGACCTGCTTCCACTCACACCTGGTCACTTCCTTATAGGTACTTCTCTTTCTGCCCCTCCTCCCCTTTCCAATTCTTTCAGGGATTCTAATTTGCCTATTGTTTGGCGTAAACTTGAAGCCCTTCGCAATTCTTTCTGGAAGAGGTGGAACTTGGAACATTTAACTTCCTTGCAACGGAGACAGAAGTGATTTCTTTCCAGTCCCGACATTAAAGTGGGGGACTTGGTCTTGGTTAGGGATGTCTCTCCTCCCCCGGTCTGGATTTCTGGTAGAGTGACCGAGTGTTATCCTGGAAGGGATGGAAGAGTCAGGGTGGCCAAAATCTTGACCACTAATGGTCATATCACAAGACCACTGTCTTTAATTGCTTCATTACCTTTAAATGTTTAATTGATTATCCTGCTCTCTGTTGGTGTTTTACCCTCCCAGCTTGGTGTATTCTTGGAATACACGGTATGAGAGAATATAATTTTTAATGCTTTTGCATGTTCATTCCTTCCCTTTTATCAAACACCAACAGTGATCTTCTATTTTCTCTTTTGGTGGTCATGTCTCTTATGTTCTTTGTGAGTCTGTTCTAGATATATATCTTCCATGACTCACCTAGCGTCATCTAGCAGCGAATCTGTGAAGTTCCTCAATTCTTCCCTGTACAAGAGGACTTCTTTTCCATCTCGCCACCAGATCTCGTCACCATAGCCAGCTATCATCTCTGTGATCAAGAGAACTTCGTCTACTTTTTCACTCACCATGCTGCGCTAGTATCGTCTTCTATCAACTCTTTGAAGACCATTTCCTCAAGAGAATTTAATTTTCTTATGTTGGTTATGCTTATATGTATTCCTTTTGTCTCCTACCCCCACTCTTTTCCCCTTCCTGGTCTCTCGGCGCTTCGCTGAGAGGGTCTCACTTGTACGTCGGCAGTTGACTTAGTCAGTCAATGCTCAACTAGAACCAGCCTCCTGAACTAAAGAGGCATTCTTTAGATTCCACTCCATGTTGGAATTCTAATCGTCAAAGGGAACTTCACCTTCGACATGCAACAAAGATAAGTACAAACTTCAGGTTTTAACCTCATCTTCATCAGTTTTATTATCTACATGCTTTTAACTATCATTTTATAGGCAGTGTGAGATTACTATATTTTGGGGAAATATCATCCTTCGCGGGATTTACCATGTTGGGCTTTTGTCTGTCTAAGCCGACCTTAATAGAAAGTAGTTTTTCTTAAGCTAATTAAATGAGAAATCTTCTCACACCGTGGGATATTATTGAATACCCGCTGTCTATAAAATTATTAAGCTCGTTCCACCGCTGGAATAACTTTGGCCCCATTCTTCAGTCAAGATTGCTCTGGAACCTTCCAGAATCTACCAGTCACGCCGTCATGTATTTTCCACTCACATGTGTGAATACTTTATTTAACTAAAGGATCTTCCTTATTATTTAAGGCTCAATAGCTAACTTTTCTTCCTCCGTTTGGATTTTCTCTGGTGTACTTAATGACAATCTATAACTTTCTCCAGCAATTGACTCTCGCCTACCTAGTGCAACCAGTTTTTTTCACAATTGCGATAACTTTCTTTGCCATAAACTTTTGTGTTACTACCGTGAATCTTTCATCCTTTCAACAGACCATAGTGAAAACTAGTGCTTGTTCAACATTTCTACTGCGTCGCGATCGTCCGATTACTTTAAACAAGGCCATGAACATTTATCCTCAATCCCAATGGATATTTCCTAAACCCTTTACTAACAAACCATAACAATAAAGTTGTTACTTTAGGTCTTTTTCAATGAGGTGTCACTCTACAGAAGTGCCCTCCCCTTTTTCTTATATAATATTAATTCACTTCTGCATAAATACGTGTCTAGTACACGTTTTCAACTTACATTGTTTCTCCCTTCTAATTATGGAATGCAATTCTTTCAGCTCATGAGTGAGTTGCTTTTAGGTCTCACGAAAGGGAAACTTGCCCCATTTGTCTCGTGATTCCTACTTAAACATAGGAAGTCTAGAACCTTCATTTTGACTTTCTCTTCAGGTTTCACAGTAAGTGACCTGTCCTATTTTGTATGACTATTATAAAAGTAATTCAGCGTAAATATAAGAAGTTATAGGAACTTCTCTTTCATTCTACCTGCTTTCTTTTTTGTTATTTTCGAAGTTGTAACTTTTTTAAGATAGGTACTTGGAAATTTCTGAAAGTACACACCTTGTACTCTAAACTTTAATCACTTCATCTGTCTTTTTCTTAATCTTACAAAGATTTTAGTACATGTAAAGGTTTGAAACCTAAAGACTTGTTAATTGCCTGGAGCAAACGTCAAATGTTTTCTGAGGTCTGTGACCCCAAAATTGTTAACCAAATTGAAAATATATATTTGTTAAAGTTATCAACTTCTTTTGAATTGTTAAATAAATTAAGCGTTTCTTTTCGCTTTTTCATTTTTCTAGTACAACAGTTAGGCAAGATCATATCTTCCTTGGCTCTTCCTACTCAATGCCATCAAATCTATTGATAGGGCTTTCACCACTCTTTGCATTTGAGCAAGAACTCTTAGTGGATATCTCGTCAAAGTTTCTCTTAGCTTTAATAGCTAATTCTAACTGGCCAGTAAGGCAAGTACAGCTCGCTACGCCAGCTTCCTGCTTGTGGAGATCCTCTCCAAAATCTTATGGTTGGTTTTCTAAAATATAAGTTTTTCTCTTTGCCTAAACTTTTAGTCGGCTCTTTGCTGGGTAAAAGCTTAGCCATTTCCAAATGCAACTATTGGTTCATTTAGCAAATTTATTCCCAAAGGCATAATTCTTTTATCACTATCCTTTTTGGAAGCATTTGGTCGCTTTTCAAGAACTCTACAACTTCGAAAACTGGAAATATCAAAACTGATTCAAATTATTGGCATTCCTCGAATTATTGGTTCAAAAACGAACTCCTTTGAACAGACATACAATAGATCTGTTATGCTCGGTCTTGCCAGACCATCACCCTTCTCCATAGTAGGCATATGCATGCTTGAGAGGGAATACACTAAAGCCATTCTCTTGCAAACCGCCCAAGTCCTAGGTGCGTTTCCCGTCAGCTTCGACCAGGTCCTTACCCACTTTAGGTATCAAAGAGCGGATTTGCAGTGGAAACTGCCTCTGAGTGCATTTAAAATTAAATTTATAACTTTTGTGGGACTCTCCTCCTATTTCTCCATCCTTTTTCTCCAGTCCGAAACCCACCTCCTTTTCTTTATCATCTTCCCTTGGTGGTTAGGTTATTCCTCAGCCAATAATCTACCCAGATATTGAGAACCATCTAAATATTATGGATGGTCGCCATGTTGGATTGTCATATGTATAGGCCATAGAGTCTTGTACCATTAAAGGGAAATTATTGCGTATTCAAACTTTCTCTTCGATAGCATGATTACGACACAGGATAAAAAAACTTTATTTTAACATTCGCACAGCCGCCATCTTGAGATTATGCAAACAATTAAACTAAATTTGATACCAGTGCATTACAATGTGTATAAACATTAGCTGTACCAACTTTCATTGCGTTTGGATCATTAAATCGCGAGAAAAGTCTATTTAAAAATTTCAACTTCGCTTGGCCACCATGTTAGTTTTGTAACTAACCGGTTTTTGAAAGTCTGACATATGAACTTTCAGTAGTGCCCTTTATCTCCGTACAGAATTTCAAGGTGATACCAGTAATAGTTTCAGAGATATAGAATGCCGGTGAAATATTTCGCACAGCCGCCATCTTGAAGTTATGTAAACAATTGAACCAAGATAGACACCAGTGCATTACAGTGTGTATAAATATTTGCTGTCCCAAGTTTCATTGCGTTTGGATCATTAAATCGCGAGAAAAGTCCATTTAAAACTTTCAAAATTGCTTAGCCGCCATGTTGGTTTTGTAGTTACTAGGTTTTCAAAACCCACATAGGTGATCTTCCAGTAGTTCCCTTTATCTCCGTACAGAATTTCAGGGTGATACCGGTAAAAGTTTCAGAGATATAGAATGCCGGTACTTCCCTTTATCACCCTACAAAAGTCCAGGGTGATATCCGAAATAGATCCGGAGATATTGAATGCTGGTGAAATAATTCGCACAGCCGCCATGTTGGAGTGGTGAGACGTAATAAAATTTGAAGGGCTTGGTCAGGGTCTTCCGGAATAGTGCTATAAACTTACCGAGTTTTATTGAAATAGCTCGAGCCGTTTAGATTTTATTAGGGGTAGGGGGGGGGACACACACGCACACGAATCACACACATACACACACACACCCAGACAGACAGACACACGGACAAAAGGTGATCTCTTAAGCCTTTTTTTTTCATAAATGAAAATAGGCTAAAAATTGGGCCTATCAGCAGGCCTGGAATCATGTTGGCAGCAATGACGTATATTAGTTACTCCAAAGCGGTTAACCCATGTAAAACATTTTCACTTTTCAAGGACGCTGAGGGTGTTCTACATGTAAAAACAAAATTGACAAACCGACCGGATGAAGAATACTTTCAGTATCCTATGTTGCTTGCGAGTGATCACAAAGTGGTTGAACTGATGATTCGAGATCAACACATGAAGCTGAACCATGCAGGAGTTTACATTCTTCTGACGACTTTACGGGAGAAATTCTGGATCTTGAGAGCCAGAAAGACGATCAGTAAGGCAATCTCTAAATGTATCAGATGTAGGCGTCACAATGCGAAGAAGATACAGACAAACCCTGGAACATTACCTGAGGATAGATTTCGGGATGCTGGTGTGTTCGAAGTTACTGGAGTTGATTTGACGGGCCCTTTGATGCTAAGAGATGGAAGAAAGAGCTGCGAAATACTGTTCACTCGTGCTGTGTATGGAGCTGTCCATCTAGAACTAGTAACATCGTTATCTACAAAAGAATTTCTATTAAGTTTGAGGAGATTCACTGCTCGGAGGGGGACGTCACAGAATAATTTATAGTGACAACGGGACAAATTTTGTATGTGCCAACAACGTGTTCCAAACTATTGATTGGAAAGAGGTTAGCATTGACGCATCCATTAGTAGAATACAGTGGAAATTCAACCCACCCACACCCGCCTGGTGGGGTGGTTGGTGGGAGCGACTGATTCAGATGGTGAAAAAACTTTTGAGGAGAGTATTGGGGCAAGCTTCACTCAGTTATGAAGAATTGTTTAGTGTGTTGTGTGACTGTGAGGCGATGGTCAATTCAAGGCCCTTACCATATGTGTCTAAAGATACTGAAGACTTAAACCCTCTGACACCTGCCATGTTTCTACAGAGTGTAACGGAGGTGGGTATTCCTGATTTAGATCATCTGGACCAGTCCAGCCTAAGCAAGAGGTACCAGTACCGACAGCGGCTCAGGGAAGAATTAAGGAAAAGATTTAGGATGGAATACCTTGGTTAGTTGGTCCAACAACGTCCAGGGAGGGGACAGCAAAATGTAAAAGTTGGGGATTTCGTTCTACTAGAAAACGAGGATAAGAAGAAGACATTCTGGCCTATGGGGCGTGTTGTGGATTTATATCCGGGGAAAGACGGTCATCTTAGAGTTGTCAAGGTGAAGACAGCCGGCGGGGAGCTCATTCAGCCAGTACTGCGGATCTTTCCTCTTGAAGCAGCCGTGCCTTTAGTAACCACTGGAGACGAAGGAGGGACGACCGCAGAGGCAGAGACGCAATTTAATCTGCAAAAGGCGAAGACTACAAAAAGTGTCAGAGAGATAAGACTTCCCTTCAGATTTTCAAATATGGCAATTGATAGGTTTTGATTATATGTTTCAAATCAAAAGGTGGGAGGATGATAGAAATGTGGACAGAAAATGTTGAGTGGGATCATACTGTCTTTTGTGGGCATGTTATCCAATAAAATGGATTTATATTTGGCAAGATCCTCTGGTGTATAATCATGGGAAGAGGGTGTCCGAGAGAAGAGCAGCTTTAAAAGTCCTGGCGTTAATTTATAATTGTTGTTCTTAATGACAGCTTTAGTACGAGCAAATTTAATGGATGGATCACCAATTTTAAAACTATCATCCTCATAGCGAACACCATACGTGGTATCTGTGTTTCCAATAAATAGATCGGTGAAATAGGGATCCAGTGTTGACCCATAATATTTTATTAAAATGTTTTTGAGTTGAGCTTTATGTTGAGGGGTGGACAAGAGTTGTGAAAACGGAGACGATCTGGAAGGGCAAGGTGTTTCGACCATGACCAAGGATTTCTTTTTTCTTAAAAACTCTGCAAGGGGTGTGGCCTTTTTTTTTTAGGCGTTAACACTTGTTCCTCGTCATCCTCAACTTCGCTAACACTAGTCAAATCTTCCTGTTTCTCTTCCTCTTCTTCTTCCTCAGGGTCCTCGTGCAGCGTCTGAGTGGCTTGTGAAACGGTGGGTAGCATTTCAGATGGCTTGAAAGAGGGTTTCAACATGGCTTTTAGCGGAGGTGCTAAATGTTGTTGAATAAACAAAGCATGATCTGCACGTGATCATTTCAATTGACGAAACTTTTGGCGAATAGTATTTTTGCTCTAATAATATGCTTTTTCAATTGACTCTCTGCTAACGCCATGGTGTCTTGACAAATAATGAGACAGTGCCTTAAATAGCAATAAAATGATCAAACCCTAAGCGATACCGTCCTTGGTTGAGTTCACTTTGTTTGTCAATCACTAAACAGGCATGACGTTGAGTGTTCCAGCACTTGGCACACAATTCTGTAAACATTTGAAAGGTCATATCCGGATTCACATGTTCATTATAAATGCGACGACTGTTCCTCTCGTCCTGGCGAAATAAAACAATGACATAGGCATTGTCACGAATCAACTATTTGGACATTTTAGAATACGTTTGTCCAAGATAGAAGCAATCGATATGTTTGTGTCGACCCATGCTGAAATAGCTTTGAATGATGCCTTGACGTTCAGTGGATACATCATCGAAAATCATGAGTGAATCAGGCTTTACCTCATCCGGTGAAATAGCATTTTCTTGCATGGAAAATGTAAAATAACCCATATTCTCTTTTTGTAATCGAGACATGACTTGATCCAGAAACACGTAGAGGGGTTGGTAGAGATATTTTGCAAAAATAGAAATATTTTGAAAACGCAGACCATTGGGCGCTGTAATGAGCGTCAGCAAAAGTTTGGTCTTTCCACAGCCGGAAGGCCCCACGATGATGCAGCGAATGGAAGATGGAAACAGTGAACCATGGCGTTGTTCACGTGATGTGGGACAGAGTTGGGAAACCATGTCCCCCTCGGGGAATGACACTTGCTTCTTAATAATCTTCATTTCAACTAAGGCTTAGCCAGGCTTGCAGGCTGTCTATATACATGGCACCGAGCCTTGTCATAGAAACAGTAGACTGGTACTACAGGTTGATGATGGATGTCTTTGGACGTGCGTTGATGGCCAAAGATAGGTCTGCCCCCATACATGATCCTAAACAGGAAACAGATCCTGCTAATAAACACTATGTGGATAGGTCAGCAGTGCCACGCACAAAACAGGGAGATTATGACTTTAAGGGAAAGCGGTTAACCCATGTAAAACATCCTCAAGTGTCTACAGACTTTACTACAAAAACGTATGTGGATAACAAGGTGTGTGAGTTTAATGACAATGAGCCTCAGCTTACAGTGAATGGCTATAGCGCTAATCACCATCGTATTATTCACGTGGAAGACCCGCAAGACGAAGATGATGTCTGTACCAAGCGTTACGTGACCTATGAAATGAAAAGGCTTTATACATTTATCCCATCTGTATTTTTAGTGTATCTGACAAATGAAAACCCTGTGAATGACAGAAACCATTTACCGCTAGTCCATGACCAACACTAAACCTATGTGCTTGCTTCGGGTTTAAGCCACTATCGATTACAGTATGGTGGAACCATTCACATGAAATACGCAATGCCTGATGAGAACCATTTACAAATACAGATAAATGGTCAAGGGATGTTGGTCCATAACCATGAAATGGTCAATGCAGGAGACGAATTATCCTTTCATCTCATGTTGACATGGGATGAAAAGCAAGCGGGAAAAACCATAAACGATTTCCCACTTTATGTGGAATTGGAATATACAGCCATAAAATAACAATCTGAAGTTAATTGTGACTTAAACTTTCTTGTGAAAGGTTGTTGGTCATTATCATCATGGTGAAACAAAGATATGTGGTGAGAAAGACTTAAAAGACTAAAAATAAGACCCTGTCCTTGGCAAAGCCTGGGCTTAAAACATTCGTGGACAAGCCCTTGCGAAAGAAAAAAAAAGAAAAATTAATGTGTTGACCATAAGAAAAGTCCTTCGAGCAGAACAGAGATGTGTTATTCCAAAACGTCAGCGACAGGGTTCAAAACAAGGGCGAGTGATTCCCGTTCCCAAACGAGCAGGATTTTTACCTGCTTTATTTGCCGGTCTGGCTGCTCTGGATTCACTTTTGGGCGGTGCCAGTGCGGTGGCGAAAACCATTAAAGCCGCGCAGCAGGGCAAACAACAACTCAAAGAAAGTCAGCGACACAATGAAACGATGGAAGCCATTGCAATGGGGGCTAGAAATGCCAATTTGAAGCCAGCCTTTTATCAACAAGGATTTGGGATTTCACCAGTTCGAAATATTTAAAAAAAACTCAGTCATAGCAAGACATGCCCTGACGCATCAACAAGTGGAAAGCTATGCTAAACAACTAAAGCTTTCTCATTTTCGAGGTGTGTTTATGCGAAATCAATTACCCCCACTACCCTGGAAACAGGAATGCGCTGTTGTCAATTTCGATGATCACCGAGGACCAGGAACGCATTATATAGCTTATGTCAAAGAGGGATCCACCATATGGTACTTTGACAGTTTTGGGAATTTGCCCACGCCCATGGAACTAGTGACCTATTTTGGAAACAGGATCAAATTATATTTTAATGTGAAACGTGATCAAACGTTTAACAGCCAACAGTGTGGACGTTTGTGTTTATTTTTTTAAATATAAGATTCAGCATGAGCAAAAACGTTCACAGTATGTCGGCAGAAAGTAAACGTTTACACTGCATGGACGTGGACCCGAAGTCAGCCTAGACTTTTACCCACCTATCGAATTGAGTGAAAGAACTTATGGTTTGGGACTTGTTTCTCTTGAAACGTACAATCGAATATACAACATACGTGAAAATGTGAACAACAAGTTTTACTATGATGATTCTGTGCTCACCCTGAACTCTGGTGGATACACGATCGATGATATTTATGAACACATTTATGTGGTGTTGATCAATCAATATGGTTTAAAGTCATTTGTCGATGGAACGCGCAAGTTTGAACTTGTAGGAAATACCAACACTCATCGCTGCAGTATTTTCTCCACATTCAAAATTGACTTTAAACCACGCCCCGATTCCATCGGCCCATTACTAGGATTAAAACCACGCGTGTTAGAGAGAAAAAAAAAACATTAATCACACCATGAAGTGAAATTCATTGAGGACCATCATGTGTCGGTGACGTGTAATATTACTAGCCAAGTGTACACCAATCAAGAACCATCGCATTCGCTTTATGACTTTATTGTGACATCGCCCAATGGCTATATTATTCGTGAAAACCCTCCAGTGGTGCTTTTTCATTCTGTGGCTGTCGATGGTATTAGTAATATAACATTAAGACTGATCAATAGAGACCAACGACTCATTGATCTAGATTCTACCACACCAGTGACTTACAAGTTGGTGCTAAAGCCACTATTAAGTCTGTGTATAAAGCAACTACACCGTCTAGGAATGGTGTTAGTTGCTTGCCACGTGAATACACGTTAACATCTATGGACACGCAGATTTTACAGCATTTGGGTTACCACGTCAACCCTGATGGTGAATTCTATCCAAGAGATAGCGAACCGCATCGAGGAACAACCAGGAGTGGTAAGAATTGATCTCCATTCCTATCAAGCTCAAACACTTTGACTCAATAACAATGATGAAATTCAATTTGTTATCAACAACCAGGATATTTACGCCCTACCGCATGAAAGTATCATTCAGATTGAAGGTCGGCTCACCAAAGCCGTTGGCTGTACACCCACCAAATCCAAGTTAGCCAACCATGCTTATGCATTTCTGTTTTCTGAGGTGTGTTACGTAATTAACGATATCGTAGTGGATAGCACTCGAAATGTGGGTATTTCCAGTGTCATGAAACTAAATCCCTCTTATAGTGAGGAAGATGGTGAAACACTTTGCAAGGCGGGTTGGTGCCCTGACTCGACCAACGACTGGATGGTACACACCGATGGGACGTTTACTGGATATTTACCTCTTAAACTGATTTTAGGCTTTGCCGAAGATCACCAGCGCATTGTGGTCAACGCAAGGCAAGTACCTAATCTGGTGAGAGACAGGAGTGATAATAATACACTCAAGGGAGCCGACAATGCCCCCATAGATCCAAAAATTCAACTACAACGCTTGCTGTGGAAAGTGCCCCATGTGACCCTTGACGATAGCAAAAAACTGGACATACTCAAGATGGTAAAGATATATATGCCTCTACCCATGGAATTTAGAAGCTGGGCACTCCATGAGTACCCGCTATTTCCCACCACCAGCACACATATTTGGTCTGTAAAAACAGCTCGCTCTACAGAGAGACCTCTCTACATGATCGTGGGTTTTCAAACGAATCGCAAGTATCAAAAAACCAAAGATGCCACGCAATTTGATCACCTGCAATTGAGAAATGCACGTCTTTTCCTCAACGGAGCTGTGTTTCCCTCTGAAGGACTGGATTTGGATTTTTCAAAAAATAAGTTTGGCCCTCTGTACGACTTGTTTTCTAAATTTAGATGGTTGTATTATCAAAAAGAGAACGGCCCCATGCTGCTACCCCAAGCGTTTAAGGCAAGAGCACCACTGATTGTCTTTGACTGTTCTTACCTGGAAGAGTCTGTCAAGCGATCCAATATTGACATTCGACTAGATTTTGAAACGCATGACAATGTACCAGCCAATACGACGGCCTACTGTTTGATTATTCATCACAAACAACTCAACTATTATCCACTGTCCAACCAAGTGACGAGTGTATAAATAACAAGTCAACCCACGTCAAGCTGCTAAGTCATGTCTTGCTTTAAAGCCTCATGAGAAGTCACATCCATGAATTTAAACTCTGAGGAACAACGTTTCAAGACTTTTGCAACGTGGCCGGTGCCTTTCATAAACCCTCAAGCCTTGGCGGCCGCTGGATTCTACTATTTAAAAACAAGAGATGAAGTGAAATGTGCCTTTTGTCCCATCATCATAGACCAATGGCAAGAGAGTGATGAACCCATGCAGGAATATCAGCACTGGTCACTTGCCTGCCCCTATCTGTGCAGAATGGATGTGGGAAATATACCCTGTCATTCAAGCTATCCCTCACTCGTGCCTCTGAGTGATAAAAAAAAACAAGTTACGATACGTCTGGACTGTATGGTATCAACGGTGCTTCGGTGAGCAGCTCACCATCAAAAACGCCTAGTTTAGAGACATTGGGACATCATCGGTGTTATGGACGTTACAAACACAAAATACTATAAATACTATATACTATCAGTTGGTATCGTCCCCACCCCAAAATGACTAAAGCCTGTAAGACGTGTTATGATAATAAAATGATGTAATTCTTAAATTCTTATTTTTCATGTCCCCCTGTCCTACCCTAACCTAATTTTTTTCAAACTAGCATGGCAGGTAAGACCATGTTATGGTCACACCTTAGTCATTGATCGTCAGTCAGTCGTCAGTTGAACTTGGTCTAGGCAAGCGTCAACATGTTGCGCACACTCATTGTGGATTGCCAAGGGTTTAAAATTGGTGACAACAAATTTATATTTAAACAAGTGGCCATTATCGATTGTACCACGTTTTGGATATCGCAAGCTACGCATTTGGTATTTAAACCGCCCCATGCTTTTGATTTGTTGTGTGGAAAAATCGTAAACAAACCCAGTGTATTGAAAATCATAGGCAACTAGACTGGAATCAAGGAACCATTTCCTATAAATATTTGGACGTGGTCATGAAAGCACACTTGCCCTCGGCCAATGTGGTATTTGTGAAAGGTAATGAAAAACGTGAATGGTTGCAACCATTTTTGGCGTCTTACTGTCAATGTATCGACCTCATGGACTTGGGTTGACCCTCCCTGCAAACGCTGATGGATACTTGTTCCTGTGGCAACATTACCCATACAGCCCTAGCGCATGCGTGGCATCTCTTTCATTGGTTAACCACCCATGCCTGCTGGGAATTGTTGAACAAAATTATAACTCAAGATTTACCTGTGAATGACGCCAGTGAGATTTCTACAAGCAACGTGTTAACATCTACAGAACGTGATACCATGGAGAAAGGCAATGCTACGGACAAAGCCATCGGCAAGTTCTTTGTGTGCAAAAAGAAACTAGACAGTTTTACCAAAGAGGAACTCTTGGCGCTGCCCAAGTCGTTCATTTATTATGAGGCCGCCAACGCGTTGAATGAAGTCTGGCAACATGTACCAAAATCATGGACTCAATACCCTGTGTTGAGTGAATTGCAATCCTGTACGGATTACGATCACCATAAGCAAGTGGCCATGGCAAAATACCCTCTATGCGTCAGTGCGCAATTTGTCAGCTAGTGAATCTGTATCACGGTCATAAAAGTACATGTAAAGACTTTGTTGAATCATTCCACGGGTGTCATGGCGAGAAAAAGCAACAACAACAAACATCGACCACAGAGGAGGAGGAGGAAGACCAAACTTTTCCACCATCGATGGAAAACGATATGCCAGACCTGTACTGGCAATGGCGTCATTGACAAAGTGATTCAATACTTACCTTTTGAAATCCATCTTCCAGGTTATCGTTTTTGTGGCCCTGGAACTCATCTTGAAAAACGTTTGCAGCGTGGTGATGAACCCATTAATCTTTTGGATCAAGCATGCAAAGAACAAGATCTTTCTTATCGTCATAGTCATACTGGTTTAAGACATGTGGCTGATAAATTATTATTGGAAAAAGCTAAACAACGTTTCACATCCTGTGATGCCTCAGTGGGCGAAAGGATGGCAGCCCTGATTGTGATGAGTGCTATGAAAGGAAAGTTGATGATGCGTGGACATAAACATTAAGGAATTGAGGAGTGAGGAATTGGGATTTGTTTGTATTCTATTTGCTTTTGTCAATCCACTATCACTTAGAAATAAAACAAAGGTTTACCAATGCACGTATTTTTTATTATTATCTAAAAACTTAAGATGTTGATGGGCTGATTTTTCATTTTCACATTTTCACACATTGCCATTTGCCAATTTGCAATTTACAGTTTTTAAATATGTCTGTTTCAAGTTATGTGTATTAGATGATATGAATTTTCCATTTTGTTGATTACTCTTTTTAAACAATGTTCGTTTCATGTCTTTTCAATTTTCATATTTCACTCATAGCCATTTCCAGTTTTTAAAAATGTGCGTTTTAAGTTTTGCGTTTTTTGAATTTTGTCGATATCGAAACATGGATTTTCCATTTTGCTGTTTTCACATTTTTTTCCATTTCGTGTATGTCGAAAGTTGAGATTTGTTAATGATGTTGATGCAAGTGTATTTATGGGACTGCGGAAACGTGGATTTCTACGACTAGTGCAGGTAAGACTGTTTTACAAAAATAATGTCTATTGACCGCTACATTTGAAACAAAACAAAACTATTGACTAAACAGAATAACGATTTACCATTTACATATAAGTGACAATTTCCCCCTCCCAACCCACCCAACCTACCTCACCGTGTTTGATCTAGTCATACATACACATCAGCTTTCACGCTACTCATACATTCACATCTGTATATGGGAACAAACACAACCACTTTATTTATCCCCAAAAGCACATCTCGACATGCACACTTATCCCAAAATAACTTTTTTTAGTTTACCAATTACGATTTACATTACAAAAAATAATAATTAAAGTTACAAAAAAAATACTATTACTCATTTGATATTTAGATAAAAATAACACTTTTATACAGCTTAAAAAATCAAACCATTTTCCAATTCTCAACTCTGTTAAATTTAAAATTAAAATAAGGTTGCATAAAACTTTTTTTAAACGAGCAAAAGGTCCACGTGGGTTGCCACTATTTATAAAATCTACTATTTACAATGACAAAAACCAATATTTACAAAATACAAAGTACTAAATCAACGAGTTACAAAAAGCCATGTCCCTAAACGAACAAACAGTGAAATCACACCTCCTCCTCCTTGCGGTCATAACCCCAGGGCAGGCTGGTGAGCAGGTCATCAGCCCACACACGTTTGTTATCCATGGAGGCGAGGGTGCGTTTTCTCTGTTCCACAAGATACAAATGATGGTTGCTGGATTGTATCCTGCACTGTGTATGGGACATTGCTTTGCCAGTGCGTAAAACCGCTAAGTAATCGTCTACACGTAGCGATTTTACCACTGCCCTACCTACACCTTTTGCTCTTTTGGCTTCCTTACAGTCTAGTGTGCGATAAGCATACATTTTTGAGGCCAAACATACGAATTCCGTCATGACAGAATCACCGCATTAATCTTTTAAAACACCCATTTCCTTCTTTTTTATGGGCAGATGAAACATGTTGTCAGCGCTATAGGAAGAGGTGTCGAACCAGTCACTATGCTGCCTCATGACGTCATAGGTGTTGCAGTGGCGAATGTGGTAAATGAATGAGTCCGTATCCATATTCAAAAAGAGACGTCCTCAAAATGGCGTTTGGAAACTCATAGTGGAATCGATACATGACCGATTTAGAAAAGTCTAAAATGACTTGGCCCAATTATATGGACTTATCCATGGGCACGCTGCTCTCACTCAATTCAATAGTAGCCAAATCCTCATCGATAATTTTAATCGATTTAAAACTTGGCTTGGCAATGTACCGCCGGACACCCCACCGCCCGTCCCAGACATTTACCAATTTGATGTCACGGTATTTGCGGACATTCTCCATGGACTTGCCATAGATGCAGTTGTTCATTAATTTTAAAAAAAATCAAACTGCTGTGTTGCCATTTGTCGGTGCTCTGTGTTGAGTCGCATATATGGCTCGAGCCATGCTTTTTGAGCAAAATAAATACCCCTATGGATTTTCTTCAACACTAAGCCTTGGGCGAGGCATTGCACCAACATTTGGATATGCAGCACATAGCGATTTTTGTTGTAAAGTGTGCCCATGCGTTTTTCAATTTTCACTTTACTGTCAGGGGGAACCATTTGGTCAAGGCAGAATGGGAAATCGGCATGTTCTTCAAACAAGGATGAGGGATATTCAATATCCACTTCCAGCACATATCCACGGCCTGTTTCTTGATTAGCCATGTTCACATCAAATTCCTACACTTGTTTCTCTGTCAGTCAAGCGAACTTCCCATAGGGGAAAGGCTGACTCATGGCGTAGCCATACAAATTATTCACTTCATAGTACATTAAGTACGATTCTGGTTTATTTGGTGAATAATCAGGCATGTAGACATTGCTCGCTTCGGCATGCGCTGGTTAAGCGACACAAAGCCGCCACGAATGCCCTTTTCAAAAATAGAACCATGCCTACATCAGTGAGTAAATCCAATTCCACTTGAGTGTATTTCAAAGCGGCATCAAACGAGAGCCCAGGACTCGTATAATAGTGAGCTGGGTCAAGACCGTAAATGTGTTGACACAAGTCAGGGAATTTTTCAAACACATCGGAGAGCAGCAATACATCCAGTTTTAGGTAATGCATAGCATATTCACTTAGCGTTTTAATGTCAAACACTCGCCAAACTTAACATGCATGTGGATAGTCTTCATCGGAAACGGTACTACGTGTTAGTTTCGAGTAAAAATTCTCTTGTGGTGGGAGTTTTCTTTGCTTTAACCCGTCCCAGCTGTTGCAGAAATCGTAGGGAAATATATATTTCCGAATGTACCATTGAATTTGCTCAGGATCATTAGAATGCATTCTAGTATTTTTAATTCCTCCTCATTCAAGCCATTCACAAGGTTGTATAGCGAGGATGCCATAAACATAAAGGAATCCAAAAATTGAATGCTAAAGTCGCTCAACCGCCATATCAGGGTTGTAAAACGCTCATGGTTTTGGGGGATAATGGTAAACGAGCCCTTGTTGACATGAACCAATTCACGAATCAAAAACTGAATGTCATAATTCGCCAGATTGTGGAAAAAGACACTGATGAAACGAGGAGCTGAAAAGTTCAAATTGCATTTACTATGCGCAATTCCACGAAACTCTCCGGTAAAGTGTGAGTGATCACGAACGGTGTCTTCAGCACTGATCAGTGGCTTTTCGCAAATATGGCATATCGTGGCATGCTCATACTGCTGCTGCTGTTGTGGCGTTAGGCTCATGGATACTGGGTGGTCCAGTAATCCCTGTACATGGTCGGCCAACTTTACAAGTTCATCCAAAAACCATCTGGCACAATCTGGCCCCTCACGATATTTGTAAACGGATTGTGTGGGGTCATAGGCACACACCACATTAAATCCTATGGCAAAAGGTTCATGTTTTTGAATGGGTGTGGTTGAGCTCATAGTGGGATCTGGTTCACATCCCGTCTTGGGTGTAGTGAGTGCTCCGAAGTCTGCATACACCACATAGGGAACAGTGTCACGCTTATGAATGTCCTTAAACTTTAACATAGCTTTGCCCCCTTGTGACAATATCAATCTCACGGCTTCCTGAGAAATGCAATCCATCCTATGACGTTCCAAAAGCGTAGGGGTTGTAAAATATTGCAAGCATCGATCACAAATATGTTTTGTACACTTTTTCTTAGACATTTGACTGCTTAGCAATATACTCAAGTTTTTAACCAGGCAATAGTGATTCACCTCTCCGTAAGACAGATATAAAAGATGAATGTGATGTTGTTTCGGTTCTTTTGTGGCATAAAGAGGACCCACAATCTCATTACCATTAAGGCCATACACCTGGTTATCCTGTTCAAACCTATGAATGTCAGTTAAGTCCATAGGAAACGAAACTTGAGTTAAATTTAAATTTTGTTTCAAATAAGAAAATGCATTCTTATACATTCCCGGTCTGTGACTGGCACGTTTTGCTGGTTGCAAGTACGCAGCCACAGACCACAGGAAACATTCATCGTCCTTATTTTCAATGTTAATCACAGCCTTTTTCAAAGCTATTGCCTGTTGTGTCCGAATAAAGCTAGACCCAGCATTGAAAGGATTGAATTGACAAATGTTAATTTGCAGGTAATGAATTTTGTCTAAGGCAAGGCCACTGGGTCCTTGTTGTAGTTTATCAAATTTAGTCAGCAAGGCATTGACCACGTGGGTTTCATACCACTGCTCCAAATTATGGGCTATAAATAGCTCTTGCATTTTACTGCAAATATAAAATGTCTCTTTATGTTCCACGTCCTCCTTTTTATATATAAACTCGCACACCAGGTCTGTATTCACCTTTAGAGCTGTATGCAGCCGTTGTGCTGTACAAATTTCATTTTTAAAAATTTCAAAACAAGATTCTAAAAATTATTTTGGGACTAAACTTTCTCTAACATTGACCACACGACCAGAGCACACACGTGATTTAAAACAACTTTTAGGGGTTCCCAAGTTAACATATCCGCAGCAGTAACAGACATTATTTTGAAACAACACTCTCACCTGAGTTTAGAAATGTAGACTGTCTGACAATGGTCGCACACTAGAGCCTCTTGGATTTTAGCTGTATTTGTTATAGCGTTAAAGTTTTTTTTCCAAATATCTAAAAATAAATAAAATAAACCACCATAAGTATATATATTCCATATAGTTTATGCACGTCATAAACAAAACAAATCAAATAGGTTATATATATATATATATAAACAAATCTCACCTTGACTTGTAATGCTTTGCATTATTCCCGTCTCATGGACTAGTATGGTAATGATTTCCTTTTCTAGCTGTCTGTCTTTCTCTCTTTTTCAATCTCTTTCCCACAGAGACACAACAGGTAGGCTATACACGTTATCTGCAAACAAATAAATAAACATTTATTTATAACTTTAACAATCAATAAATAATTGCTTGTAAATATATATAAATCAATAAATATATAAATGAATAAATATATAAATAAATACCTACCCAACAAAAAGGTTAAGTATTTTCCACCAACACCAAAACTGTTAAACAAGACCATGTGTTTCACGCAACGCAGTGTGTTCAAAGGTAGTCACATAAGTGAGAGTGGAAATGATAACGACATGTCTTTATATATGTTACGTTGCATGTAAAATCATTTTTCTTCTCACGCTTGAACATTCTGTTATCGTGCACGTGGACAGCTAACGTCCAAGGTGAACACCTGTGCCAGGTCAAATTTCACATGAACTTGCATTTTGTCACATACAAAGCAAAACAGGATGTAACTTGTTTAGCTTACATGTGGTTTCACACGTGTTCACATGCATTTCGCTCTTCCCTGCCTCCAAGGTTGTCAGATTATTTAACCTTCAAGCGTCATCCACGTCTTTGTAATTTTCCATTGCACCTGCTGTCAAGTCTGATCAGCGCATTCCATTAAGCTCAAATGACATTCATATCATACTAGTCTGTCCCCCTCTCCAGCAAGTTTGTTTTCTCTACTCGCTTCAACCAACATAGAACCAAGTTCTGTTTGCCTTTCATCTGATCATAGAATTATCATTTGTCATGTAACCCATCATCGTTTACACGTTAAAGATCCCCTTCGGGGGTAAAATATCAGAATAAACTAACCCTCGCTCTGTCTTACACTGACCCGTCGAAATATCGATTGTTCAATAGAACAATCGATATTGTGGTCAGTGACAGGTTCGTTGAAACACACACACCCAGCAGTATCGTCTCTGTCAACAACCACGCTTCATGAACATTTTAAACAGGTAAAGAAAAGATATTTTTTTCAACAAAAGTGTCGTTAGGCCCTTTTCAAAATTTCAAAAATATATTCGAAAAGGGGCGTTAGCCCGAGTCCTATGATACCTCGTACACGTCTCTAGCGTCATTGGTTTGCGAGATATAGCAAAGAGTCTAAAATCACGGGTTTACCTCAAAATGTTTTTTCATTCCTACTCAACACTAACATCCTCGGCAAGAGGACAACGCGACGAAACAATGACACCTCGTACAAGTCTATAGCCTTATTGGTTCGTGAGATATCAGCAAAAATCACAAAAAACAATTGTTTACCCCAAAATAGAGTTTCCAAATTTAAAAAAAATATATAATGAGTGGTCCATAGCAAAGCCTCCATCAGCTCGAGTCCAACGACACCTAATTTGTCAACATCCGTCCATGGGTTCAACAGATATTGGCTTGGACTCACGCGGCGGCCATGACACTCGTTTAAACACCCCTTGCCCCCTACTGCAGTTTTAGTCCTAGAGGCTTGAAATTTATTTTGGTGGTAGATGGGGTCAGGCCCATTCAGTTATGTCACACAAACATTTTTGTAGAATTCCTAGTTTCCGAATTATAGGAATTTCAAAATTCGACTGTTTTCAAAAAACATAAAAATAAGAAAGTTTCATTATAAACATAAAGATCATAGAGACCGTTCGTTTGAGTCATTGAACAACATTCTATCATGTTTGGTTTTCAAACTATCACCTACATTCAAAAACAAAAATTTTCAAAAAAAAAAAAAATATTACGAATGGTCCATAGGAAAGAGGACGTCAACCCAAATCCAACGACATGTCTCATGTCAAAATCGGACCATGCGTTCGAGAGATATTAATTATTTAAATGTTTCACCTACGTTTGGCCGACCTGTTGGTTTATTGGGCACAGCCACGCCAAGTGTAATAGAACCCCCCTTACCCCCTACTACTGTATAAAACAATAATAATAATTCATTGATAGGAAGGCTGTGTGGCTCAGGTAGTAGAGTGCTATCTCTCTCGAGGGTTCGATCTAGGCTCAGTCATGTAATAAATGAAGGTGAACGAATACGACAGCCTTATGCCGATGGATGGATGTGAACACAACATTCTGGAATCTCGACATCCCCGAAGAAAATTAAAATAGTGTGTTTAACAACAACATATTATTATTATTATTAGACTATTAAACAAATTATAAGAGATTATATCTTTACTGAATGTTATTTATTTTTAAGTAGGGTTCCAATTGTTTTGGACGTTCAGTAAATAAACATTTTTGGTAACAATGATGATGGAAAGGACTTGCATGCTTGTGAGGGTTGTTGTTAATTCAATTTAGGGGTTTGGGACATTTGTTCATCAGCCCCGTGTAGTTGGGTGAGTGTTGGCTTTGTCTGATAAACTGTGTTTCTCTGGTGATTGTAGTAGTGTGTGTGCTGTAGATATTATGGCCGTGAATGAGGAAGGTGCCCCGGGACTCCATGTACCATACTATTCCGGCATGTGCTTGGAAAGTGCGTGGAAGAATCCAGGGAAATCCAAACTCAGGATAGCCACTGTCGGTGCTGAGTTTGGACCTCCAATCACCGGACTTGCTGCGATCATGGTGCACGATTGAACGTGCATGCCTAAACCGCGGGGGTAAGAAAGAAAACAGCCGTGGTCTTATGAAGAGATATCCCAGGTTTGGCGTCGTGGGATGCCTGGGGTAGAAGTGGGAAACCATGGAAAACTACTTCCTAGATTTAATACTAGTACGGTACCAAATGTACATAATAATATGAATAATTATAATAATAATAATACTCTCGGGGGAACCTATAACCTCTAGAGAGCGCGTCCCCAGGTGGCGGATAGGGGGCCCCTACAGTTTGTAGGGTTGGTTCAAATACCCCCCCAATAGAACCCGCGGACCAACAGGTAGCCCAACTCCTGGAGGCTTTATAATGCTGGGACACCCTCTCTCCAGGGGTTACAAATATGGAGGGCCCTAGCTCAGGGTTAGTAGTGAAGACCTCAATGGCGAATACGGTGGAGAAGATGGACTTCAGTACAGCGTATGAGGCGGAGGAGGCACCCCAGTGTTCGGGGTTGATAAGAGTAAAAGGTATATGGATGTCCATATATCCAACTCACTAGTGTCTGTTCTGGCATTCAGAGGCTAGTGAGCAGCGTCTGTTCACCTAGTTGGTGCGGCTTAATCTCAACAATTAAGTCTTAAAATCTCGTGATCTCCATCGGAGGTCACCACAAACAATCTTCGACTTGAAGCAACCATGGCAGAACGACAGGAAAAGATTCCACTACCCCAGGCCCCAGTCAATAGATTGGATCCCTGTTCTGGTCATAGGATTCTGGGAGACCAGACATGTCATGTAGAGAAGGATCGGAGCTTCTCAAAACCTCTTCGACCTAAACGAAAGTGTTTCATAGGTACACTTAATGTGAACACGTTGTGTAAACCTGGGAAACTCAAACATCTAACGAACACGCTTGATAAATTCAGCATCAAATTTTTGGCATTGCAGGAAACACGATTTACAGATGAAAATCACTTTGATTCTGAGAATTACAGGCTCTATAAAGGAAAACCTGCAGTGCAGATCAACACAGCACCATGACAATTTGGCACAGGTTTTGCGGTTAGCAAGTTCGTCACAGATTCAGTAATTGATTTTACTTCACCATCAGAAAGACTCTCAACACTCTCAATAAAATCGGGAAACTAGGTATACACACTGATTAACGTGCATGCACCAACGAATGACTACAACAGGAAAGACCCTCAGGTAATAGAAGACTTCTGGGAACTTCTGTAGGAAATCACGAACAAAATTCCCAAACATCATGTCAAGATTCTACAGGGGGATTTTAATGGTCAGTTAGGAAAAGAAAAGAAATACAGGAGAATTGCAGGACCATACACTGCTCATAGCAGAACCAATAAAAATGGTGAACATCTTATAAGCTTCTGTCAAAATTTCAATCTCCAAATTATGTCAACACAATTCCAGAAGCCTACGCGTAAACTAACAACATGGATATCCCCCAATGAAACACTTGGAGAATTCCAGATTGACCACGTTGCTATCTCTAGAAGGAACGCTAAAGGAGTCCTTAATGTGAAAACCAGGAGAGGATTCTTTGACTCAGATCATCATTTACTACAAATCAAGGTAAAATTTCAACCCAACAGACAAAGGACAAGGGGAACCCAGCTTTTCCGAACTGATCCAGAATACCTTGAATTCAACAAGATGAACATCATTGAAGAAATCCGTCAAATGGATACCACGAGCTGGTCTGAACTTGCAGAGAAAATGAAACAAGCAATAAAATTCGGTCAACCTCCGAGAAAGAGAAAACATAGGTGGTGGAACATGACATGCGATCATGCTATTGAATCTAGGTTTAAAGCATGGAATAATTACAATAGTCATAAAAACAACAGAAAAATGGCAAGAATTTGTGCCGGTTTTATTCGCCGAGAAAAGCGCAATTATGATAATAATAGGCTAAATGAAATAGAACAGGACTTCACTAAGAACAACACCAGAAATTTTTACAAGACCTTTAGAGAAAACATAGCAAGCTTTCAGCCTCCTAGTTAATGATTCCAGATGGATCTCTGGAAACAAATACGAGCAATAATTGTGAAATTCTAGCTAAATATTTCAGTACACTCCTTAATTGCGAAGCACCTTCTGAACAACTTCAATTTGCAAAACCAGTGCCCAACCTTGATTCACTTCCACCATCACATGAAGAAATAGTGGACATAATCAAGTCATTAAAAAACAATAGAGCCCCTGGTGAAGATGGACTTATTGCAGAAGTTTGGAAATTGGATCATGAACACATAACACCAAAAATTCACAGAATAATATCAGATGTCTCGAAAACAGAGAAAATCCCAAAACAATGGAAGAGTGCTTTGATACACCCACTCCATAAGAAGGGAAGCAAAACTGATCCGAATAATTATAGAGGAATTTCGCTTCTTCCAGTCGCTTATAAAATTATCTCTAAAGCTTTGCTGAATCGACTCGAACCACAGCTGGACCACCATATTGGAGAATATCAGGCAGGTTTCAGGAAGGGAAGGTCCTGTATTGAGCAGATCTGGAACCTCAAGACCATACTGCACATCCGACGATGCAGGAACACTACAGTCACATTTGTGGATTTCAAAAAGGCTTACGATTCGGTTGACAGACAAACCTTGTTTAACAGACTAGAAGAATTAGGAGTTGACAGGAAGACCAGGGCCATCATCCAGGAAACATTATTGGGAACTACCTCAAAGGTGAAATTCATGGGAGAAATCTCTAACTCTTTTGCAATACATACTGGAGTTTGACAAGGGGATGGTTTACCACCACTCTTGTTCAACATCGTAGTGGACCAAATCATCACAGAATGGGAAAAGCATGTGAAAGGTATCCAAATTGGAAAGGAGAAAGAGAAAAGAGTCACAGTGAAATGATTGGCCTTTGCAGATGATCTGTCCATCTTAACAAACAACAAGGATGAAGCCATATTAGCGCTAGAGAAACTACATGAAATCTCCAGTAAAACGGGACTTGATAGTTCCTATGAAAAAACACAGTATATGGATACAATATCAACAGGAAACATCACCATGCGAACGCAATATGGAAAAATCTCGCAGGTCACTCACTTCAAATATTTAGGAGAAGCCATCCAACCCACAGGATTGAACACAATGTCTAATGCAGATAGAATAGAAAAATTGCACAAGGCGTACAAGCTGACATGGAATCATTATAACAAAAGAGCAGTATCTCGCAATGCAAACCTACGCCATTATAACACAGTTGTCTTGCCTGAAGCCTTGTACGCGGCAGAAACCACCGTCATTAGAGGAATGACAAGAATTCATGATACTGAGAAACAGGAACGAAAAATTCTTAGGAAAATCCATGGCGCTGTTTTTCGCAATGGAATTTGGGTCAGGAGGCCAACAAAGGAACTTCATGAAAATACAGACACCATTATAGATAAATTTAGGAAGAGACGTCTGCAGTTCTATGGACACATATATAGGATGGATGAGAACAGACTCACTAAAAAGATTTTCAATATCGTGAATGCAAGTAAATTAAAGACCAGTTGGATAAAAGAAGTACATGAAGACATGGAATTACTTAAAATCTCTGAAGGCGACATTAAGGACAGAGAACAATTTAGAAATAAAATTAGAAACACGAAAATTGTACAAGTTTCAAGGAAAGACACATCAGGGAAGAAAATGGACAGAGGAAAGGAATAAAAAGCACAGTGAACTAATGAAGAGGTTTTGGGAAGAAAAGAAGACAGGAAAAGGAAGTGAAGCTGTGATTGGCTCAAGTTCTCACGCTCTCCTGAAGGGGAATAATCGGAAATAATAATAATAATAATAATAATAATAATTATTATTATAATAATAATAATAATAATAATAATAATAATAACAATACAGCAAATATAGCGAGTTAGTGGCAGAGTGCTAACCTTCCCGAGGGTGTTATCTACGTTCAGTCATGTAGTGAATGAATGTGATCTAATACGATCATTTTCATGGATTTCATGGCACATACAAGAAATCCTGTGTAGATAAAAGTCTGGCAACTCGACATACCAAAAAAAAGCATAAACGAAGTTAGTGTGTCTAAAAGCCTATTATTACAATTATTAGTAGCAGTAGCTTACTATAATAATAATATTAATTAATATTTTTATTGCAGTTGATGCACTGTCTTCACACAAAGATAGACCAACTGTTCCTTAAATTAATTTAGCAAATATTTAGAATTTTCATTTTCTATGCATATGCCATGAGGCTGGCAAAATCCTAAACAAATCCACCATCACTACTCATGTAGCCACTCCCCATGAAGGCGTGAATCAGCTGTTCATAGGCTCAGATTGTGTATTTCAATGTCATTGGCGGACAAGACGAGGTCACTCAACTTCAGAATCTTGTCATCATTCCTCAGCGTTGGAGGGGAGGGCGACGGGGAGAAGTCAGCTGTGCTGCTGAGGGGAACGAAGTCCAAGCCCTTTTCCAAGATATTGACCGGCGATTTTCGTGATTTAATTCCACCTACACTAATTAAGACACGACTAAATTTCATGAAGATATTTGCTTAGAATACCATCTTCTATCATCAGTGTAACGGACTTCCATTATATCAAATACACCCTGTATAAATTAGCATTACCATTGCTACTTAGCTATTTCACAACGCTTATTTTAATACAGTATACAGTATAAGAAATATATTAGTCTACATTCGATTTTTGAGAGAATGAAATTAGACTTATGAGATCAACACAGGGCCAAAAATTGTGTGTCTGTCTGTGTGTGAGTCTGTATGTGTGTGTGTGTGTGTGTGTGGGTGTGTGAGTGTGTGTACTCTGAATGTCTGTCCCCCTATCAATTCGAACACGGTGAAACTGAATTGAACGAAATTTGATACAGAGGTAGCACTGGCAAAGGGCACCTCAGTGTCATGTTTTATATTGCCGCCATCTTTACCAAAACTTAATGGCGGCCACTCAAATGGTCAAAACGTAATAATGCATTACGACCGAACTAATCATCGGATCTTTACCAAATTTGGTATCAACATACCTTCATATGGGGCGCGTCTTGTGCCCAAACTACGAGGTCATCAACCGTACCATTTCAGGATGGTGGTCGTGTGAATTATGCAAACTTTATAATCCATAACATGGGACCCACCAGTTCCAATAATCGAACCAAGAATCGTTTAATCTGTTCTAAACGACGTGGCCCGTTTTAAATTTAAAAAAATATTCTAATATTATAGTCTAGAAGTGATTTTAAAATGCTGAGTCGTCTCGGTTAGTTCACAAGATGGCAGCTGATCTCTCGTTCTGACCTATATTTTATTAATTTCAGTATGTTGCATACAATGTAGCCTAGATATAAAAATTATATTAACTTTATATGAAATGAACTCAGTTTGATATATATTCCAGTGAAGAAATCGTTTAGTCCAAGGCATTATTTGCTATAACGTTGTAGCCTATATATATTGGTTCCTAACGCTCAATTAGTGTGTGCACGATTGGCCGAGTAGTTAGGGCGTAGGTCTTTCATCACGCTGGCCGTGGTTCGAATCCTATCAGAGTTGAACTTTTTTTCCTTGAATTTGTTGTTATTTATTATTTCTTGAGTACTGAGACGTTATAAAATGAAGCATTATATGGTGCATTTTGAAGTGGAAAATATATATTTAATTAAAACAACATTCTCCACCGGAGTGACATCTAAGAGTAATTAGTTGAACTATGTTATAGATAACCACGGCCTACTAAATGCGAGCTGCGCTCTACACCGGCCAGTTAGTGAACCCATGTCTACAGTATAATTGAAAAGTTTATTATTTTTGCTGATAGAGGGCACACACACATCCCCAAGATAAGGCGCGATTATCACGGCCAACGAGAATGACTGGCCATGGAGCGTTTTCGTGACGTCAGCAATGTAGTTCTGTTGCACCACTTCCTGTAGTCTACTCTATGTACAACCAGTAGACCATTTATCTTTGGTTGGTTGGTTCTTAAGTTTAGGGGCTGCGACATCGCGGTCATGTAGCCCCGCGTATTTTGGGTGTGTGTAGAATCTGTCTGATAACCGGTGTTTTTGTGATTTTGTCCGCCAGGGTTAGGATCACGTATAATGGAGCTGCGTCTTATGTCGGCTTATACAGAAGAACTGTACTTCGTTTGAAGCTTACGAGGAGTATTGGTTGTTTTGTGTGTGGTGCTAAAGGTGAGCTAGTGTTATCTTGTGAATTTCTTCGTGGATAATAGAATTTTTGAGGTAATATTTAATATGAATTTTGTACCATAAATATCCGCCATCTTGGTAATTGCGACAATCATTCCATAGATAACACATTCTAGAGTATGAATGTAGACGCATCGATCTCACTAATGGATCCTCTTGAGGTTACTTGCGGCAACGAGGAAACAAATGTGACCATGGCCCCCTGCCCCCACTGCGGAAAATTCTTTGTATCTCGTCGCGGAGTGTCTATCCATATAAGTAGAGCCCATCCTGACGTACATCGATATGTTCTTGTACAACGCCAGACATCATCCACGCAGAATGAATGGACCCATCCCGAATTCTCTCAAAATGAACAGCAGGAGCTAGCACCCAGTGGCCCACTGAGCAAATATAAACAAGAACTTGGAGAATGGAAAGCACGCTTTAGTTGCACCGGTAGTGACCTAAATTTTGATGAATCAGTCCAGCAATTCGTCCACTTCTTGGCGAATGCCATCGATCTTCTACTCGGCCCAAAACACCCTGCTAGGAAGTATTATGAGGCCAGAAAAAATAGCCGTAACATAAATACTCAAAGAACATATAAGCAAAGTTCTAATCCTGAGAGGTCTACGAAGAAGGACAGAGAAAAACGCCGTGATAAGTATAAATACCAGCTAGCACAATTTAATTACTACAACCAACGTCGGAAAGTAATTAGAGCAGTACTTATGAATGATAAGCCTAGTTGTGGTATTGATGAGGAAACCGTGTACGATGCATTCAATTCACATTTCTCTAACCCCAAATACAATGTCAAACAAGAACACATCTCATCACTCAATGATACTGAGCGAATCACTTTAGATGATAGATACGTAACAACTGTAAGTAAGGAAGAAATATCCATCGCAATAAATATGATACAATCTGATACTGCCCCTGGTCCTGATCACGTCTTACCTAGAGTTGCGAAAGATGGAATGGCGATAGAAATTATCGCTCTGATTGCCACAAGAATGCTGCAGACGGGACATGTTCCTCCTTGCTTTCAGAGAGCCTGAACGGCATTGATTGATAATGGGGGGAATTCAGATGATATTTCGAACGGGAGACCAATCACAATTGTTTCCGTAGTTCGCAGAGCCATCGAAAGAGTGCTAGACAGACGTATCAGAGAGTTCATCTCATTCAATGAGCATCAGCGTGGATTTACTCGATCACCTGGTACACTAATGAACACATCCTTGCTTAGATCAACTATGGTATCAGCCAAAACTCAGAAATGTAACGTCACTATCGTCTTCTTAGATATCAGAAAGGCATTTGATAATATCGGACACCTGCATTTAAAGTAATCACTTGAAGTATCTCCTGTACCTTCTAAATTAGCTACTATAGTTCTAAACCTGCAGTCTAATAACCAGACTTGCGTGGAAGTTAATCGTAAAAAAACAAAGCCCATTGTTCTAGGACGTGGTGTAATGCAAGGGTCTCCACTCTCGCCCACATTATACAATTTGGCCACAGATCACATACTAAATGAATTGTCTGAAGAATCAATTGCCAGCGAGTTCGGATACAACCTAGTTCCGAGTTTAAGTCCAGTAACAGTGCTTGGCTTTGCAGACGACACGGTTCTGATAGCTAAGGATGAAAAATCAGCTTTGGAGCTTACTCGAATGGCCATGTCAAGATTCCAAACTATTGGGTCGGAAATAAATCTCGCAAAATCTGTAGCTATCAATATTTGCAAAGGAAAACTAACTACCAACCACCTTGAAATTTCGCCAGACACCGTTATCTCAAGCATATCCTCTGTCGAATGCGTTCGTTACTTAGGCATACATTTTTCTGACGTCTGTCTTTTCAAACCACAAGAGGCCCTGACGGATCTGAAAGACAAACTCGACCTCCTTTCGTCTAGCCCGCTATTACATCCCGACCAAAAATTCTGTATTATGAACACTTCCATTTGTCCATCCCTCATCTATACGTTCCAGGCAATGGCATTAAAATCAATTCCAATGAAATTTCTAGACGATGCCGACAAAATGATAAAGGGAGCTTTGAAAGATATCATTCAATTTCCCACAGATACTCCAGACGCAATGGTCTATTCTCACAGAAAGTACGAAGGTCTTGGATTATTTAGGATGCAATGGAAGGCTGTGCTCCAGCAAATAAATGGTTTACGAACTCTCAGAAAAACACAAAACGAATACATTCTGAACACAAGAGACATTGGAAAAGAGGTCGACGTTTGTTTAACAAAACTTGGCATAGGTGGACCACAAACATTTCTTGGTCCTCGAGATAACTTTGTAGACACTCAAAAAGTACGGTCATATTTAAGAGATCAACAGTTTGAAGCTTGGTGTCGGTTAACTCAGAAAGGAAAAGGGGTCATTCTCTACAAGCAGTTCACGCCACCTAATAATTGGGTGTGGCAGCACAAGGGTCTGTCCAGCTCTGAGTGGAAGGATGGACTGAAGCTTGTATGTAATGTAGCCACAGTTAGAGCTGTACCAGGCAGAAGCCGGGACGTTAAACATTGTCGCCGCTGTGACAACGAGATTGAAACCCTCCGTCATGTCCTTGGGTTCTGCAATTATGGTGAGGCTCTACGTAACAAAAGACATCACTCAGTAAGATCCATCCTTGCGGAGAGTCTGACAGATGTTGGCTTCGTGGTGCATGAAGAAGTTTCAGGGCCAGCCACGCAAGGCAGTACCAGGCGCATTGACACCATAGCCTACAAGGAAGATAAAATGAAGGGTTATATATTGGATCCAACCGTGCGTTTTGAAACCCATGCCGAGCAGCCAGATGAAGTAAACAAATAAAAGAAGGGTATTTACGAGCCTACAGTCCCTTTCTACAAGGAAAAATACCACCTTCAAGAAATAGAAGTTACTGGGTTATTAGTGGGGGCGCGGGGAACAATACCTTCTATAATATAATATAATGGCAGACTTATTGGTGTCTCATTTGGTATAAGTTAAGAATAAAGTGGTGGGTGTCTGGTTGCAATTATCCTGCAATAATTACAAGTTATAAAAACTGTATACTGGTATAATACACCCATTTACCAAGTACTATACTATATTTTAGATCTGTGTATTTCTCTATGTTGTAAAATTAAACCTTTTACGGCAGTTTACATGATTTTTGAGTGCGACAAAAATATTGTGACTGCCTTACTTTTCACGCTAGCCAGCAAAGAACCAATATTCCTCGATTTTCATCGACATATCGTACAAATTCGTACTATATGTGCTCACAATTCATTTACTGGCAATCATAGTTAAATCCCAAGTCCACGGTAGGCTCCGTTTAACGCTGGAGACGAACTGGTATGTGGGCGTGGTCAGAGCTTCAACTGTCCGCATGCTATAGTGAGGGCAGGGCGTCTCCTTGGCTCCACTTCACTTTGCGATTCATTAAGTGAATGAACAGACAATAATCAGAGCGAATGATCAACTGGAGACACGCGCAGGAGTTCAAGAGCAAGGGTCGACAATGTTGCCAGACCTCAACAACACACCGTGTACTGAAGGCTGAGTGCACGGCTGCGCTCCCACTACCGGGCTAGACATGAGGCTTCTTCCGTGAAATGCCGTTGGTTACTCAACTGCTCACACAGCGCTGTCAACCCAGTATAGCACGACAAAGACTTATGGCACTATCCTTCGTTATAATTTCCGCAATATCAAAATGCAAATTATATCACAAGATAAATTAGCGTGGTATAAAATCTGAGAGAAACTAGATATAACTTGCACCTTATTAAAATAGAATTCCATTAGGTTCACTCAGTTTTTATTAAACCTCATGAACTTTCCTGCTGAGTGGTTAGTACAGAAGTCATTTGGAAGCAACCAGTATTTCTGTTGCGCAATACAATATCCGTCATCGGTGATACAATTTCTCCGCAATACCGCTGGCATGGCCGTTGCCGCGGTTAGGTTAATGACTAGAGAGATGAGTTAGAAATCTGAGAAATGCAATCTAAACATTCCATACAAGAAATTTTTCTACTGTGCATACAACGTAAGCCAGACTTGCAGTTTTCATTGTCGGCAAAGGTATTGCTGAAATTGTACTTTGATGAGGATGCATATTAATGTTAAAGAGCCCAACATAGAGGTTATATGCCTCTAATATTTTAGCGTGAAAATGAACAGTAAAACAAGAGTTTACATAAAAATAAAGATAAAACGATTCCCAAACCGGACAGTAATGAGAAAAAATTTGCGCGTTTCAACTATGTGAATGCGAATACATATAAAATCACTAACCTATTCAAAAAGCAAGGCATAAAGATAGCTTTCACAACGAAAAACACAACCGCTAGGCACCTCCTAAATAGTAATCTAAATAAACGTGACCCGTATTCAAGGTCAGGGGTATATTCTATAACGTGCCAAGACACCGATTGTCAAGCTAATTACATCGGGCAGAGTGGAAGGCGAGTAGACACACGTTATAATGGACATAGAAATGCGATACGATACGGAACACATTCAGCCGTGTGCGAACATATGTGTGACGCAGGGCATAGCTTTACCAACATAGAGTCGGACCTTAAAATAATCCATCACGAATCGAAAGGCAGAGCTCTTGACATAAAGGAAGCAATCGAGATACACCTAGCCAAACGAAACAATCCCAACAATCTAAATGAACACACGTTCATGGAGAGCTCACCCCTCTTCACGCTACTAAAAAACACACCCTGTCGGAAACAAAACTCAATTTAGCGACACAGCCAAGCTAGATAAAAAAAGGGGGGAAATTAGGGGGTTTTTAATAGGTAAATGTTATCTGGATCAGGTGTACGATGTACTTTTTCTTCTGCAATAAACCAAGGCCCATATTAGAGGCAGTATTAAAGGTGCCGGGACGTCCTCATAAGACCGTCAACGCTTAGTTCGAATGGGTTATGCTCCACGCGTGGCGAGGACTAATCCACGGTCTTTAATAGTTGTAGATCCACCTCATTCAATAACATACATCTTATCTAGGTTGGCAACACCTCACATAAACACATCGCGATCACTCCCCACAGCACGTAGGGACAGGGGGGGAAGGCAGGGAAAAACCAGTCGTTAAGATAACCACCGCAGTCGGCCGCACAGCGAGTTCAAGTGAGCACGGAAACTGCGAATAGCTGTAGTACGGAAGACAATCAGATAAGTAGTTAGCCTAAAATTGTATAGTTTAACCATAGTTTACAACCATATAATCTCTCTAAAGTACAATCTCCGGATAGCCATCACCATTTAGCATTTCACCTAACATATATACTGCATTTAGCATACACTGACAGTTGCAGTACCAATACTGCAACTAAATAATTGTACATATTGTAAATATTTTCACCTGTATTTCAAACATAGATTTTATAGCCTAAGTGTATTGGATCTGATGATGATCGCTTGACGATCGAAACTGGTCATCCTAGTGTTTTATTAATCTCATGTAATTTATTTCAGGATTAGGGCATAACCCATCTCTTTTGGGTACATTCGTGTTGACCGACTGAAAAGCACTAAACTCTTGTTTACTAAGGCAACACTGAAAATATGGCTTCAAACACCACAATGAACAGTAAAACTAAAACTAACTACAACCCACGGGTTAGGAGAAGTAAAGGACAAAAAGGAAGGAATAAAGGAAGTAAGATATAGGTAAAATAAATACCCTCCAAAAAGAGAATTGATGGATTTGGTAGGAAGTAGAGCCATGAAGGGCAAATAGAAAAGGGAAATAGGAGAGGGCTCGCCCCAGAGTCACTGGAAAAAGGAAATCAGGTCCAGCTCAAGTGGCCTCCCGAAAACAACATTCGTGAGCCCTAGCACTATCCAGGGTGCACCTTAAGTGATGCGGCTACACGCACCCTGCCTCCTTTATGGTCTTGTGCAGAAGGCAGGATATATGATAAAAAGATAACAAGAGGTCTGGTTCTTCGAAGAATGAGGGTATCAGAAAAGATGAGACAAGGACTAATTAAGGCGGGGATATGAAAGATTCCCTAGTCCCCTCAAATCACCCCGCGATGAATCAGCAAGCAATTCTCACACCTTGCATTGCGGTGTGATAAGTATACAGTATACAGTATATGCAATTGGGTTACTGTGGGATTTACGGGTTCCTGTTAAGTCCCTCACCCTTTTGTGTTACATAAATAATTTGTAGCTAGAAACCTTCCCTGGAGTGCACACAACAACTCACTCTAGTTTTATCGCAATCGGATGAATGGTCTATGTCGCATAGGGGACATACATAAGACAGATAGACAAACTACCACGTAACGTTGAATTTTTTATACATACAAGCTGTCTCCGGCATGCGTTGCAATGCCAGTTAAGGGAAGTCTTGGTGTTGTAATTTTGTTTCTTGAAGTGCTTTCGGTACACAATATTTTGTTCAATTTCAGTTAACTGCCTCTAAGCTATCATAGAATGGATTTACTAATTTAGAAACATTCGTGGGAGCGTGCACAACAACTCACTAAAGTTTCATCGCAATCAGATGAATGGTATAAGAACGAAGATGGAACTTTGTTGAAACGCTTCGTTCCTCGTCACTCATATGTTGCATCTACTCGTGCGCTACCTATTGTAAAATGGATTCACTAAGTCGAAAACCTTCCCTGGCGTGTACACAACTCATCAAAGTGTCAACGCAATCGAATGAATGGTATATGAACGCATTCGGGATTTTATTTATACGATTCGTTCGCCGTCATTCATTTATTGATCTACCCGTGCGCTACCTATTGTACAATGGACCTACTAAGTCAGATACCTTCCCTGCAGTGTGCACAACATCTCACACAAGTTTCATCGCAATTGGCAACTCCAGCTATCTGATATGACATCTAGCGGTAAAAATAAGAAACTTACCAAGTAGGGTACATTTGTCACGTGGTGACTGTTTGTATATGGTTTCTTGTATTCGTAAGCAGATCGAGGTAAATTCTTCGTGTCTTTATACATAAGTAATAAGTTTTACTCGTTGATGGAGTGTAAAATGAGTAAAAGCAAAGTATATTGCTCAGTTTACGGCTGTAAGTCGATGCATAGGAGGGCTGCGGATATAAGTTTTCATCTCTTTCCAAAAGATGTAAATAGCAATAGCCGAAAGGTGACGATACCAAATAAATACGGGCAACAGGAGCGGGTTGGACCACTCACCACTACACTCACTGACGACAGGACGGGTTGTTCACTGTTACGCCGAGCCAAGCCTACACCAGCCGAGTACAGCCAAGCTTCATCAGTCAGGTATCCTTCCTCCTTTCTAGTTCATTTCCAATTACCCTACCAACCGCCATCACCTCGCGCTGCGATATCCAAGCCTCCACTACAAGTCATATAGGCCTAATTTGACTTCGCAGGATAAATATCTACTCTGCGAGAAGCTGCTACCAGTCCGATATTCAACACCAAACCCACCAGCTAACCATCCAAATCAAACGATTCCTGTGTCCCCCGAGCTTTAATACAAGTTAAACTCATCCCTTCGCCCTACCAAGCAGCAAATAATTTCTACAGTCTATGGTACAGTGAGCAAACTCAAATATAGCTTTTAAACGTAACAGCGCCATGACTCGAACTGCTCAAAAACAAATACCAGCAGACAACCGATGCTTGGTAATATGCAATTGACACATAAAATCCAGTGGAACACACAAATTAGATCACGTGTATCGCACAGTTATACATATATACAACCAAAAATAACACTGTCGTTATTTTATGGACGACATTTACTGATTATAACCGAAAAATAAAAAGTGTTCCATATCAAACGTATGTTATTGAGTATTTTTACCCTACTTATCCAGACCGACTGCAGCGCCCCAAGTGTTAGTTTGAGTTGCCAATTGGATGAATAGTCTATAAACGCATACCGGACTTAGTTGAAACGACAGACTGACGGACGGACAGACAGACAGACAAACTATCTCGAAACATCGATTTATATATATATATATAGTTATAGCGTTCTAACTAAAATACAATATACAATCGGAATATGAAATCAAAACACAGAACTTTTTTGTCAACGTCTTGCAAAAGACGCGAACACTGACTTACCTCAGTTATAAACCTGCTCTGAGAGAAAATAGTTCGAAAATGCACCTTTCGAACTGTCGTGGTAAGGAGACAAAGCTCATAGCGTCTCGGCTAAGTTGGCGGCTCGGCGGGAAACGGGAGAGGGGGGAAAACCGAGTGTTTGTTTGGTAGAATGAAGAAATTACGACTAAGCAAGGCAAGGTGGCTTTTCCTATTTTCTGCCTAACCTAGTATTAAATCATTTTTGAATAGTTTCTGGTTACCTTACAACACTTTTTTTAGGATAATTAAACATTTTGTCTTGCACCTAAAACCTGAGGGCGGCAATCCCCCCCCTTTGTTTTACACCCCTGCTTCGTTCAGTCGTAGTTATCTCCTGTGACCGCTATTCCGTCTACCAGGGGTTTAGGTTTACCGTCTTGGTAACCTCGGAGAAACACATGTTTGTTTATGTTTTCTGTAGTGTGATTTTTTAGATGTTAGAATTTAGATATTGGATTCTAGATTTTAGGTAAAGACCAAACTAATATTAAGTATTTATTAGACAATAGTATGTAGATAGAAAGATGATTAGACCATACGTTAAGAAGAATTTTTAGGCCTTGACTGGCCTTGCAATAAAAATTGACTAACCAGACATAAGGGAGCTACACACTACACACGAAACACTTCGGCGACTATGCTTGTAATTGGCCAGCGAGTAGGGTTTTAGAAAACTATTTGCTATTTTGGGTTATATACAACAGATGCTTGGACCTACTGAGCGACTATGTTTACTGGACATGACTTTTCATTAAAACAAAACATTTTCCTTATTTGCGAGCCTCTCACCCCCATCCATCTATGACTTCATAGCCAGTCTTAAAGCAAGTCTAAACTTGTAGAACATGTCACGTGACAAGGTTAGGTTAGGTGAGGTAAAGTTAGGTTAGTTGAGGTTAGCTCTCACTATCACACTCTTAGTCAATCATTAACCGTAAAGTACTTTAAAATTTGTTAGAATCTTAGTGTAGTGTTAGCCAACATAATATATATATCGTTATAAATCTCTCCCGGTATAAATGCCGCCTACCATCAATAGCGCCTACTACCAATCGCGCCTACTGTGAATTGCGCCTACAACCAATCATGCCTATTATGAATTGCGCCTACTAATTGTGCCTACTATCAATTGCGTCGAGTATAAATAGCGCCTGCTATCAATTACGCCCGGTGAAATCACTTTTCAGTAAAAATCGAGATCAGTATAAATCATAATCAATATAAAACGCACCCAGAATCAAGCGCGTCTACTAATCGTACCTACTATAAATTGAGCGTGCTATAAAACGCACACAGTATACATTGCTCCTACTAACGGTGGCCACTATCAATTACAGTCGATAAAAATCATAATCACTATAAATTTTGTTCAGTATAAATCTTGACATTGACCAATGAATGTGTGTAAATTGCTTGCAGTCTAAAATTTGTTCATGTAGCTATTATTCTTGATAGTACTTTCCAAATTCCACCTTTAAAAAATATCAATCCACTTCATTTATTTTACTGTTATTATTACTAAAGTGACTTTACTAAAATAGAATGCATGTGTATTAGTTAATATGGAAGTCTCAACAACCAGCCATGGTAAGCCATGTGTTTATTTTGAAGGATATACGCATATTGTAAAACAATCAATAAAGATGGAACTGTTATTTGGCGATGTTCAAAACAACGATCTAAAAAGTGTCGAGTAATGATTGAAACGAAAGACTCCAAAGTACTTACTTCAAACGAACATCTTTGAGAATTTCAAATTAATACGCATTTAAATGGACAAAATACTCTAACCAAGGCATAAACAAGCAAGTCCAGGACAAAAAAAATAGTATTTCTGCTCAAAATAGTGCAGCATTTGTTCAAAATCACTTATCATGTCCTCAAAAAGTCATGTTAGGACAGTTGTCAACGTCTAAGTAACCCTCAACACTATCAAATTTAACACAGACTATGGACGAGGTGGTATTGCAAGAGGATCAAAAAGGACTATATAGTAATAGTGATGATGATGATGATGATGATGATGGTGATACTAATAATGATCTTAATGATGACGATGATGATGATGATAATAATGGTAATGCTTTGTTTACACCTAAAAATCATTTGTTAAATTTTTATACTGGAACAATCCCAGTAAGCTAATTCAACGGCTTCAGCACTTGCATGCTTTACAACGAGCTGGGCATACCGGTCACAATAATGGGAAATCAAAGAAATTGAACAAGAGCTTCGTCGTTCTAAAATTATTGTGTAATGGGTCTACGTAACCGCTTAAACTATGTCTTAACAATATACTATTTCTAGCACTTTGCTAGCACTTTTGCTGTCACTTTAAACTGTATATATTAAATATAAAAGCCAACGCTATATGATTCTATTACCAGAACAGTTATAACCTTTGTAGTGAGCAAATCATACAAACAGGTTAGTTGCTACCATGGAACTTATTACAACTAACAAAGGTAAACAACGTGTACTCTATAAAGGCTACTCTTATAACTATAATCGTCAAAATGTAAAAGAATATTTTGGCGATACTTAAAAGAGAGGTCAAAAGATGTCGAGCCAATCTAAAAAGAGTAAATGGTGGGGTTTTAAGTGTGAGTGATCATCAATGAAGTGCTCCAGATGAAACAATGTTAGTGTCAACAAAAAATCATGACAATGCTAAAAAAAACAAGTACAAGAAAAAATGTTGCTACTCAAAATAGTGCATTCTTTATTGAGCAACGTTTAACCCCTGTTGTAAAAGTTACATTTAATCCATCTTCCACTTCTCAAGAACTATCAACATCACAGACTATGCAAAAGGTAGTGTTGTTGTTGTTGTTCTTAAAGGGCCAGAACTACAAGGTCATCTGCAGGAGGATTTTAAAAAACAACTAGATAGTGATAGAGAAAGGAAAGTTGTTTTTGTATGTAACTATTGTAAAAGTACTTACATTAAATAAATAAAAAATAGTGTATGGGTATTGTTTGTTTTACTTAAGTTAATTGCTATTCCCAACGTTCTACTATTAATGCTATTGTTAACCAACGACAGTCTCTAGCACTGTTCAGAAAAAGACTGGTCTTAAACAATACATTCTATCTGTGGTTTGTGTACCAAGTATCATAATATTACATTGTCGTCAAGCCATATTGAGGCAATAGTTATGTCAGGTAAGTGGTTCGAACCCTTGCTTTCTTGTACTGGAAATTTGAACTTAAGTCAAATGCCTTAATTTGTTCTGTGCACTTGAGTGTTTACAAAATTTTCCAGTGTAAATTGACTCAACTACTTGCTCGTTTTAAATGAAGAATTTTTGTTTTTCCATAACATTGCAATTATGAGTCTGGAGAACTGGGTGTTTAATATAGGGTTTAAGGCATTTTAAAGTAATTTTAGAAAAGCTCTTGGGTATCGTGTCATGGGTTTTAGTAATGCATTACTGTTCGTTGACTAACATTCACCGTTACACAACATTATTTTAGTAAGCTCTACATGTTGTTGTTTGAGTCTTCAGCCTTTTAACTGGTTTGATGCAGCAATCCATGCCTCCCTGTCGTGAGCTAATCATTTCATCTCTACCACACCCTACATCCAAGGCTATCTGTTTAACATATTCTAACCTTGGTCCCCTCACGGTTCTTGTCCTCAACCCTTCCTTCCACAACTAAGCTTGCTACACACATTTCAAACACTTCAATTCTCCACTTTCCTGCTACACCAATAGTCCAAGTTTCACTTTCATAGAGTGCCACGCTCCAGACAAAGGCCTTCAAAAATGACTTTCTGATACCCAAATCTATATTCAATGTCAACAGATTTCTTTTTTGTAGAAATGCTTTCCTTGCCTGAGCTACATAAGAATCCTTATTGTCTCTGGTATAATGTCTTGTTTAGCAAACGCAGTCGCTCAGTAGGTCCAAGCATCTGTTGTATATAGCCCAAAATAGCAAACAGTTTTCTAAAACCCTACTCGCTGGCCAATTACAAGCATAGTCGTCAAAGTGTTTCGTTGGTAGCTAACTTATGTCTGGTTAGTCAATTCTTATTGCAAGGCCAGTCAAGACCTAAAAATTCATCTTAACGTAAAGTCTAATCATCTTTCTGTCTACATACTATTGTCTAATAAATAGTTAATATTAGTTTGGTCTTTACCTAAAATCTAAAATCCAATATCTAAATTCCAAATTCGAAAAAAATTATAGTACAGAAAACATAATTTCAAGTAATACAAATCCTTATATGTCTTTCTTTAATAATTAGTTACCAAACATATTCAGTCAAATGAAATGTCTCTTCACAAAATCTAAAATCAAAAAAATATAAAATTATGAAATCTAAAATTAAAGATTTAAAATCTAATATTCATTAAGAGTGGTGTAAAGTTGCCTGTGTAGTGTAGTGGTTAGCATAGTTAGCTGGCGCTCCAAAGTTCTTGGATTCAATTCCCAGCTTTAATACAAAATTTCAAAAGTGGTATGAGCACTAAAACAAGTGTACTCAGTCTCGGGTGGTCCAAATGAGTAGAGGGGGTTTAATTCACACCCCAACCATACAGCCCCGTGTTTTTTTATTTTTTTAAAATGATGATGGCCATTTGTTCATTAATTTTTTCATTTTCCCATTTCACACATTGCCATTTGTCAAATTTTAATTTGTATTTTTTTTAAATGTCAGTTTGAGGTTTTTGAATTTCATGAATGGAAACATGGTTTTCCAATTTGTTGTTTGTTGTTTGAGTCTTCAGTCTTTTGACTGATTTGATGCAGCTCTCCATGCCTCCCTGTCCTGAGCTAATCCTTTCATCTCTATATAGCTACCACTCTCTACATCCGAGGCAATCTGTTTAACATATTCTTACCTTGGTCTACCCTTACAGTTCTTGCCCTAAACCCTTCCTTCCATAACTAAGCTTGCTATTCCTGGGTGTCTTAGTATGTGTCCTACCAACCTCTCTCTTCTCTTCATTAGCAGTCGCCAGAAACATCTCTCCTCTCCCACTAGTCTTAATACCTCTTCGTTTGTAACCCTATCTACCCATCTGATCTTCATCATTCTCCTGTAACACCACATATCAAACGTTCAATTCTCCTCTTTTCTGCTGTACCAATAGTCCAGGTTTCACTTCCATATAGTGCCACGCTCCAGACAAATGCCTTCAAAAATGACTTCCTAATACCTAAATCTATATTCGATGTCAACAGATTCCTTTTCTGTAGAAATGCTTTTCGTCCCTGAGCTCACCTACTTTTTATATCCTCTTTGCTTCGACCATCACTTGTTATTTTGCTTCCTAAGTAACAGAAGTCTCCTACTTACTTTAGTTTTTCACCTGCCAATTTGATGTCCATAGAGGTTTCTGATTTATTTCGGCTGTTTTACAGTATTTTTGTTTTACATTTATTAATTTTCATCATGAATTCTTTCCTCAAGACGGAGTCCATATCATTCAAAAACTCATTCAAATCCTCAGGCGTGTCGGCCAAGATGACTATGTCATCGGCAAATATTATATTTGAAATTATTTCTCCTTGAATATTCACCCCACTTTAAAATTTTCTCCAATTTCCTTCATTGCATGCTCAATGTAAAGATTGAAAACTATAGGTGATAAGTTGCAGCCTTGCCTTACACCGTTCTGAATACCAACTTCTCTCTCATGTCCTTCAGCTCGAATGACTGCTGTCTGGTTTCTGTATAGATTTTAGAACACCCTCCTATCCATGTACTTTATTCCAATCGTTTTCAAAATGCCAAACAATTTAGTCCATTCAACGTTACCAAAAGCCTTTTCTGAGTCTACATATGCCATGAACGTTCTCTCATCTTTCCTTATTCTACCTTCAAAAATCAACCTGAGGCAGAATACAGCTTCCCTTGTTCCTACATTTCTCCTAAAACCAAACTGGTCTTCACCCAACTCCATTTCTATCTGGCTTTCCATCCTCTTATAAATTATTCTAGACAGGATCTTTGAACCATGAGTAATTAAGCTGATTGTACGGTAATCTTCACATCTGTCAGCTCACACTTTCTACGGTATAGGGATGATAACATTCTTCTTGAAATCAGAGGGTACCTCACCTGTCACATAAATCCTACACACCAAGTGATATAACCTGATCAGACCTTCATCTCCTATGCAGCGTAGCAACTCAATCGGTATATCATCTATGCCTGGTGCATTGTTCCTTCTTAAGTCTTCCAATGCTCTATCAAATTCTGATCTCAATATTAAATCTCCTTTTGCATCCTCACCAAATTCCTCCTTTCATTCCATTACATGATTCTCAATCGCATTTCCCCTATACAAACACTATGTGTAAGCTTTCCATCCCTCAACCTTTTCTTCCCTATCTGTTAGAGGCTTTCCATTTGTGTCCTTAATATTACAGGACTTAGTCTTCTTTACTCCAAAAGTAATCTTAATCCTTCGGTAAGCTGTGTCTACTTTTCCTAATTTCAGACAATTTTCTATGCCTGCACATTTCCCTTTCAACCAATCTTCTTTCGCTTTCTTGCACTTCTTGTTAACCTCTTTTCTCAAACGTCTGTATTCTGCTTTCCCGTTTTTATCTCTTACATTCTTGTGTTTCCGCCTTTCGTTCATCAATTCTAGTATATCCTGAGTGATCCACGGTTTTCTACCTATTCTTTCTTTCCTTCCAATATTTTCTTCTGTGGATTTTGTTATTTAATTCTCCAAAGTGCCATTCATCTGCAAATGAAGTTCGTTTAGGGTTTTTCATTAGTCCTTCCTTTACACTCTCCTTGAATCTTTCGGTTACATCCTTCTCGTTCAGTCTTTCTATTGCCCACCTTTTTGGCTTTTGACGTTTCTTCAGTTTCTTCAACTTTAATCTGCATTTCATAACAACCAGATTGTGGTCAGAGTTTATGTCAGCACCAGGATATGTTTTACAATCCAAAATCTGGTTTCTAAACCTCTGCTTGACTATAATGAAGTCTATCTGGTAACGCCCTGTATCTCCTGGTCTCATCCATGTGAATAGTATTCTATTGTGGTTATTGAATAAGGTGTTAGCTATGACCAACTCATGCTCGGTGCAGAATTCCATCAGCCTGCATCATCAAGTATTCCTTTCACCTAATCCGAAATCTCCTACTATCTTCCATTTCCTGCCTTTTCCTACCGCAGCATTCCAATCTCCCATTACTATAACATTTTCATCACCCTTGACATACCTCAGAATTTCATCTATTTCTTCGTAGACCTTTTCATCATCAGCTTGACTGGTAGGCATATGGACTTGTACCACTGTGGTGCACGTAGGTTTAGTATTGTTGTTTGCTACAATAATCCGTTCACTATAATGCTCATAATATTCCATCCGCTGTCCAAGTTTCCTACTCAATATGAGACCAAACCCTGCTTGGCCATTGTTTGATTTAGTGCTAATGACCCTACAGTCTCCTGACCAAAAGTCCTGTTCTTCCTGCCAGCGCATTTCACTAATCCCAACCAAATCCAACCTCAACCTATCCATTTCCCTTTCTAAGCTTTCTAACCTTCCACTTCCCAGCAGACTTCTAACATTCCACGCTCCTATCCGTGGAATGTCAGATTTCCTCTTTGTCACTTCTGTGATGTTACCCCCTCTCGAGTAGTCCCCACGGGGAACTAGTTTACCTCCGGAATGAAATTTTACAAGGGAGGAGGCCATCATCACATATAATTATGCATAGAGAGGTGCATATCCTCGGGAATAGCATTACGGTTGTAGTTTCCCGTTGCTTTCAGTAGTGCATGTTTAAGGAATCTGGCGTGTATGTCTTAACAAGTGCGACTTCAATTGTCCTCTCTGATCAAACTTGGCGTCACATATGTTGCTTGAATAAAGGCTTGACACCAGTATGCCTTGACATATGAGACTTCAAATGATCTAACCGAGCAAACTTGGTTTTACATATGCTGCATGTGCGGCTTCAACTGGTGTTTCCAAGCAAACTTGGCTTCACATATGCTACATGAATAAGGTTTTTCACCAGTATGCGTTAACATGTGACACTTCAAATGACCTATCCGAGCAAACTTAGTTCCACGTATGCTACATGTATAAGGCTTTTTACCAGTATGCAATAAAATGTGCGATTTCAAGTGTTGTGTCCAAGCAAACTTGGCATCACATATGCTACAGGAAAAAGGCCTCTCACCAGTATGCAAGCACATGTGCAACTTCAAATGAACTTTCCGAGGGAACTTGACTTCACATATGTCGCATGAGTAAGGCTAATCACCAGTATGCGTTAACATATGAGACCTCAATTGTCCACCCTGAGCAAACATGGCTTCACAGATGCTACACGAATAGGGCTTCTCACCAGTATGCATTAACATGTGACGCTTCAAATGTTCTTTCCGAACAAACTTGGCTTCACATAGGCTACATGAAAAAGGCCTCTCACCAGAATGTATTAACATGTGCGGCTTCAACTGTTGTCTTCAAGCAAACTTGGCTTCACATATACTACAAGAATATGGCTTATCACCTGTATGCCATACCATGTGCTGCTTCAACTGCTGTTTCCAGAAATACTTAGCTTCACATATGCTACATGAATAAGGCTTATCACCAGTATGCGCAAACATGTGAGACTTCAATTGTCCTCTCTGAGCAAACTTGGCTTTACATATGCCACATGAATAAGGCTTCTCACCAGTATGCAAAAACATATGCCGGTTCAAATTTTCTTTCCGAGCAAACTTGGATTCACATATGCTGCACGAAAAAGGCCTCTCACCAGTATGCGATGACATGTGCCCTTTCAAATGTTCATTCCGAGCAAACTTGGCTTCACATATGCTGCATGAAAAAGGCCTCTCACCACTAAGCGATGACATGTGCGGCTTCAGTTGTCCTTCCCTACCAAACTTGACTTCACACTTATTGCATGAATAAGGCTTATCACCAGTATGCAAAAACATATGCCGCTTCAAAGGTTCTTTCCGAGCAAACTTGGCTTCACATATGCTGCATGAAAAAGGCCTCTCACCAGTATGCGATGACATGTGCCCCTTCAAATTTTCTTTCCGAGCAAACTTGGCTTCACATATGCTGCATAAAAAAGGCCTCTCACCAGTATGCGATGACATGTGCGGCTTCAGTTGTCCTTTCCTAGCAAACTTGGCTTCACACTTATTGCATGAATAAGGCTTATCACCAGTATGCGTAATCATGTGAGACTTCAATTGTCGTCCCTGAGCAAACTTGGCTTCACATATGCCACATGAATAAGGCTTCTCACAAGTATGCAATAACATGTGCCCCTTCAAATTTTCTTTCCGAGGAAACTTGGTCTCACATACGCTACGTGAGCAAGGCTTCTCGCCGCTGTCGATAAGCAGGTTGGTCTTCATGTATTGTTTCATTTTATTCTTTATTCCACATAGAGTTGAAGTAGAATGTCCTCCAGTATTACATAATGCGTAAATATTCCCACAACAGGATTCGAAGTATTTGGACATATTACCCTGAAATCATTGGCATAAATGTATTGCACTGCGCCATGAGTTCTATTGATTTATCTGAAAATAGCGAATAATACTTTCAAGATCCAGAGATCTAACTCATGAGATGATAATTAGACCATCGCTCATTACAATCACTTACAGAAAGATATTTTAAAATTACTCATATATTCTGCAGAGTCATTATGGAGTATTTGGAGTCATAGCTTTTATGGATAAATCCATGTGTTTCATGAAGACTGTGAGGACCCCAAAAAAAAGAAGAAACAAGAGAGAAACGTTTGCGGAGTAAATGTTGTGTTGTATTCATGAGTATTGCAGTTCAGCTGTTGTGTAGAATTTGATTTTTTTAAATAAATAAACAAATAAATATCTCCCTAAAATCCCACAATTTGGGGGCTCGTTCGGGATAGAGAACTAATGGATGACCAAGAACGTGCCAAAATAGTGACACGTCGGTTTATTTAGTAAGCGTATGGCATGGTACATCTGAATAAATACAAGCTAAGGAACACATTAACATATACAGAAGCATTTAAAAGAACAATAAATATTACTATCAATTTTGTTGAGGAGACATATAAACCGATAAAATGTTCAGTTTTACAAAGTAATATTTAAATTTGACATCCAATCAAGAGCAGGCGGCGTTGCATCATGCAAGTCTTTCAGGTTCCCATTATGGGTTCGAAGGCTGCAGTCCTTCACAAATATGTTCGATGGTCTGTCTTTCAAATCCACAGTCGTACTGAGGTGAGGAAGCCTTATACCACTTGTATAAGCTGACTGACCCCATGTCTCGTTGTAGTTCCATGCCAGCTGGTTTCTTGATAGGATCAATGAACTTTCTATATTTCTTATGGAATAAATTATTCCATACCTCAGACCATTGGTGGTCAATCTGAAAATGATTTAATTTTAGAGATTCTGCTGTTAGGATGGGTGGTCGGCGGGATTTCAATCGACTAATCTTTACTCTAGGTATATCAGAATGAATAGGAAGCTGTCGAGTGGAGATTATGTTTTGATATTCCCTTAGGAGAGAATTTTGTCTACGTAAGTCAAGGTGGTGCAATGTAACTTAGAGGTGAGAGCCTGTACAGAGGAGTGGTCCTGATGCAACCTGATATTATCCTCATGTCCGAATTCAATTGAACATCAATCTGCTTCACATGTGGACTGTTAAGCCACACCGGTGCACAGTATTCAGCAGCTGAATAGACAAGTCCTAAAGGAGTAGATCGTAATGTTGTTGTTGTAGCTCCCCATGTGGTTCCACATAACGTCTGCAAGTTGTTATTGCGGGATCATAGTTTTTGCTGCAGTGCTCTGCAAGTGCTTCTTGAAGGACAAAGTCCTATCGAGAGTAACGCCAAAATATTTTGAAAAATGATGGAGGACTTTCTCATCGTAAGAGTTCTTTGTTCAGTTGTCAACGCCAGGTCATACGCATAAACGAATTTTCTCGATTGCGTTATAGAGAGTTCTGGTGTGCGCAAATTAAAGAGCACTGGAGCTAATACGGAACCTTGTGGGAGTCCATTGTTCAGTTTCTTTTGCTTACTTATTTTGGTCCCAACAACCACTTGGAAATATCTTTCAGACAGCATCTTGCTTATAAGCTTGTTCATAGTTTGACATGGTAAGATACGCATCAGTTTGTAGAGTAATCCATCCTTCTATACCGTGTCATAGGCTGCTGTAAGGTCAACAAAAGCAACAGATGTTTTAAGTTGTTGTTGAAACCCTGCTTCTATATGAGTGGTGAGACTTAGTATTTGAACTGTGCAGCTTCTACTTGGTCTAAATCCTGCTTGTTCAATAGGTGTTCCTTCATGAATATTCGGACCAATTCGGTTAAGGACGAGCCTTTCCAGAGGTTTGTAGCAACAGCTTAGGAGAGTTATATGTAAGGGCAGCAGTGGCAGATCGTACAGCTACCACAGTATAGATACGAGGGTTTGTGAGAAGTGTCAACATGAACTGTTGCGAACCAGTTACTAGCAGTGGGACTACAGGCACGCACACCTCTAGCCCGTCTTCCACCCTCGCCACAGCATCGACGTGCTCGGCTCTACTGGTGCCGTCAGAGGATCACTTGGAATATGGAATGGTGCGCCGTGAATGCAGATTCTGCCTGCACAAGTGAAGGTCGTTGGCTCGTTCGACGTAGACCTGGTGAGCGCTGTCTCTAGAGTGCATTCGTCCCCACCCCAGGCCTTGTGGTCTGGGGTACGATAAGCTACAACTCTCGATCACCTTTGGTGTTTGTAGAGGGTACGCTAACCAGCGTTCGGTACGTGCAGGATGCTGTTAGACCCGTTCTTTTGCCGTTATTGCAACGGGAAGGGGATGTGTTGTTCCAGCAGGATAATGCTCACCCACACACTACCCGTGCAACTCAACGTGCGTTGCAAGACGACCAGCAACTTCCCTGGCCAGCATAATCGCCAGACTTTTCGCCAATCGGACATAATGGGCCGACAAGTGACTCGTGCGACTCGTCCACCCACAACACTTACAGAACTGTGTGAACAGGTTGAGCAGTATTCGCCATCTGGATGCAAAAGTGCTTGCATTGCCCCCGTGGAGGCTACACCTCTTACTAATTTGGGTGTTTCAGCCTGGGTGGATACCTGTTATCTCTGAACCGCTTTACTTATTGATCTGCATATATAATCATTGCATGTACTCCATATGCACTGTAGCCACAATAAATCTTGAGTGAATTGGTTACCTCTAAAAGGGTGACCTAATTCTTTTCCGGCAGTGACGATAGCTTATCGAGCATTATACTGTGAACATCGAAAGTTGAGGTGATAGTCGTCCGACTTGTAAAAGTTCAGTTACGTGAAGTAAATAACCAAACAAGAAAGATGAAGCATTGTTAATTTGAGCCACGCTACAAGTATTTCGAGATACGATGACGACGATCCAGGAATATGGAGAAGTAATAAAGTTAAACCAGCATTATTTCTATTCTACAGAAAGGAAGATGGAACTCATCTAGTCAACTTGAGGTCAACACCAGGTAGAAGCAATCCATTAATGTAGTATTTGAATGTAGGAATGCTTTGAATATATCTGAAGTAACATTTTCGATATCTGGCTGTAGGAATTATTACTTGCATTTTCGAGTTGGTTAATTGTTTTCGTCGTATTATATTTTATTTTAATTTAATTTTTTGGAGTGGAATTATTTTTATTAAATTTGGTATTCCGAATTAAAGTTACCTAGTATTTTTATGTAGGTATTTTTAGGATTTGTGATTTCAATTGTGATATTTGGGATTTTTACGATGTGCGATTTAAATTTTAATCTTCATATTTTAGAGGCGATGATCGTTTCGTGATCATTTTACTTGAGTTAATTTTGAGAGCTGACATTATTTTAAATGGGTGGCAGATTTTTGAAATATATTCTAACGTTGAATATTAAGATGAATAAAGGTTCTAAGAAATACTTGAAGTATTATTGAGGAAAGCCTTATTGATGATTTTGGAAAAGTTATTCCACGGAGTTAAATATTTATGACAATGATGAAGGGAAACTATATAGCGAATATTTATGTCTGGAATAAGAATGTTGGAAGGCAGTTGTTGCATTATGGAACCATTGATAATAGACCTATTTTATTATTGTATTCATTATTTATTTAGGATCGTTTCAACCTCCTATGGGTTACGATTACACAACTTCCTTGGCTGTTGATGTTCATTCCTGTTACGCCAATACTCTTTCATTCGTTGGCTCACTCTTGCTCGTTCTTCGTCCGAGAACACCCTTCGAGTTCTATTGGGTTTCTCTACGGACAGATCTGTCACCTCCGCAATTTTCCATCTCAACACTTTTCTGTTTGCAATATCTCCCTCCTCAATGCCACATTTTTTTGAGATTCTGATAAACTTCTTTCAGCCATGGTACTTGAGTCCTTCTCTTTTCCTGAAAGATGAGGATTTTATTTGCAAGGCGTTCTGGTCCCATTCTTCTGAAGTGTCCATATATTGTTATTAGTATTATTATTATTATTATTTTTTATTTTTTTATTTTTTATTTGCGAATTGACCACTTCGGATCTCGCTACAATTTCATTTTTTCTTTGCCTGAAGTTTCCTCTACCTCCAGTACTCCTTCATATGGGCGCTATGCTGTTTCTTCTGCTCATCCGTCCAGGCTCTTCCCTTCTTTGTGGTTCTTGTGACGTGAAACCCTTCCAAATTTTGAATTATGTACCGAAATGTTTCCCTGTTTGACATCTGAAATTCCTAGATGTTGGAATTTTCGAGATCTTTTCGAACTTCCTTAATCCATGTCGTTGTTCTCTTCTTGTTCCACAGGTAGTCGAATAACTGTTTGGTTAGTGTAGTTTTGTCCATTCTGTACAAGTGTCCGAGAAACGATAACCTCCTGTTCTTCATGGTCTCTGAGATTCTCTCCACATTTTTATAGACTTCATTGTTGCTCCGAAGTTTCCAGCCGGTTTCAGTCTGGACTGGGCCCATGATTTTCCGTAGTATTCTTCTTTCTAGGATCTCTAGCTTCTCCAACTTGTAATTCATCGAGAGGCATTCGCTGGCATACAGGCATTCTGTTTTTACTACCGTGTTGTAATGTTTTAGTTTATTATTATTAATAATAATTTGAATTGCATTATAGTAAAGATCTAGGGTCTGTCATTAAGTTGACATTTTAGTAAAGATTTATATGAGCATAATTTTATCTTCAGAATATAGTCGATGGATTTACGTAGAGTTTTGCATTGTTAACGAAGTTGAGCTGCGAATTCACTTTTTAAGATTTGTTAGGAAGCTGAGGAATGGTATTCCAGCTTAGTGATGCATACATATGCAGTGTTGAGTGAAAGTGCCAATGTTTATGTTTGACATTGTTCCACGATATAAGTAACAAATAGGTGTTGATAATATGCAGTTTATAGTCGTCGATATGTGTGCATTATTCTCAGTGTGAACATCTACGATATGGAAGAGTTGATCCTTTGTATCGAGATGATAGTTAAGGTAAGTAACACGATCAGCTGTTTATGTCATGTTAGTGATATCTGCTCAAATCTTCATTATTAATGGATCATGGATATGAGAACACACTAGAAACAATGGCAATTTGATATATCAATTGAAACAATTTGTATTATTTTTATTAGTATTTCTATTCGAAGAAGAAAGTATAGAAGTGAACATAATCGTAATCTAGGCTTCATTGCACAGATTAGTAGTACCGATTCATGACTATGGCAATAATATTGACTAATGTTTGGTGCCAAATTCGAAAGATTGGGTGTATAATTGTAAAATAATGGGGGGAAAAGTAAATTTTTTTTTCAAATAAATTATTATAAATATTATTATAAATATTTTACGATAGATTGAATATTTTACAAGAATCATAGAATAGGGATTAATTACATTTAAGGAGCTTTTGTATAGGGTTCAGTGGTGTTATTGTAATAGCTAAAGGCCATTGCTAGTTAGCCTACTTTTCACATTTTGCAAAAATGAGGAAAAAATAGACTTATGAGATCGATCCGGGAAAATGTGTGTCTGTCTGTCTGTCTGGCTGTGTGTGTGTCCCCCCTATCAACTCCTAAACGGCTGCAGCAATCAAAACCAAATTTAGTATGTGTAAAGATGTGCACCGGAATATCTCACGTCCATATTTGAAAATGATGTCAGTGCTACCAACTGCTGAAAAAACGCATTAGAAATTTGAGCTCCATGTTGGATATCTTGCAAGGTATGCTTGGGAGCTATTCCAAAATTGGCACACATGTAGATAATACTATTTCAGTTTAATTTCCAGGAGGCCATACATGACAGTGTTGCCAAAATAATTTTAAGCCTTCTGATAAGTCCAATGTTTAAATGCATATAACTTCTACACTATCAATTGGATTTCAACCAAATTTTGTATGTAAAATGTGTACATAAACAGATATGACTGAGTGTATTCTTAAGAGCCACCAGGGCTGCCAACTGTTAATAATTGCTCTCTCTATTTTTTAAAGTCCAAATACCAATATATCGGAAAGTATGCAAGCCGACAGATTTAAACTATGCAGACGTATAATCTGACATTTTAGATTAATTTGGAGTAACTTATATACTTCAGTTCTATCAACATGATTATAAGCTTACTGATAGTACCAATTTTTAAATACATGTAAGTTCTATACTATCAGTTGGATTTCAACCAAATTTCGTATTTGCAATGTGTAACATAACAGATATGACTATAAGTATTGTTAAGAGCAATCAGGGCTACCAACTGTTAATAAATGCTGTCTATATTATTTTTACCTTAATATCAATATATCAGAAAGTATGCAAGCCAACAGCTCTAAACTTTGCACACGTATAGCACCTGACATTCTAGATTAATTTGGAGTAATTAATATAAGTCAGTGCTGCCAACATGATTCTATGCCTGCTGATAAGACCAATTTTTAAATACATGTAACTTCTATACTAACAAATGGTTTTCATCCGAAATTGGCACAACAAGATATCATAAAATTTCAGATTATTTCTGACAAGCACACACATGACATTGTTGCCAACATGCTTTTACGCGTGCTGATAGATCCAGTGTCTAACTGCATGTAACGTCCAATGGACTTCAACCAAATTTTGTATTCTGTACCTTAAGAGATGGAACTAAGAATATATTCAGTCACCAGGGCTGCCAACTGTAGTGCTCTATTAGGCTACATTATACCAGGTATATTTTGAAATAATTAGATATTTTGATATTACCAACTTAATTTCGTCATTATTCTAGATAGATTCATATACTGTAGAATAATCATTGGCATGAAAAGTAGGCTGTATAGTTCTTCACGGAACTTCTTGTTTTATGTTTGAAATAGGTATTTAAAAATACTCCTTTAACTATGGTATAATTTGATTCGAGTTTTAATTTATTTCTCAAGGCTGATTATTTTTATAATTGGCAAGTTTGTTTGATCATTGTTATTCGCTTTGCGATAGACAATATTAAAAGGGTTATTTGATCGGCGTGATTTTATTTTCTTTGCTGAACGTGTTTGTGAAATAAATATTTACAGGCACGTATTTGCGTGTTTCTGACATTTTATAGAAAATTTGTATTTTAATTTGCAATTAATTAGGGAGATATTGTGCTATAGTGGAGATGGGACTTATGGGCTCACAACTTTACCCAATCCTTGAGTGTTTGAAAGGGTTTCTCACTTTCCAGTTTATTTTGATTCCTAACCGAACCCGTAGTTAATCGTATACAATCATAAAGAGTAGCCGTCACCGCCTGTTTCGTTTGCCAGTAGCTCTTCGTGATTTTTCTAGCCAGGTACCACAAGTTGCTGCGATCCAAATCTTTCTTCGAATTCTGGCAGATTTCTCCGGATACGGGTACAACACGTACATGTAATGCAATCGTATTAATAGGTTACGCCACGTAATCTGCAATAGTAGAAAGTTAAATGAACACTATAAACTATGATTGAAGACTTCGACACGTATACTAACGTTCGAGGTAGAACAGTCTTGTTAACTAGTACCCGCGTAGCGCACAATGTCTACGTTATCTTCGTGGCTGAGGCGGTTCAAGTCCAATCTGACGTGGAATGAGAGACCAAGGAGAGTAGTGCTTCGAATCCAGCCGTAGACAAACTTTTTGAACGACAGTCCGTGCTCCATTTTAGTGGGGATATAATATCAAGTCACACTTACAATGTCACATTACCACATTTATTCACTTACGATGTATTCCTGTACAGAGTACGTTGAATTTTGCTAATTTCTGAAGAGAATACAATCGAATTAGTAGGTTAAGCAATGCGACATGTAATGACAGAAAGTTAAATTAATACCGTAAACAATGATTTATAACTTGAGCCACTTTTTATTGTGATCTGTATTATTATAATTATTATTATTATTATTATTATTATTATTATTATTATTATTATTGTGACACCGTTTTCTCTGTCACACATACTGCGTCCTAGAATGTGTCTCGTTGTATCATGTATCCATGTGGTGAAATGTTTCGCCACATTTAAGGCCCCTAGTCTACTTATATCTTTTTCCATTGGCCAGGACATTTCTATTTTGTCAAGCCTTGTCCTCGTCATTGGAGCCCCTCCACCTTCTTGGAGAGAGGATGTCTTTCATAGCTACGCATCTTGTTTTTGCGTGAGTTTCCCAACGCTCTTGTTAGAGAAGCATTCCTTCTTCCAATATCTGAAGCTCTTTGCCCACGTCTAACGCTACAGACCGTAAGTACGACTCAGTCACTTAAAGTATCTGCCATGCTGTCGTTTTAAATTTCAGTTTTACCATTTTAATTTTGTGCTCCCTTTTAATTTGTTTATATTTCCTTTTTGTATGATGTTGTGAATCCGATCCACGAACCCAAATCATTTTGCCTTTGTATGTGCCAGCTTAGCGAAGTCTTTGTGTTCGGCTGCTTTCCCTTCCTTTTTTGTGGATGTGATTTTATTTTTATCTGAATCTCTCAGATCTGAAATATATGCTAATTTTCTACGAGGCTTATTTATGCTCTCTGTTACGTCACAAACTTTCGTTTGAACGATCGTATCAGAGCTTATTTTATGTGAACTGTGTAAGCGGAGTTTCGGAACTAGGTTTTTACGTCTCCTACACACATGTTCCTTCCTTCTATGAAATATATGTAGGCGCTGGACACTGGTGTTTATCACGGTCCTGCTGTCGCACTATTTCTTATTTTCGTCTTACGTCGTGGTGAATTGGCATTTGTTCTGCTGTCGCATTATTTCTTATTTTCGTCGTATGTCGTGGTGAATTGGCATTTGTCTTGCTGTCGCATTATTTCTTATTTTCGTCGTACGTCACACAGTGTGTCGAATCCCATATCTAGGTGGAAAAAATTCACTGCCGCAAATGAAAGCAAAAACTGGCTCATTCGATATAGAACAAACCAGATGGTAACTTTCGGTCTGCATTTCCTCTGTCTGGTGCGTAGGAGGGAGCTTATAGGTGCTGAAACGTCTTCCTGGCAGTTATCAGTTCATTTGATAGGAGTTGTCGGAGTGAACCGAACGTTGTGATTCTAGTGAGTTGAACGAGGTGTTGTCTTCTGCAGCTCATGGAATAGTGAAAAGAGGTATGTGTTCGCACTTGTATGCGTAATACAAGCTTTCTGCACTAAATAAATTATTTACTTTATGAGTGCCTCATAGTGCCACTTTACTTTAAACGTCATTCGATAGGAAATTTAATGTAGATTCAGGATCTGTAGTGGTTCGGTTGCGCACGAATGTGCATGATGGTTTATTTTCGTATTTTCATTGACTATGTGGGCAATACTGCGAGAAGAATTTTTCAACGCGTTGCGGTCGTGTCGTAAAGACGGGCGTACTAACGTCATATTTCAATATGTTATGAATAAATTTGATCCTACAACTCTTACTGACATTCAGGTGCAGGAGCTAAGAAACAAAATTAAGTTGATATCCCATAATATTAACAAAAATGGGAGAGTGCAGGAAGAACAATGCCACGTAAAACTCCTGGTAATCTACCTAAGGAAGCTATTGAGTTACTTAATGGCTCCCAAGGAACTTTTACATCAAATGATGAAGACCAGTATAGCAATGACTACGATGCTCTGGACTCTACAGAAGAATCGGGTGACGAATGAACATTAGACATTTTGTTATTATTAAGGGGAATGAGATTAATGATAACATTGCTTGACGAATGGACGTTTTCTTTTTATTTGCAATGGGAGATATAGGCCTAATATTCAATATATGTTGTCTTTATTTCCATGCTTTTCTAGAGAAATAATATTGTTTTCGTGTGTGAAGTATGTTTACTAAAACTACATTTTGTTATAAATAAAATGTTTGCATGATTTTGACATTTTTTGGGGGAAAATAAATGTTATAGTTTGTGCATGATTCGTTGTTCTATGTTTAATAACAATTTAATATACGTTTTTAATCTGGATGATTTTACATACAGCGATTTCGTCTATTCCCTCAAATAAGGTATAGCAAGAATACTTGACTGAAAGTCTCATTGTTATTCATATTTTATCCAGTTTTAAATAGTATGTTTCCCACTGTCATAAACTATAATATACACATCCAAATCGTGATTTTTACTACCGAAAATGGATGATTCTTTTGTTGCTTTTGGTCATTTTTTACACCTCCCCTTACTCCTCACCCCTATATATTTACCCCCGTATATCGTACACTTTAGGCGATGCCAGAAATGAATTCAGCGACCTCGAAAACGGTATATTGCCAACTTTTAATAGAATCCCAATACTATTAACGAAGTTATTAATTTTTTCCACCTAGAATTGGGATTCGACACACTGTGCGTTGTGGTAAATTGGCATTTTCATATCTAATTGATTTCTTTCATTCTCGTGTCCCCTGTAATGTGACGTAATTGTATGTATTTTTCATTTTCCTAACTTTGTTGGTTAATTTTTCGCGTTACTTCCGCAGACTTTGCCATGTTGCATAATTCGATGTCACCCCTCCCCCACCCCCTTGTTCCTCCCCTTGCTTTCTAACCGCGTCCACCCCCACTTCCTGCTTCCTTCACACCTTTTTATTGACCACGCTCTCTGGATGTCATAACATCATATCGTGTCGTAGATGTGTTTTTACTCTGGGTATTCCGGTGTCAGATAGTCAGTTATCTTCGTAAGTAGACGTTCTTTTATTCGATTCCGTGAGCATCATCCATACTTTTAATTTTGGTTATTGAGCCACGCTTACTGTTTGGTTGCACATTAATTGTAAATAACATTTTTTTAATTTATCTTATTTTAACTTTGTTTGTGCTTGAGTTCAGTTACACGCTTCTCTCTTGTTTCTTTTTTGGCTACCCCTTTTCGCGTATTCTCTCTTGTTTCTGTTTTGGCCACCCCTTATTTGCGTATTCTCTTGTTTCTGTTTTGGCTACCCCTTATTCGCGTATTCTCTTTATTTATTAAGTTTGTCTTGATTATATTTAAGAGACCTTGTAGACTCTATAAGTTTACCTCTTAACTTGTATTTTATATTTTACTAGCTGACCCGGAAGACTTCGTACCGCCTCAATCGATAAATAATAGACCTAAACTTTTGTATAAAATAAACTTAAAACAAACAAAAGTTATCCATAATTAATTAAAAAATTGCTCGGTATGAATGAAGTTTTATAATTATTTTCGATTAATTACACATGATGTTGCTTACTTACAAAACAGATACTGTCTATTTATAAGGTTTCAATTTGATATTGACAGACACACACAGTTATGATACAGTCTGTTAATCAATTTAAAGCTTTCTGATAAACTATATTTTTGTTTTGTTTTGTGGTGCGTAAATAAACAAAGATGACGGTTTTCCGACGCGCGTACACGCGACGTATAATTGTCCATGCGCGAAACAGGGAAACTCCAAGTTGATTCCGAAAACTTCCAACGACTGCCTGACGATTTATTTCTGGTCATCGCAAAGGCTAAACGTACTGGAAATTGTAAACGTTTATAATCGAATGGTAAATCCGTTGGAAACATTGGTTTACGCTGCATCAAGACATCCTCTCCTTTGTATTTTCCTTTTATGATTGTTGCCTCAATGACGTTATTCATCACCTTTTTCACAGCCAGTCTTGTTCCATTGCACAGTCGAGGTTGATTAATGTTACGCAGCATGATGACAACTGATCCTACTTTTAACTGTAAATTGTGAGGTGGTAATCCAGGCAATTCCAGTGAATTTAAAAACTCCGAGGGATAGTTGACTACGTCATCATGGTTCATAACGGTGTCGACTGATTTGAAGGAAACCAACTGCCCCGGAAGAAAATTCTGAATGGTCGCATTGAGATCCTCGACATCTTCATTTTTTGCCGCCAATATTGTTCGTTCACCCAGCCAATTATGGTTATTGAACTGTTGCGCTATATCTGGGAAAACACGCTGAGTAAGCTCCTCTTTTGAGTCAGTGATGTGACAGAAATCTGTGGGTAAGGTGATGTATCCGGTCGAGGTGTCCACTGCAACTTTATTATTTCCAATGTCTAACAACTGCTTCGCAAACACATTTGCAGTTTCATCTTGTTGCAAAAATACTCGCATGTTAGTTGTTAATTGGAGTGTCTTTACGTACCGCCACAAATTCGATGACTTTAGGCATGCGTTTAGTTCATCAGCAACAGTTGATCGAGGAATAACTGGAAGAGTCTGACGAAAATCACCTGACAACAGAATCATGGCCCCACCAAAAATATTTCGGTTGTCACGAAGATCTTTCAACGTTCTGTCCAGTGCCTCCAGTGACTTCTTATGGGCCATTGTGCATTCATCCCAAACAATCAATTTGCATACCTGTAGGATCTTGGCCATTGCGCTATTTTTGGCGATGTTGCAAATTGGTGTTTCGTTGATTTGCATGTTTAATGGTAATTTCAATGCAGAATGTGCAGTTCGCCCGCCTTCTAGCAGAGTCGCAGCTATTTCAGATGAAGCCAACGCTAGAGCTACATCATTTCGCGATCTGATTCTTGCCAAACGCAATGAAATTAAGAACGTTTTTCCGGTTCCTCCGGGAGCATCAATGAAATAAATTCCACCAGATCCACTGTTCACAGCTTCTATCAAAGTGTCGTACGCAATTCTTAGTTGTTGATTTAATTGTGGAACATTTGTACGAACTGTTGCGGCCAAAGCTTCAATGTCGTACTGTTGTTCTCTTTGCAACTCGTGGTTTAATGCATCGTGCATATGACGATTGGGTGCTGTCATTCCCAAACACGACAATACTTTATTTTCCTTCAATAAACACATATCTTCTTTCATGATCAATGTCTCATTGTAAATTTCTGCAGTCATTTGTAGAGTAGGATTCAATGTTTGACGACGCACACGATGCAAAACATCCTCAGACATGTCATCTCTATACTTAACCCACAAATCTTTTGGATTCGAGGGTAAACATGTCGATAAGATAATCGCAAACAATGTACGAATTTGATGCGGCGATGAAGATATTACGGAATCCTTGAGCGTATCATCCCAGTGCGCATCGTTATCGAGTAAATGTAATAGATGACATGCCTCACGGTAAGTCGCACACAGCTGTCCATTAACTGTTCTCAGTTGTTCAAACGATGTTGGACCACGAAAATTCACCAACAACAACCGCAAATAATAACATTCAACGTTATTTGGATGTACTGTGTAGATGCGACCCAGAGCATCTGAATCAAATACATTCGGATATCCTTCAACTGGTTTTCGACGCTGAAACGATTTCGATGATGCATTCCATGTGTAATAGCGTGGCATGTCAGCATACAGCGAAGTGCGAGCAAAATCATCAGTTTGACAGACTGTGAAGACCGCGTTCGATTCATTAAAATAAACTCGTTGACCATTTTCTAAATGGACTGCCAAATGGACTACTGTAGGGTGTCTTTCATGGATCGCAAATGAAAAGATACGCCAAATTGCTTCGTTGCTACTTACATAGCGACCCATCTGGTACTGTTATACTTCGTCATTTGCATTGGTTACAGCGAAGACGGCCATATCGCTACCTTTGTTAACATATTTACATATGTACTTTATCGACATCACAGAGTTACAATATTCCACATTGATGTGAGGCTCAAAAGCTTTGGACAATATTGGCGAGTATGGCACAATCCAACGATTGTCTACATCAACATTTTGTTCTCTTAACTTCGCAATTACCGATCGCCCATTGCCCGCAACTGATCGCCGACGATACAATGGGTATCCATCATTTCCCGTTATGGTTTCAGCAATCAGGTCTCTTGGGTATCGCCTGGAACACTTGCCGTCGACCATACAGGGTGAATTGTAGTTGAAAACTCCGCAAGGTCCATGTATCATTTGTTTGGTAACTACTGCATGCAATTTTGGGTCAACTGTTTCATCAGGAATTTCAGCTGAAATTATGGAATCAATCTCATCTGACCTTATTTTGTCCACTAACCAGACTAAAATGTGCGCATGTGGCAGACCACGCTTTTGCCAGTCTACAGAGTACATCCAACAACGGACTTGGCCATACACGCGATGCTTTATGAAGAAATTCATGAGAGATTTTAATTTTTGTTTAAAAACTCTGGCAGTGATGCCATGTCTATCAACTGGTGTTTGGCTATGTAGCAATTTCCTCTTGGTTTCGGACCATTGTGGGTTACAGGTAAATGTAACAAATAAGTCTGGGCGGCCATAATGCCTAACATATGACATAGCATCCTGAGCATATTCGTGCATGTGGCGCGGACTTCCTATTTAAGTAGCTGGCAAAATTCTCATTCTTCCCACATTATTCACATTGCTATCGGCATTTATAGCATCGCGGAGATGAATGTATTCCTCTGATCGAAGCTGTCGTTGGTTCAAACGGATGTATTTCAATCGTTCAGTCTCAATTTTGACATACATGTCAACGGCAAACTGATGAAAAAGTCGTCGACACATCAAAATACGATTTACTTCACCTTCACGGATCATGAGTCTGTGTGAATAGAAATTCATAGCACTAACTTTTTTGTTGGTTTCAGAACCTGCATTCAAAAATGACAAATTTTTAATTTGTTACTTAGATGAATTGAATTTAAAAATATTATTTAATCTTGTTCAATCTAGTCACCTGTTACTTGATTTACCATTTTGATATTAAAATGGTATCCATCTTCCCCCTGCCAGATGATCAAAGGATATTGTAACGCATCATATGTCCGGTGTGTTTCAGATACACGTTTTAAAACATTATTCCGACGATGAAGCACAATATCTCTAGATTGTAAATTTTCTCCCACAATGACAACAGCCACTTCGTCAATGGTAGGTGATTTAAACCTCCTTGTGTGTTCACCGGCAGGTGTTTTGTCAGCTCGAATGACAATATTATGGCTGTCAGATGGCATCCGATCCAATGCTATTTTGAACATGTTTACTAAATTGTTGTTCTGATGAAGAAACATTTGTAATTCTTGGACAATGGTTCTCTTCACTGTTGGATTGTGAGCACAACGCTTATCAACTTCCGCATCTGAATTGCCCATAAAATAAATTTGAAAAAATTGATGATCTGCATCTGGTAGTAGTAACAGCACCCCCAGTAAGTGATAAATTTGTCCTTGTATCTGTAATTTTTTAAGATTTGTCCAATAATTATTTCCGATATATATTTTAATACAAGCTTGAATATTATAAAAAACTATTATGGTATAATACCATGAAAGTGGGCATGAAATTGTCCTATATAATATGTGTAGCGCCAAACGATGTCATCTGGAAACAGCTGTTATATATCTGAATGTTGGCCAAGAAATGCTTAGAATCATTTCCAATCCCAGAAAATAAAGAGCGTAAAGGATCTGGTGGTGGGACCAATTGTGGCAATTTTACTTTGCCTCCAGCACAACATAATCCAGTAGATTCACCACTGTATTTGAACGACTTACAATATTTACAAATTATTGTCATTTCCCCAATAATCTATTGCCGGATCATAGTGGAATGCAGCTCGTTCCAGAATCACAGGAGCACTGCGCCTGCGGAATCGCTCAATTCCATTATGTCGTGCTCGCTGTTGTTGTGTTTGATGTGCACGAAGTCGTTGCATTCTAAGCTTATCTACTTCATTGTCACTCACTAAAGAACACAATTCTGACATAGCAATACGGCTATTTCCTTGATCTGTCTTTCTCTGGTCATCAATGCGGTTAGCACGTGAGGTAGCTCTTCGCACATTTGATTGACTGCGACGATCTAAGTCAGGTCGTCTTCTCCTCGGCATCGTAAATTATAATTAATCAAAGTGAGAAAAGTTCTCGCGCACTTAGCAGTTAAGTGTCACTATAACAAAAGATCAACAAAAAAAAGGAGCACATAACTTGAAATGTCACTATCACAAAGGATCCCCAAAGTAAAGAAAGTTCTAGTTGATTGTCAAATGTCAAATATTATGGTTGCGTTCCGAAATTTAATTTGTTACGAAACTTAAGATTTATCAATCTACATAAAAATAATCTGAAAGATAGTTAACAACTTTCATATTTATTCACCTTTTAAACCTTCTCTGGACTTCCACAAATAATTGAAGACCAAAATTAGCCAAATCGGGTACAGCTGGCGTTGTAGCATTGTTTGTAGAAGTGCTTTTGGATTCCCAATATTTTTTTTTACTTTTCCGTTAACCACCTCTAAACTATTGTAAAGTTGATTTACTATCTCAAAAAAAATTACAGTCAGTCTGAAAGACTAGACGTTATATCATTTCAAATGACGCAAGCTACAAATGCTACACATGTTAGAAAGGCTCAGGAGGGCTTCTCGCTTCGCTCGAAGCCCCCAGGACTCTTTCAACAGACTCCATTACCCATTAACTTTGGCTTCCCGCGCGGGCACCTCTTTAAGGGTCACCCTGTAGTTGAGTCTGACATCTTCTACAACTCTTTAAGAGTCGCCCATTATTTGAATCTGATATATCGCAAACCTCTTTAAGGGTCACCCAGTTTTTGAATTGAATCTAACATACTGTACACCTCGTTAAGTGTCACCCTGTAATTTGCTCTGACATCCTGCACACCTCTTTAGGAGGTATTCTTATCTGGCATCTTGTATATCTCTTTAGAAGTCACCCTGTAATCTTGTGTGACATCTTGTACACCTCTTTAGAAGTCACCCTGTATTCTTGTCTGACATCTTGTGCACCTCTTTAGGAGTCACCCTGTATTCTTCTCTGCCATCTTGCACACCTCTTTAAGAGTCACCTTGTATTCTTATCCGGCATCTTGTACATCTCTATAGGAGTCACCCTGTATTCTTGTGTGACATCTTGTACACCTCTTTAGGAGTCACCCTGTAATCTTGTCTGACATCTTGTGCACCTCTTTAGGGGCCACCCTGTATTCTTCTCTGCCATCTTGTACACCTCTTTAAGAGTCACCTTGTATTCTTATCTGGCATCGTGTATATATCTTTATGAGTCACCCTGTATTCTTATCTGGCATCTTGTATATCTCTTTATGAGTCACCTTGTATTCTTATATGGCAGCTTGTACTGTATTTTGCTCTGACATCCTACACACCTCTTTAGGAGGCACCCTGTATTCTTATATGGCATCTTGTATATCTCTTTAGAAGTCACCCTGTATTCTTGTGTTCACCTCGCTCAAAGCCCCAGGTCACTCGACGCCAGGCCTCTTTCAACAGACTCCAATAACCATTATCGTCTGCTTCTCGCTCCCCGCGTGAGCATGACGTCACGTTCCCGCTCGCTCCCCGCGTGAGCATGAAGTCACGTTCCCGCGCAGCTGCATGACGTCACTTCCCGTGCGGCTGCATGACATCACGTCCGTCTCCGTCCCCGTGTCCGTGTCCGTAACGCATAACGATGGACCCCAACCATAACGACGAGGTCGACAAGATCATTTGAAATGATAAAATCATGGGAGCGTGCTCAACAGCTCACCAAAGTTTCATCGTAATGAAATGAATGGTATATGAACGCATGGTTGAAACGATTCCTGTGCTGTCACTCTTTAGAAGAATATACTCGTGCGCTACCAATTGTAAAATGGATTTACTAAATCAGAAATCTTTGCGGTAGTGGAAACAGCATTTCTCCAAATTTCATTGCAATCGCATGAATGATATATGAACGCATATGGCATTTTTAGCCTACTTTTCACATTTTGCAAAAATGAGGAAAAAGTAGACATGAGATCGGGCAAATGTGTGTGTGTGTGTCTGTCTGTCCTTCTGTCTGTCTGTCTGTCTGGCTGTGTGTGTTGCCCCCCCCCTATCAACTCCTAAACGGCTGCAACAATCGAAACAAAATTTGGTAGGAGTAAAGATCTATACCTGAATATCTCACGGCCATATTTGAAAATGATGTCAGTGCTACCAACTGCTGAAAAATCGCAATTGAAATTTGAGCTCCATTTTGGATATCTTGGAAGGTATGAATGGGAGCTACTTCAAAATTGGCACACGTATAGATAATAATATTGTAGTTTAATTTCCAGGAGGCCATAGATGGCAGTGTTGCCAAAATGAATATAAGCCTGCCGATAAGTCCAAATTTTAAATGCATATAACTTCTACACTATCAATTGGATTTCAACCAAATTTCGTATGTGCTATGTGTACATAAACAGATATAACTGAGCGTATTCTTAAGAGCCACCAGGGCTGCCAACTGATAATAAATGCTCTCATTTTAAAAAATCCAAATACCGATATATCAGAAAGTATGCAAGCCGACAGCTTTAAACTATGCACACGTATAGTACCTGACATTCTATATTAATTTGGAGTAACTTATATACGTCAGTGCTACCAATATGAGTTTAAGCCTGCTGACAAGTTCAACTTTAAATACATGTAACTTCTATACTATCATTTGGATTTCAACCAAATTTCGTGTGTGTTATGTAAACCATTACAGAAATGACTATGCCGATTCTTAAGAGTAACCAGGGCTGCCAACTGTCAATAAATACTGTCTCTATTTTTGTTACCCTAATATCAATATATCAGAAAGAATGCAAGCCAATAGCTCTAAACTTTGCACACGTATAGTACCTGGCATTCTAGATTAATTTGGAGTAACTAATATAGGCCAACGCCAGTGCTGCCAACATGATTCTAAGCCTGCTGATAGGTCCAATTTTAAAATGCATGTAACCTCTATACTAACTAAAGGATTTCATTCAAAATTGACACAACAACAGATCATATTATTTCAGATTATTTCTGTCCAATACATGTATGTCATTGTTGCCAACATGATTTTACGCGCGCCGTTAGTTCCAATGTTTAACTGCATGTAACGTCCATGCTATCCATTGGACTTCAACCAAATTTTGTATTCTGTACCTTAAACTAAGAATATATTCAGTCACCAGGGCTGCCAACTGTAGTTCTCTATTAGGCTACAATATGCCAGGTATACAGTATTTCAAACTAATTAGAAATTTCGATATTACCAACTTAATTTCGTTATTATTCTAGATAGATCCATATAGATTAATCATTGGCATGAATCTTAAATTTTAAGAAAAGTAGGCTCTTAAGTTCGTCACGGAACTTCTTGTTTTTAAACGATACGCGCGCCGTTACCTATTTGTTGAATCTACTCGTGCGCTATCTATTGTAAAAAGGATTTACTAAGCCAGAAACCTTTCCTGGAGTGTGCACAACAATACAACCAAAGTTTCATAGCAATCGGATGAATGGTATATGAACGCATACTTCCACAAATAATTCAAGACCAAAATTAGCCAAATCGGTCCAGCCGTTCTCGAGTTTTAGCGAGACTAACGAACAGCAATTCATTTATATATACATATATATATATATAGATACCTTTTGTGCGCTTATTTTTATTAGCCTACTTTTCACGTTTTGCAAAAATGAAGAAAAATTAGACTTATGAGATCGGGCAAATGTGTGCCTGTCTGTCTATCTGTCTGTCCTTCTGTCTGTCTGTCTGGCTGTGTGTGTGCCCCTCCTATCAACTCCTAAACGGCTGCAACAATCGAATCAGATTTGGTAGGAGTAAAGATCTATACCTGAATATCTCACGGCCATATTTGAAAATGATGTCAGTGCTACCAACTGCTGAAAAATCGCAATTGAAATTTGAGCTCCATGTTGGATATCTTGGAAGGTATGAATGGGAGCTATTTCAAAACTTGCACCCGTATAGATAATAATATTGCAGTTTAATTTCCAGGAGGCCGTACATGGCAGTGTTGCCAAAATGATTATAAGCCTGCTGATATGTCCACATTTTAAATGCATATAACTCCTACATTATCAATTAGATGTAAACCAAATTTCGTATGTGCTATGTGTACATAAACAGATATGACTGAGCGTATTCTTAAGAGCCACCAGGGCTGCCAACTGTTAATAAAAGCTCTCATTTTAAAAAATCCAAATACCCATATATCAGAAAGTATGCAAGCCGACAGCTTTAAACTATGCACACGTATAGTACCTGACATTCTATATTAATTTGGAGTAACTTATATACGTCAGTGCTACCAACATGATTCTAAGCCTGCTGAGATGTCCAACTTTAAATACTTGTAACTTCTATACTATCATTTGGATTTCAACCAAATTTCGTGTGTGCTATGTGTACCATAACAGATATGACTGCCGATTCTTAAGAGTAATCAGGGCTGCCAACTGTTAATAAATACTGACTCTATTTTTGTTACCCTAATATCAATATATCAGAAAGTATGCAAGCCAACAACTTTTAACTTTGAACACGTATAGTACCTGGAATTCTAGATTAATTTGAAGTAACTAATATACGTAAGTGCTGCCAATATGATTCTTAGCCTGCTGATAGGTCCAATTTTAAAATGCATATAACTTCTATACTAACTAATGGATTTTATTCAAAATTGACACAACAATAGATCATATTAATTCAGATTATTTCTGAACAATACATGTGTGTCATTGTTGCCAACATGATTTTACGCGCGCTGTTAAATCCGATGTTTAACTGCATGTAACGTCCATGGTATCCATTGGACTTCAACCAAATTTTGTATTCTGTACCTTAAGAGATGGAACTAAGAATATATTCAGTCACCAGGGCTGCCAACTGTAGTTCTCTATTAGGCTACATTATGCCAGGTAGACAGTATTTCGAACTAATTAGAAATTTCGATATTACCAACTTAATTTCGTCATTATTCTAGATAGATCCGTATAGATTAATCATTGGCATGAATCTTAAATTTTAAGAAAAGTAGGCTCTTTAGTTCGTCACGGAACTTCTTGTAATATTTTAAATACATCATAAGTAGCTTTATTTCGCTTAATTTCTTTTATTTGTAATTTTAAGTACCTGGGTACTCCTTGTTTTATCCTTTTTGATTTTCGTAAGTCTCGGTTTCGTATTGTCCACGCCTCTGGGGTCTTCGATTAATTATTCGAATTCAATTTCTTTTGATTTTGCCCTGAGCAATTTTATTCATGTTGATTCGGCTTTAATTTAAGGAAAACTTCCTCTCTTTTGGTTTGCAAACCATGCCCAGCGGTAAACCAAAATAGGTCCTGATGTACCCACTTACCTATTTCCCTGTCGTGACCTACCTGGCCTGTGAGACGTTCTGGCAGGTTGACAGCTCCTTGACGATTTTTCCCTCCTAGCCGAGCGGTTTACTAGTTAAGGGAACTTGAGGTTTTGTAGACTGGTCCCGGAACTTCCGGAATAAAAGACGATATTCCCTTGAACTACTGCCGATTTATTATGCCCTTGGCAGTCGAAGTATATATACACTATATACAAATTATGTGAAGTTACTGCTGGAAGTGCACGCAGGTCTGTATTAGCGCTACTAAGTCTTTACTGCTACTTTACATTTAGCATGTCTCCGCGAGGCTGAATTCTGCTCGCGTGCGTTACGACGTTACTCTGGCGAGAACTGAGGCGTGAGAACTACTACAACTACTCTGCAAGTCTCTGCGACTACTCTGCAACTCTCCTGTAATAACTCGGCCGCTCGCCATTTTGGATACCATTATATTCAACTGGAGATGACCCGGAGTCCATCTCTCCCTTCCACTGAGGCCTGGTCCATTCCACCCCCCAGTGCCTGGCAGGTGCTGCTCCCTAAGGTAGCGGCGACTGCCCATACTCGTGTCTACGTGACATCCAAGGTTCAATTTCTGGCCTGACTTGTGGCTATGAATCACTCTCTCCACAATACAAAGTGCTCGACCAAACGTACTCCTGTACCATCAATATTTACAGACCTCGGTACACATCCTGGCTCCAGCAATCTTATTTCCTCCAGAAATACATCTCTGGCTTACAAATGCTCACATCCAACTTAGTAATAATAATAATAACTCTATTGCCCTTATGTATAATGTTCCTTCGAACCGCAGTCCTGGGTTCTGAACCATGGAGGCTCACAGTCACGACACCTCCCTCCCCAGGGAAGAAATGGGTGCAATCTTCCTTGCATTCATTTCTGTCCCAATATTACACTCGGTTACTGTCGAGTCGTAATGATCTGCGACTTTGCGTTGAGGGTGAAGGCTGTAGTGCGACCTGACTCGCACTCATATCTGAATCTACAATAGCCCTTGTAGGCGTACCGAAGCGTCCTTCAGCAGGCCTAGAGTGTAATTCCAGGATTTCCTCAGACATCTCCGGGCGTCCCCGAAGTTGCCTGGGACGTTGGAATATCGTAATATCCTCATCTGAAGTCTTAGCCTTACCTTCCCTCGTAATTACTGTTTGCCTCATGCAAATATTTGGGCAATGTGACCTTGCATCATCAAACCATTTTTTGGCTGGAAACCCTAATTTAGGGCAATCACAACAACAATTGCAACAATAGCACCATAAAATTATCCCAATTGTACCTACCATAGTTAGTACAATATACTTATATACATTGAAATGTTTATACATCATCTGACTCTGTATTTCTTCTTCTTGTTTTCTTACCAAATCCTCCACCTCTTCTGTTTTGTGCGTGGCCCACTTTAAATCATTCACATGATTTAACAAATTATTCAGTGGCAGTTTATTAACCTCCGGTACCTGCTCTAACTTAATCTCACTACCAATCTGCTCGCAGCAGTCATAATTAAGTATCAAATCTGGCACTAAGTCCTTACCTCGAGTAGTGTTTATTTTACCTACCCCTTGTACCTTACTATGTGGGCTGTACAACGTACACCCTGGACTTAACACAACAATACCTGTGCCAGTTAGTCCAATATCACTTGTAGTGTCCTTACACATGCAGGTGACCCTTGTCTCACCTGGAGACACATAAATATACCTGTTTTCCCTTATAGGTATCCACAGCAATCGCTGTACTGGTAGTACTCTCTTATCGCAATTATCCGGTACCTGGCTAACTCCACTGAGTATCTTCACTGCGCAACTGTCTTGCGAGTGAACCATATTAACAGGGAACTGAGCATGACACAACCTCCACGTGGCAGACACTACCTTACACTGCCTCACCTGTTCCCTATCTAATTGCGCAAATGTCTGCTTTTCTTTGCCCATCAATATATAGTCCTTGGCCTCTTGAATGTACACAAAATGGTGGGGATTACTCTTCATATAGGTGGGGAATGGGATCATATGATACACACTATAAACCACTCTGTCTGTAAGGGGTGTCCTTATGACATACACAAGATAATTTTCACCTGTAAACACTTCCACTGTGGCCACCTTGTAGACTAGGTAACCGTAAGCTGACCTTAATTCAAATGGCAAGGATAACCCTTTTGGAAAATCCTCCTGGGCTTTCTTATAACTTTCTATGATGTCATCCGGTGATATTATCTGTACCTGGATGACTCCTACCTGTGCATTCATAATGCCTGACAGTACCACACTGTACTGCTCCTACAGCTGTACAAGTAAGCCTTCTATCTCAATTAAATGCCTGTTTAATGAGATTTCTAACTCTGCTTGCTCAAATGCTTCTGTAATCCGAAGCGTACTATAGGACAAATATGTCCTGATTTCATTTAAACCCTGAGTCAACCTCTGCTCGTTTGCAGTTACATCGTAGATGGTGCTGTTCATTGTTTGTAACGTGGACTTAACCACTAACAACTGTTCTTTAGTGACCTTAATCATTGCGAGTTGCTCTCTTTCTAACTCACTTATTTGTGACTCATACTTATCTGCATCATCCTGACTTAATGTTTCAAATAACGCTTTGGCTATTGAACCTACCTTACTGACATTTCATCAAAATTTTTATCTACTTCAAAATCCAAAGTCTCAGAAGACTTTGCTTCGCATCCTGGCTTAGGCATGCGGCTACAAAACTATCAGCAGTGTCATACACTAAGTTCAAAAACTTGCTCGCTTGACTTCGAGTTCTGTTACATAGAGACTCGGCTTCACATCCCACTTCGGAGATGTGGCTCTACCATGTCAGCTGTGCCACAAGCTGACATTCACTTTCTACTACCCTCGAGTTCTGACCTCTGTTCGTCTGACTGTTTAAAATTTCTAATACTACCCAATTTTGTTTTCCGTAGCTTGGCGGGGTATTAAAGAACCCTACCAGCAGCTGTCGCTAACTCCTAGTTGCCATTGAGACGAAGGGGTGTGTAACTTCGTCGTGGCCAAAATTTGAGGTTCTGACTCTTCGCTTTCCTCAAATGTGCCTCTTAGAGCACTTCTTCTCTACTTGCTATACACACGTATATGTCACTTAATAATTTGAACCTATAACACAGGTGTCTCTGATTCACCCTTATGCCATTGATTGGCTGCCGTCTATTATTAAAGGCAGGCCTCTGCATACCTGGGGCTGCCATTAACAACACACGGCTCAATTACATAGAGCTACTCACCGGGATTCTCGCCTGCCTGACCAGTAGGTCATCGTGGTCATCAGGCATTGCCTCTTTTCTGTCGCCTCTTACGACACAGCAGGCTCACTGTTGGGGGTATTCTAACACCAATGATCACGTGTCTAAACGTTCCAATGGTTCCCGCCACCCACACGGGGGCTTAGCTTCCTCAGCATGGCCGCTCCGGGGCCACTATGGACATCCCTGTATTTCGCCTTACATAACTCATGTCCCGCGGTGCATTATCTAGGCTGCTCGCCTCTGTTGTCCGCTGTTCAAATATTATTGTGTGCCTACTGATAAACTACATTGACTCCATGCGCACACAATCTCTTACAGCTGTGTTACCCTTAGCTGTCGCTGTATTTGCTAACCGTTATACATCCTTACCCCTTAATCCGTTCTGTGCTGCTTCTGCACTAAGCCGGGTTCTAAACCCGTTGGAGTCCTTTTACAAGTACATTTTCAACCGATTCTTATGCACCTTAACTCTTCTGCCTTTCTTATTAATCAGCAGGGTACAATTTACCCCTGAAACGTCGACGACCTCATAAGGCCCTACAAATGGCGGACTTAGCTTTTTAGATCGCCCTCTTCGCAATGCATCATTACGCAAGAGTACCTTGTCACCAATTCGAAATGTGACTTCGTTCTGCTTTTTATCGTAGTTAGCTTTTTCCAACTCCTTACGCTCAACTAGCGTCCTCCTAGCGGCTTCATGGTTCCTCCTGAGCTGTGACGTCAGCTCCTCTACCACATTCTTATGTTCGTTAAAATCCACCTCAGGTGGCTTTTGCAATATACCTGGTATATTTGCCTTCTTCCCAAAAATAAGCTCGTAGGGTGTGAACCCTGTACTAGTACTCTTGGTAGTATTATACACAAAGCTCGCTGTGGGCAGATATTTATCCCAGTAATTTTGTTCACTTGAGCAAACATAATGCCTCAGGTACTCTGCTAGTACCTTGTGGGATCTCTCTACGCTACCGTTGGATTGTGGTCTGAAAGCGCTTGTGTTTGTTTTTCGAATTCGCAATTTCTTGCAAAGTGCCTTGAACACTTCGCTCATGAAGTTACTACCCTGGTCAGTGAGAATCTGCCCCGGTATCCCGTAAATGCTTATAACATTATTAATTAGCGTCCGTGCCACTGTTTCAGCCTCCTGATTCGGCATGGCACTAGCTACCAAGTACTTCGACAGTTGGTCCTGGCATGTCAAAATATACTTATTGCCAAGCTCTGTCACCGGAAGTGGACCCACCACGTCCAGAGATACCTTCTCAAAGACCGTGCTAGGGGTGTCCGTAATTACCATCGGCGCTCTAACGTCTGGTCTAGTCCCCTTATTCTTTTGGCATGAAGGACACGAGCGTATATAACGCTCAATGTCGCCTTTCATTCCCTTCCACTGTAATCGTTCGCGTACCCTGGCGTACGTGCGGGCTATTCCCTGGTGTCCTCCAACCAAGGAATCATGACACTCCTTCAGGATGGCCAATTTCTCAGCCTCCTGCAACTCGGTTATCTCGGGTAAGCTGTCTTCGGGCGTGGACTCCTCTGCGTTAGCGTCCTCGGAGACCTCACTACCGTCTGCTTCAATTCCCTCTACCGTAGCGTCCTCGGGTTTTGAAGTCGTTGCTACCCTCCTACGAGTTTCCATATGAGTGGCCACGGCCGCCCCCTGCCGTGACTCGTGCCCAGCCGAGTTGATCACTCGCGCTTGACACCGTGCATCAGTGGGATTCCTGCTAAGAGCATCAGCATTGCAGTTCTGCTTGCCCTGCTTGTAAATGATTTCAAAATCATACTCTGCCAATTTCAATCGGAACTTTAGCAGGCGTGACGATGGGTCCTGAACATTGAACACCCACTTTAGCGGCTTGTGATCTGTCACCACTGTGAAATGCCGTCCGAACAAATACGGCCTGAAATACTTTACAGCCCAAACAATGCCTAGTAATTCTTTTTCTGTGACACTATAATTTCTTTCTGCCTTATTAAGCGTCCTGCTTGCATACGCTACGGGGAGATCTTTACCCACGGGCCCTTGTGACAATACGGCCCCCACTGCTTCGTTGCTAGCATCTGTGGTAAGAACGAATGGCTTTTCAAAATCTGGATACTGCAATATAGGCTCTTCAATGAGTTTTTGCTTTAGCGCTTCGAACGCTTCTTCCTATGCATTCCCCCACACGAAGGGAACGTCCTTCTTCACTAATTCATATAGTGGCTTCGCGATCTTACTATAATTGGGTATAAATCTCCTATAATACCCACTGAGTCCACAGAATTGTTTAATCTGGCGGCTCGTGGTAGGCCTCGGAAAATCCTTCACGGCCTGCACCTTTCGTGAGTCTGGTAAGACTCCCCCTTCAGTAATTACATGCCCTAAGAATGTCACTTCAGTCCTCAGGAACTCACACTTGTCTGGCTGGAGCTTCAACGTGTTTTCTCTCAGCCCTTGAAAAACATCTCTCAACTTAGCATTGTGCTCCTCTATTGAGCTACCATACACTATTATATCATCTAGATAGCACAGACACTGAATACCTGTTGGTGCATTCTTGGAATACACGGTACCTGAGATTATAATTTTCAATGCTTTTGGATGTTCTTTCCTTCCTCTTTGTCAGACACCAACAGTGATCTTCTGTTCTCTCTTAGGGGTTCAGGTCGCTTATATTTTGTATGAGTCTGTTCCAGATATATATTCTGTGACCCACCTAGCGTCATATAACAGCGAATCTCTGAAGCTCCTCAACTCTTCCTCGCGCAAGAGGAATTCCATATCCATTTGGCTACCAGATCCTGTTATCATCGCCAGCTATTTTCTCCTGGAGCAAGAGGACTACGTCTACTTCTTTACTCACCAGGCTGCGCTAGTATCATCTGTTGTCAACTCTTTGAAGACCGGCTCAGCAAGAGATCAATTTTTTGTTTTAAAGTTGGTAATGCTTATATGTTCTCCTTTTGTCTCCTACCCCGCACTTTTCTCCCCTTCCTTGGTCTCTCCGTGCTCCGTTGAGCAGCTCTCACTTCTCAGTCGGCAGTTGACTCGATCAGTTAAAGCTCCCCTCGAGCTAGCTTCCTCAAACCAAGAGGCACACACTCTTCTACGCCATGTTGGCTAGGTAGTCATCAACGGAAACTTCGACTTCAACATGAAATCAAGATAAGTACCATTTTAAAGGTTTTAACCTCATCTTCATCATTTTATCTACATGCTTTTAGTTATATTTTATAGACAGTGTGAAATTATTTACTTTGGGGCAAAAATCATTCTTCGTGGGATTTGCCATGTTGAGCTTTTGCTTGTATAAGCCAACCTTACTAAAAAAGAGCTTTTCTTAAGGTATTCAAATGAGAAATCTTCTCGCTACGTGGGATATTATCTAATACCCGCTGTCTATAATTCATCAAGCTAGTTCCTCCGTTGGACTTTCTTAACCCCATTTTACTACTAAGGTCGTTCTGGAACCTTCGAGATCTTGTACTCTATCTGCGAGTCTTGCCGTCAAGTATTTTTCACTCACTTGTGACAATAATAATTAAAACGAGGAATCTTCCTTACAAATTTTTGTAATAGCTAACTTTCTTCCACCGCTGGAACCACTGGAATGTTTTACGGTACATTTAATTGGAAATCACAACTGGTTCAAGAAATAGACTCTCACCTATATAGTGCAATCAGTTATTTCCATAATTGCAATAACTTTCTTTCTCATAAACTTCAGTGTTTCTATAGTGAACTTTGCATCCATCTTCATAGACTACAGTGATAACCAGTGCTTGCTCCACGTTTCTACCGCGTCGCGATCGTCCGGTTATATTAAATACGGCCATGAACATTGATCCTATATCCCAATGATCTTTCCTCAACCTTCTACTAACCACCATTATTAATAAAATTGTAACTTTTCTATAAGGTGTCACTCACGAAGTGCCCTTCCAACTTTGCTAGTTTAACATTAATTAAATTCTGCATAATTGCTTGTGTGATACAAGTTTCAAATCACATTGTTCCTTTCCTATAATCAGGGAAAACAATTCTTTCAACTCTTGAGTGAGTTATTTTTAGGTCTCACGAAATGTAAACTGCCCCATTTGGCTCGTGATTTCTAATTAAACATAGGAAGTCTAGAACCTTCTTTTTGATTACCTCTGCAGGTTTCACAGTAAGTGACCTGCCCTCTTTTGTATAATTCTCATAAAGTAATTCTGTTTAAATATAAGAAGTTGTAGTAACTTCTATTTTATGCTTTATGTTTTCCTTGTTGTTATTTTCGAATTTGTTATTCTCTCTAGAATGTTCTCTCAGAAATTTCTTACAGTACACTTCTTGTACTCAATTTAATGTTTAAACTTTAATCATTTCATTGCCTTTTTAAAATCTTATCAAGGTTTTAGTACTAGGTTTAAAACCTTAAGAATTGTTATTTGCCTAGACCAATTTCTGAATGTTCTTGGAGGTCTGCGACCCCAAATTGTTAACAAGATTGCAAAATATTTAATTGTCAAAAATATTAACTTCTTTAAATTGTTAAATAAATTAAATATTTGTTTTTGGATTCATCATTTCTCTGATACTACAGTTAGGCAGGATCCTGGCTTTCCTAGCTCTTCCTAGGTTTATGCCCTCGTTCATACTCAATAAAGCTTTTACTATCTGTCTGGCCAGACCATCACCCTTCCCTATAGTACTTTTATTCGTGCTTGGAAGGAAATACACTAAAGCCTTTCTCTGGCAAACTGCCCAAGTCTTAGCTGCGGTTCCCGTCAGCTTCGACCAAGCTCGTACCCACTTTAGGTATCCGAGCACGGATTTGCGGTGGCAACCGCTTCTAAATGTATTGAAAGTCAAATTCATAACTTTTGTGGGACTCTCCTCCTATTTTTCTATCCTTTTTCTCCAATCCAAAATCTACTACCTTCTCTTAATCATCTTCCCTTGGTGAGTGGGTTATTCCTCAGCCAATAAACTACCCAAAAATTGGTACCAGAAACCCGGGAGAGTCCATTTTTTATTTCTATTGTTTGTCAAGTGTCATTTGACAATACTTTGCAAATTATTAATATCTGCTTTGGATTTTTCAGCCATAATTACATCATGCAAAGCCTGTGAACGGGAAAGAGGCCGCTCCTGTCTCCTTTGGGGTGTCCTGTTCTTTATACCCATTTGCTGCTGCAAACTTGACAGCATCTCCAAGGTTCTACAGTTTCGTGAGTTGTATTTCAATTTATTCTCTTTATCATGGCTCCTACTGAAAAAGATGAAACTCTCATTGCTAGACGTTCTTCCTATAAATGGCAACTCACTAGATTCAGAAATTTTATCAACAAGTTAAATCCCGCCGAGTGTGATTTAGATATCTTAACACATCGCCTTAAGTTGTACGAACGGTCTTATGATTATTATGATCAAATTCAAACCGAGATTGAATCCGCTTGCCCAGAACTTCAATCGGATCGGGACGAGGTCGAACCCTTGTACTTTGAAGGGATTGCCAAGGCCCACCAATTGATTCGCAATATCTCAGAACCGGACACTAAGGTCATCAATCCGGCCCAGTTCGCACCCGCTTCAGTTCACAAGAACAAACCGAAACCGTTACTTCCCAAGATAAGCCTACCGCACTTCTCAGGCAAGGAAGGTGAATGGTATTCTTTTTACGAACTTTACTGCTCCCTAATTCATGAAAATATCGAGATCCCAGACATACATAAATTTTACTTCCTCCGTACTTCTTTGGAATGTGAGGCCTTAGCCTTAGTGGAGTCACTGCCTTTAAGCACAGACAACTACCACATCGCCTTTAATCTCCTTAAAGAGAGATATGGCAATTTACGTTTGAGTGTAGCTCGCCACATACGTTGTCTTTTCAACTTGCCAGCCGTCAAACCTAATGACGTCACCTCTTTAAGAGACCTCTTAGATTCTATACAGTTGAATGTCAGAGCATTATACCAACTCAAGCAGCCTGTCCAAACATGGGACACCATACTCATTCATCTGGCTACATCAAGATTCGATTTTTCAACTTTAAAGGCTTGGGAAATTGAACTCGCTCGCAAGGAAGAATTTTCCTTCGAACACTTAATCTCGTTTCTTAACAGCCGATGCCAAGTCCTTACAGCACTCGCATTTCAGTGCGAAAAGGTTGAAACGAATCCTCAGTGTCAAATTTTTGAAAAAAAACTTGCTTCTTCAAAGGGACATCAGCCCCCATCTGTCGAGAACAAGCAAACCCGTTCTTCTTTCAATCATGCAAGAGAAGATATCAGGCCGCTCAACAAATCGTTAAAATGCACGCTCTGTAAAAAGCTTCACACATTGTATTCGTGCAAATCCTTTAAAGAATTGTCTGTCGAAGATCGAAGGAAGTTTGTCTTGAATAGCAAACATTGTTTCAATTGCTTGTCACCTAAGCATTCTTCTTCAAACTGCTCGTCATCTAATCTCTGTTTTCATTGCAAAAAACCGCATCATTCTTTATTGCACGTTCATGACAAATCGAGGTCATCAGCACCCGCCTCTTCAAGCTCCATGCAGAGCAGCTCCGAACAAACTAATGCTTCTTCCTGCATTTCCAACGCCGAAACTTTTCATAGTGCGCAAACCCTTTTGACCACTGTACAATTCGAAATCCAAGATAAATTTGGAAATTGGTTTAGAACCCGTGGTCTTCTCGATTCCGCTTCAACTCATAACTTTGTTTCGCAATCGTTGATTAAAAAACTAGGTCTTTCGTCATCGCCTACTTCTATCAATGTGACCGGCATTGACAATTTGAAAACTCAAGTTTTGCAGTCTTCAAAATTGAAAATCAGAGACGTTTGCCAAAGAAACACCAATCTTAATTTAAACTTTCTCATTCTTACCAGTATTGGCAAGGACACTCCAAGTCACTCCATTAATACCTCCGGATTAAACATTCCCTCGCACTTAAGGTTAGCCGATCCTCAGTTTAATGCTCAAGGTCCCATTGATGTACTTTTCAGTGCCAATGTTTTTTGGAAGTGCCTTCGCAAACAAACACGCAAGTTATCTTCAACCGTGGTCGCCAGAGACACCGATTTTGGTTGGGTTATTACTGGTGAAATCAAACATACCAGCGTTCAAACCAAAGCGCAATGTCATTTCGTTACAGCTGACATAAATCCCATTTCTGAAAAAGAGAACGCTCATGTTTCAGATCTCAATATTTTTGAAAAACACTTGCCGAAACGATGTCTTATCGTGAACAACTACACTACCTCTGTAAGTTGTTTAAATGGTTTTTCCTTCTTCCCGCAGAAGATGGCAATTCAAGTTCGCCTTGCTTTGTGTTATTTCGTTTACCTTCTCATGTCATTTTTTATAGCAGGTAATTGCTTAAAATTTCTATTGAAAACTATCTTCCCCTTGTGTAAAACTATGGCTATCAGTCACCATCACTTTGCTGTGAGCTATGTTTCACTTCTTTCGTTATTTATAAGGATGGCCCCGGCCGGCTCCTCCCCCCTTCCTCACAATTGGAAGTCGCTTATGAAACCGCTTGAAAATCTGAATTCTATAGCATCTAGAATAACTATTCTTATGCATAACCTTCTTCTCAATGTCCCGGCTTCTCTTCCTATTTCGGAAGAATCAAGCTTTTTCCTGTCGAAAATTGTCGGATTCCGTGATCCTCTCAATCATGCGAAATTGATTTCCTACTTTATTTCATATGGCTTTAAATTGTTTTTTCACGTCCAAGTTACGATTGACTGCATGCCGGTCAACCTGAATATCTGCTTTAAGTTACAGCTGATTCAACAAGTGTTTGTTTATTCCGAACTGCTTGTTTTTCAAACTTGTTTGTATACAAGCCTGGATAACGCCAAGTTGTTGTTTATTTCCTGTACGATTGCCAAAGGTCAAAGCAAGTTTCTCTTATCTCAACTCTGGCTGATTGCCAACCATTGTCTGGCGAGCCGCTACCGTAATCTCGGGAGCCGCTCACCTATTTCCCAAAATAAACTTGTTCTAGTCAAGGACTCTTTCAGCTATTTATATGCCTTATCTCGTTGTACTATGTGTGTCAAGGCCGTGCTTGTTTACGTCTCTCACTTACTCACGCTAGTATCTTACAATTGTTTCGATTCTTGCTTCAAAACTTCGTTGCGTATTTCTCACGCGCTCATGTATTTCACTTTGCTTACATATTTTGAAATCTTATTGTTCAGTGGTTTCTGGATGTGAGGAATTCAGAACCTTTTTGGAACACCGTCACTTTACTGTTTATACCGAAAATGAAGGCTTTGAAATGGAGTTTATCTCGTGTGAAGAAATTCGGACGTATCAATAGGTGGATCCTAATGTTGTCGTCCTTTAAATTCGATATCGTTCACGTGAAAGGAAGCGAGCACTCAGTAGCCGACTGCCTGGCCCCGCTGGCTCCAATCGAGAGTACTTCTATCAGTGTTCCACTTCGAGAAAATGTTTTCCTATTACAACATTGTCCTCGGTCTTTTGTGGATATCCGAAGTTTCAGTCTGAGGATCCACATTGCATTGATCTCCGTGGAAACAAGTAGTTCCGTGAAGAACTATAAAGCCTATTTTCATATATCCTACTAATGTTAATTGCCCCTATCAACATACTAAATGTCAGTTTGATTGCTGTAATAGATTCGTAGATATTGAGAACCGTCTAAATATTTCGGGTTGTCGCCATGTTGGACTTTTGTTTATGTAGGGCTTAGAGTTATGTACTGTTACATGAAGATTATTGTGTACGTGTAGTATTTAAACTTCAATCGCATGATTAGTACACAAGAAGTAAAAACGAGATTTTAAAATTTCGCACAAATGCCATCTTGTCGTCATGGAAACAATTGAAGAACATTAGATGCCAGTAGATTAACATTTGTATAAGGATTTACTGTACCAAGTGTCACTGCACTCGGATGGTTAAATTGCGAGAAACGACCATGTGATTATTTATACTTCGCTCCGCCGCCATGTTGGATTTGTGATCACCAGGTTATTGAAAGTCCTATAGGTGAACTTATGTCCATAGCCCCTATGAACATTAAAAAAATCAGTTTGATTGTTGTAATATATTCGTAGATATTGAGAACCGTCTAAATATTTCGGATGGCCACCATGTTTGATTGTTATATGTACAGGCCTTAGAGTCATGTACCTTTAAAGGAAAATTATTGCGTAGGTTCTTTATTGAAACTTTCATTTCGATCGCATGATTACGAGACAAGAAACAAAAACCTAATTAAAAAATTCGCACAGCCGCCATCTTGAGGTTATGTAAATAATTGAACTAAATTACATACCATTGCATTACTATGTATATAAACATTTGCTGTACCAAGATTCATTGCGTTTGGATCATTAAATCGCGAGAAAAGTCTATTTAAAACTTTCAAATTCGCTTGACCGCCATGTTCGTTTTGTAGTTAACCGATTTTTGAAAGTCTCATAGATGAACTTCCAGTAGTGCCCTTTATCTCCGTGCAAAATTTCAGAGTGATACCGTTAATAGTTTCAGAGATATAGAATGCCGGTGAAATATTTCGCACAACCGCCATATTGAGGTTATGTGAACAATTGAACGAAGTTAGATGTCGGTGCATTACAATGTGTATAAACATATACTGTACCAAGTTTCATTGCGTTTGGTTGGTTAACTCGCGAGACACGTCTATTTAAAAGTCGCAAATTCGCTTGGCCGCCATGTTGGTTTTGTAGTTACAAGGTTTTCAAAGGTCACATAAGTGAACTTCTAGTAGTTTCCTCTGTCACCATACAAAATTCCAGTATGATATCTGTAATAGTTTCGGAGATATTGAATGCTGGTGAAATATTTCGCACAGCCGCCATGTTGAATTGGTCAGAGGTAACAAAATTTGAAGGGCACGGTCGGGGTCCCCCGGAATTGTGCTATGAACTTACCGAGTTTCATTGAAATCGCTCCAGCCGTTTAGATTTTATTAGGGGGACACCCACACACACACTTCTCAAACACACACGCACACACGCGCACACACAAACGGACAAAAGGTGATCTCATACGCCTATTTTTTCAAAATTGAAATTAGGCTAAAAATGCAAACAAAGACCTGGCAGTAAGCAACTTTTGTATTCGTTATGACGTAATCGGGTATATTCTCCCTAATTCTTCTAAATTCAGAATGTTTGCTCCGTCGGCAGTACATGATACGCTGTTGACATATTACCATGACTCTGCACTAGGAACTCACGCTGGAATGCAGCGTACTTTCCGTAAAATATCTGGTGAGTTTTATTGGCCTACAATGAAGGTGGATTCTTTTACTCATGTCAGAAGATGTTTGGTCTGTCAGCGCTCTAAACCTGCGCAAAATACTCGTGTCCGCTTTCACCAAGCTGATACTGTCATCCGTCCGGGAGAACGTCTCTTTATTGACTGCTATGGTCCAATTGTGAGGACAAAATCTGGCAATCAAGCCATTTTAACTGTCATTGACGGCTTCTCAAAGTTTATTTGGTTATTCCCCGTAAATAATATAACTTCTCAGACTATCTATTTCTTGTCTAAATATATATTTGGGGTCTTCGGTCCGCCAAAACATCTTGTGTCCGACAACGCCTCTGTGTTTCGTTCTCGAAAGACATCATAACCCCCTTTAATATTTTGCTAGATGCAACTTGCTGTAATATTCACAGAGTACCCATTTTATAATTATAGGATTTATGAGTGGATGTAATCGCGACGTAACCTTTTAATCTTTTTCTAGTCAGAACATGAACGAGTTCCGGTGGACGCGTCATCACCATCTTGAAACTTCCAGTTTTCACCGTCATCTGGACTCTGTGGATTTCACATCAAACATTAATATGTCAATCTATTTGTATTTTATTCTTTTGGGACGTTGTACGTTTGGCTTGGTGGCTAGAGTGGGCGCACGGTGAAAAGGGTACACACAATCACCTCGCGATCAAATTAGTCCGCCATTCATTTTTGTGTATTCCTCTGAAGATCTGTTGTACCTTTTTATACCTTTATATTCTAAATTCTTTCCCCCTTGACGCCTTTTTCGGCTCTCAAAAAATCACCGCAGGAAATATCCTTTTTATGTGGGAGAGCGTGGAAATTTGAACCATTTTTTCTTTAGGTTCAATATAATTTAATTTTATTATTATTATTATGTCACATTATTGTGATATCATTTTCTCTTTCACTCGTACTGCGTCCCAACATTTTGTATGCACATGTATTTCTTGGTATAACTACACCGTGTGGTGAAATATTTCGCCTCACCTTGGCACTCCTTCTGCGCAATTTTATTCCCTTGGCCAAGACATGGCTCCCTACCAAGCCCGGTTTCGTCATTGGGTCCCCACCATGTTCTTGGAGAGGGGATGCTCTTACGATTTACGTTTGCTTTTTGCGGGCGGCTTCCTATCGCCCTGTGAGAAGAAGCTTCCTTCTTCCAATTCTTACCGTCATGAGAGACGGTCGTGTGTGTGTGTACTGGGCTCTTGCCCGTGCACAACGCAACCAATCGTAAGTATGGCTCAATCATTTAAATTATCCGATATACTGTTGTTTTAAATTTAAATTTTGCTATTTTAATCATGTGCTCCCTCTTATTTGGTTTATACTTTCTTTCTTATGATGTTGTGAACTCAATCCGCGAACTCATATCCTTTTGTCTTTGTTGGTGCTAACTTAGCGAAGTCTTTATGTTTGGATGCTCACCCCTCCCTTCTTTGTGTAAGTGATTTTATTTTCACCTGAATCTTTCAGACCTGAAATATATGATAATTTCCTGCGAGGTTTACTAATGCTCTGTATTACGTTACAAATTGCACTCTTTCGAGACAACCTTCGTTTGATTGTCTTGTCAGAGCCTATTTTATGTGGACTGTATAGGTGGAGTTACGGAGCTGAGTCTCACGTCTCCGGCCTGATCATTCCTCTGTTTTATGAAATATACAGTATGTGCACGACGGTTACTAGTGTTCGTCACTGTCCATCTGCCGCATTATTTCTTTGTTTCATCGCATGTCTTTGTATATCGACATTACTGCCTTTGTGTGAGCCTATTTCATTACGAAGCATACTTTTCTCATATGATTGTTTTTTTTTTCATTCTTGTGCCCCCGTAATGCGACGTAATTGGTGTAATTTTCATTTCCTTTACTTTATTTGTTAATTTTTGTGTTGCTTCCTCAGACTTCGCTATGTTACGTAACCCGACGTCATTCCCTCCACCGTTCCTCCTCTTGTTCCTACCAGCGTCCCCCCCCCCCCCTCCGCGCGCCAACCCACCTCCTGCTTCCGACAAGCGGGTTCAAACCCGGCCGAAGCCGTCGGATTTTTTAAGAGCGTTAAAAATCCCTCAGTATGCCTTCCTTCGGAGGGGAAGTAAAGCCGGCGGTCCCATGTCATAGATTTATGGCATGTTAAAGATCTTTCCACTAATTACACCTGTGTGAAACTAAATTGGATAGGTTAAGAATGTAAACAACGCTCTTAGGTTGCTACGTTCGTTGCCAAGAGCCGACTGCGGTGGCGTCTAGTAGCTAGTTCTGAACTAGGCCTAGTAGTCGTTGACGGTGGCGTTTGGCGGCAAAAGTAGGAACTATTTGAAAATTCAAAGTTGCAGTCTCTACTTGAATTAAAAAACAGATACACACACTAATACAGTCATCACAATTAACACCGGTTATCAGACAGATTCTACACACACCCAAAGTACACGGGGCTACATGACCGCGTTGTCGCAGCCCCTAAACTAAGGAACCAACCAACCAACTGCTTCCGACATACTTTCTTTCGACCGCCCTTTCTGGAATTCACAACATCATAAGTGTCGTAATTCTGCTTTACTCTCCTGGAATTCTAATAACAGTTGCCTTCGTAAGCAGACGTTCTTTTTTTCAATTCCGTGAGTAGCTTTTGTGCTCTTTATTTTCTTTTGCTTTGAATTTGGATTTTGAGTCGAGCTTGAGATATGATTGTACATTTATTGTAAGTTTTTCATTTATCAAACTTTAACCTTAGTTATGTATTTGAGTACAGTTACGCGTCTCTCTCTCTCGATTTAAGATACCCCTTTTTTCGGGTATTTTTTCTATTTTATTTACTTCATTATACTTAAAATAAAACCTTGCGGACTCTTTAAGGTCTACCTTATCTTGTATTTATATATATATATATATACTTCACATCTTTGTGCACATTCTTGGGACATATTCGAAATACACCGTAAGTAGTTTTATTTCGTTTTTTTCTTCTGTAATCTTAAGTTCCTCCCCTTAGCCTTCACTCTATTTCTTCAATCTTGTCTTTGTGATGCAACAAGGGCACGATTAACACGCCTCTGGGTTTTCTTTAATTAATTTCCTGAGATGTTTGTTTTACTTAGGATCATTGAGTTAAGAAATGTATTTGTTTCCATCCTCTTTTTTTTTTGAAATTGTCTTTTATTCGATCCGCAAATCCAGGCCCCAGTAGCGAGTCGAATGAAACATCTTTTCCCCCGCCCTTTGGGGGAGACTCGCCGCTGGGACTTGGATTTGCGGATCGAATAAAAGTTGATATCCAAAACAAGAGTATGGAAACAAATAAATTGCTTAATGCCATGATAAAAAGTACAAAAATCTCATTAAATTAATTATAGAAAACAGATAATGCAAATTAGGAGTTAGTGACCCTTTGGAATTATCATCTGTGTGCCCCAAACTTTATTTGCTGTTATTTGGGAGTAATTTTAAATGTAATTGATGTTTTTGTGTTGTTTTATAATGCCATGATTTTGAATTAAATGCAATTATTTTAGGAATATATTTGTTTTGCCTGTAGAGTAGTACCTGGTAATATTCAAGTCCTGAGCATGTGTTCGCACTGTGGGGGAGACGTAACGTACCCCGAAAGGACAGAGCTGTCGGGATGTGAACACATGGTCTCCATATAATGTCAAATGGGTACATGGGTCGACGTTATGTACAAGGATTTGAACTACTAGGACTACTAAGACGGCCGATAAAATCATTGGTAGAAGCAGTAATTATATAAGCTGATAGGGTAAAGTAGGGATAGGCCGCATCCAACATCTGAATATATTCTCACACGTTAAAAATAAATGTTGATAATACCCATATGGCCGATCTCCCAAAACATTATCATGGGGTAAGCCTAAGACTCCAAAACATTATCATGGCGCCCGAGAACGTGGGGATTATGGGATTCACTAAACCCCATAAGATAGTATGGTTTCCATGGGGGAAACCCATAAAAAAATTGAAATTTTAGTTGAGCGAACTTGTGAGTCTTATTTAAACAGCATTCAAGCATTAGACAGAATTTTCAGACGATAAGAGGGTATATACGGGTACCAGCCCCTAAACCCATTCTTATATTATGTTCATACATGCACTATGTGAAAATTATTACGATTTGTGTAACCTTCCAATATAACGCAGCCATACGATACAGCAGAGACCCACCAGTATTCTCATCTACTGATTGGTAAAAATGTCAAGTACGGAGGGTATACTGAAATGTATAGCTGAACTGACGGAGCATTTTGACGCGTCCCATGCAGAGAGCAAAGAGAATGCCAAGGCATTTCAAGCTGAAATAACTAATAAGTTAGAAGTAAATCAAAATGAAATGAATGATAGGCTGAATGTTAACCATGACGAAATAAACGAGAGGTTAGACGCTGTTAAGAAGGATATAGGCTTCAGGTTGGCTGAGGTTAACTTACAGCTAGAAAATAATCTCATTGAGGTTAATCAGAAATTAGAAAATGTCAAAGTTTCCATTAAGGAAGAAGTCATTGAAAATGTTACTAGCGTGATTGCAGACATGCAGGTAGCGAACAATAAGCATTTCGAATCTATCGAATTAAAGCTTGAAAATAATTTTCAAGCGTGCAAACAATCACAGAGCGAAATCAATGGTAGGTTAGACACTATCGTCAGCCGGATTTTCCAGGGACCGGACGGTTCGCCACACGAGGCGAACGCCTCGTTGTGCTGCCAGCTTTAGCGCCAGCAGACTATCCCAAGGGCCTTCCGGTTCCCACGGAACAGAGGGTGTGGAACTTAGCAGCGGCCCTCAAGCAGCAGCTCCTCTTTGTTCCCACTGGCAGGGACCACTACGACGCTCAAACGACACTTTATCAGTAGTGGAGTACTAGGAGTTCTGCCCCACTTCAAAACCCCCCTTGCTCTACTACTAAGCCTCAGCCATGTTAAATATCTCTTGAACGCATGGTCCGATTTTGACAAATGAGGTATTGTTGGACTCGGGCTGACGTCCTCTTTGCTATGGACCACTCATTATATTTTTCAAATTTTTTTTGAAAATTTTTGTTTTCGAAAATAGGCGATAGTTTGAAAACCAAACAGGATAGAACGTTGTGCCATGGCTCAAACGAACAGTCTTTATGACCTTTATTTTTTGTAATAAAAAATTTTTATTTTTTATATTTTTTTGAAAACACTCGAATTTTGAAAATCCTATATTTTGGAAACTAGGAACTCTACAAAAAAAATTGTTTAACGTAAATCAATGGTCCCTACCCCCTCTACCCCCAAAATAAATTTAAAGTCTCTAGAATGAAAACCTGCAGTAGTGTGGTAAGGACAGAGCTGCTTATAAAAGCAAGTGGTGAGCCCCTGCGACCTTGGAATGGAAGGAGCCATGCTAGGAGGGCGTGCTTGGATTCGTTTTTTTCGTCTCGTTGTGCTCTTTACGGGAATGTCGGTGTCGAAAAGGTGAAAATCTGGAAACACAGTCTTTTTGGGGTAAAAACGTGATTTTAGACTTTTTGCTATATCTCGCGAACCAATCATGCTAGAGGCATGTTCGACAGGTCCAAGGACTCGGGGTGACGTCCTCTCTGCTATGGACCACTCGTTATAATTTTTAATAAAATTGGAAACTCGATTTTGGGGTAAACACATGCTTTTTGTGATTTTGCCGATATCTAACGAACCAATAACGTTAGAGGCATGTACGACGGGTCCAAGGACTCGGGGTGACGTCCTCTTTGCTATGGACCACTCGTTGTAATTTTAAAAAATTTTGGAAACGCGATTTTGGGGGTAAACACGTGTTTTTTATGATTTTTGCCGATATCTCACGAACCAATAACGCTAGAGACGTGTACGAGGTGTCCTAGGACTCGGGCTAACACTCCATTTCAAATGTGGTAGATATTTTTTTTCCAAAAAGATAATTCACAAAGGGCCTAACGCCATACATGTTGAAAAAACGTTTTCTTTTTCTTTACCTGTTTATAATTTTCATGGAGCGTGGTGGTTGAGAGAGACGATACTGCTGGATGTGTGTGTTTCAACGAACCTGTCGCTGACCAAGGTGGCTGTGTTCAATAGATCAATCGCTATTTCGGCGGGTCGGTGTATGACAGAGCGAGGGTGCGTTTTTCCTGATATTTTACCTTTAACGTGTAAACGGGGATGAGAACTAGGTTCTATGTTGGTCGAAGCGAGTAGAGAAAATAAACTTACAGGAGGTGAATGCCATTTGAGCTTATTGGAAGGCTCCGATCTGACTTGACAATAGGTGCAATGGAAAAAATGACCAAGACGCTTAAAGGTGAAATAATCTGACCATCGTGGTTGCAGGGGAGTGTGAAAGGCATGCACACACATTTGTGAAACCACATGTAGGCTAAACCAGTGACATCCTGTCTTGCTTCGTACGTGACAAAATGCAAGTTCAGGTGACATTTGATCTACCGCAGGTGTTCGCTTGGGACGTTATCTATCTACATGCGCGATAACTGTTAACAAGTTACATCCTGTCTTGCTTCGTACGTGACAAAATGCAAGTTCAGGTGAAATTTGATCCGGCACAGGTGTTCGCGTGGGTGTTATCTGTCCACGTGCACGATAAGAGAATGTTCAAAGCGTGGGAATCGCTGAATCAGTAAAAAGTATAATGCAACTTGTCGGAATAATGTCACAACCAATAGATAGGCAAGAGCTGCAAACAGCAGTGGTGGGAGGTGAAGGGAGGGAGAGGGGAGGGGGTGATGTATGAGAGAACACAGGAGGAAAGGGAAAGACAAACATGTATGAACATGCATGAAGCGCGGAGCGCTGTACACATAGAGCTATAGGTGGTGTACAACATGTGTGAATAAATAAAAAGTACACAGGTTCACACAACATGTAATTTATTGATCCAGGAATTAAACGTAGAGTTAAACCCTAACCATTTGACGTAGAGTTTATTTCCTTTTTGTTTCAACACTTTTTCCACAAGATAATGCTGAGGAAATGCTGTTTTCTGAAGTTCATGGAGATAAAATCTACCTTTTATGGGTTGATGGTTGAGGTCCTCGAGTAAATAGGTGACTGGAGTGTCCAAGTTGACTCGACGAATTCGAAATAGTTCAGTCCCCCACTGAGGCGTGTAGCCCTTATTGAAGACAGACTTAAATTTGCTCACACGAACAAAATCCCCAATGTTCAGTCGGTGACGTTTAGGATCAGCTGTTTTTATGGGGTTAAACAGTTTATCCAATCGCTGAATATTTTTAGTTACGAGACGTGGCTTGGTCCCAATCGTTCTATGTTTGGTGTCATTGTAACGTGATACTAGCTCAGGTAACATGTCCAACCAGCGATACGTGCCCTGAGCGGTAAACGCTTTCCACATATGGGTTTTCAATGTTCGGTTGAACCGCTCGACCACACTGGCTTTCAGATTGCTGTACGTGGTGTAATGGTGAATATCCTTAGATTTGAGAAAACTGGAGAAATCCTTGTTGAAAAATTCTTTCCCCTGGTCGGTTTGTAGCAGCTGAGGTTGACGTTTGGAGTGTTGAATAATATGTTGAAAGGCCTTGGTAACTAGTGGGCCAGACTTGCGACGCACAGGTTCAACAAAGGCCATTTTGGAATAGACATCAATGACGGTCAACATATAGCGTACACCGTCGTTAACGCCAGCATAGGGTATCATTTCAACCAAGTCAGCCTGCCAAAGTTCATCCACACCTCGTGAAATCACCTTGAGTCGCGGATAGTGACGCCTAGCTGGGCGATGCAACTCGTGAGCAATACCCATTTTAATGGGTGAGGGCTTAAACAATAATTTTGGCATTTCGAAGTTCTTGTTCAATTTCTTGAATTTCCCAATCGTGACCGGTATGGCCAGCTTGACGTGAGGCATGCAACAACTGTAGCCGCTGGACGAGCTTATTGGGATTGTGCCAGTAGGTAACATCCACAAGGGGTTTTAATGGTTTAAAAGTCACTCCCGAAGCGGACACTTTACGACGAGTACTTTGACTGGTGGGAAACATTTTTGCAATGATGGTTTTATATTTTTGAGATATATTGGCATTCACTTGTTGCGTGGGATCATACTGTCTTTTGTGAGCATGGGTATCCAATAAAATGGATTTATATTTGTCAAGGTCCTCTGACGTATAATCATGGGAAGAGGGGGTCCGAGAAAAGAGCAGCTTTAACAGTCCTGGCGTTAATTTATAGTTGATGTTTTTAATGACAGCTTTAGTACGAGCAAATTTAATGGATGAATCGCCAATTTTAAAACTATCATCCTCATAGCGAACACCATACGTGGTATCTGTGTTTCCAATAAATAGATCGGTGAAATAGGGTTCCAATGTTGATCCATAATATTTTATTAAAATGGTTTTCAGTTGAGCTTTATGTTGAGGGGTGGCCAAGAGTTGTGAAAACGGAGACGCTCTGGAAGGGCAAGGTGTTTCGACCATGGCCAAGGATTTCTTTTTTCTCAAAAACTCTGCAAGGGGTGCGGCCTTTTTTTGAGGCGTAAACACTTGTTCCTCCTCATCCTCAACTTCACTATCACTAGTCAAATCTTCCACTTTCTCTTACTCAGGGTCCTCGTGCAGCGTCTGCGTGGCTTGTGAAACGGTGGGTAGCGTTTCAGATGGCTTGAAAGAGGGTTTCAACATGGCTTTTAGTGGAGGTGCTAAATGTTGCTGAATAAACAAAGCATGATTGGCACGTGATTGTTTCAATTGACGAAACTTTTGGCGAATAGTATTTTTTGCTCTAATAATATGCTTTTTCAATTGACTCTCTGCTAACGCCATGGTGTCTTGACAAATGACTTGATGGCGAATGAGACAGGGCCTTAAATAGCAATAAAATGATCAAACCCTAAGCGATACCGTCCTTGGTTGAGTTCACTTTGTTTGTCAATCACTAAACAGGCATGACGTTGAGTGTTCCAGCACTTGGCACACAATTCTGTAAACATTTGAAAGGTCATATCCGGATTCACATGTTCATTATAAATGTGACGACTGTTCCTCTCGTCCTGACGAAATAAAACAATGACATTGGCATTGTCACGAATCAACTGTTTGGACATTTTAGAATACGTTTGCCCAAGATAGAAGCAATCGATATGTTTGTGTCGACCCATGCTGAAATAGCTTTGAATGATGCCTTGACGTTCAGTGGATACATCATCGAAAATCATGAGTGAATCAGGCTTTACCTCATCCGGTGAAATCACATTTTCTTGCATGGAAAATGTAAAATAACCCATATTCTCTTTTTGTAATCCAGACATGACTTGATCCAGAAACACGTAGAGGGGTTGGTAGAGAGATTTTGCAAAAATATAAATATTTTGAAAACGCAGACCATTGGGCGCTGTAATGAGCGTTAGCAAAAGATTAGTCTTTCCACAGCCGGAAGGCCCCACAATGATGCAGCGAATGGAAGATGGAAACAGTGAACCATGGCGTTGTTCACGTGATGTGGGACAGAGATGGGAAACCATGTCCCCCACGGGGAATGACTCTTGCTGCTTAATAATCTTCATTTCAACTAAGGCTTAGAAAGGCTAGCAGGCTGTCTATATACAGGACACCGAGCCTTGTCATAGAAACAGTAGACTGGTACTACAGGTTGACGATGGATGTCTTTGGACGTGCGTTGATGGCCAAAGCTAGGCCTGTCCCCATACATGATCCTAAACAGGAAACAGATCCTGCTAATAAACACTATGTGGATAGGTCAGTAGTGCCACGCACAAAACAGGGAGATTATGACTTTAAGGGAAAGCGGTTAACCCATGTAAAACATCCTCAAGTGTCTACAGACGTTACTACGAAAAAGTATGTGGATAACAAAGTGTATGAGTTTTATGACAAAGTGCCCCAGCTTATGGTGAATGGCTATAGCGCTAATCACCATCGGATTATTCACGTGGAAGACCCACAAGACGAAGACGATGTTTGTACCAAGCGTTACGTGACCCATGAAATGAAAAGGCTTTATAAATTTATCCCATCTGTGTTTTTAGTGTATCTGACAAATGAAAAACCTGTGAATGACAGAAACCATTTACCGCTAGTCCATGATCAGCACTTGACCTATGCGCTTGCTTCGGGTTTAAGCCACTATCGATTACACTATGATGGAACCATTCACATCAAATATGCCATACCTGATGAGAACCATTTACAAATAAAGATAAATGGTCATAGGATGTTGCTTCATAACCATGAAATGGTCAATGCAGGTGACGAATTATCCTTTTATCTCATGTTGACATGGGATGAAAAGCAAGCGGGAAAAACCATAAACGACTTCCCACTTTATGTGGAATTGGAATATACAGCCATGAAATAACCATCTGACGTTAGTTGTGATTTAAACTTTCTTGTGAAAGGTTGTGGGTCATTATCATCATGGTGAAACAAAGGTATGCAGTGAGAAAGACTAAAAAAAGGACTTTGTCCTTGGCAAAGCCAGGGCTTACAACATTCGAGGACAAGCCCTTGCGAAAGAAAAAAAGAAAAAATAATGTATTGACCATAAGGAAAGCCCTTCGAGCAGCACAGAGACAGGTTATTCCAAAACGTCGGCGACAGGTTTCAAACCAAGGGCGAGTGATTCCCGTTCCCAAACGAGCGGGATTTTTACCTGCATTATTTGCTGGTTTGGCTGCTCTGGGCTCACTTTTGGGCGGTGCCAGTGCAGTGGCGAAAACCATTAAAGCCGCGCAGCAGGGCAAGCAACAACTCAAAGAAAGTCAGCGACACAATGAAACGATGGAAGCGATTGCCATGGGGGCTAGAAATGCCAATTTAAAGCCAGCCTTTTATCAACAAGGATTTGGGATTTCACCATTTCGAAATATTAAAAAAAAAAAAATTTAACCTCAGCCATAGCGAGACATGCCCTGACGCATCAACAAGTGGAAAGCTATGCTAAACAACTAAAGCTTTCTCATTTTCGAGGTGTGTTTATGCGAAACCAATTACCCCCACGACCCTGGAAACAGGAATGTGCTGTTGTCAATTTGGATGATCACCGAGGACCAGGAACGCATTATGTAGCTTATGTCAAAGAGGGATCCACGGTATGGTACTTTGACAGTTTTGGGAATTTGCCCCCGCCCATGGAACTAGTGACCTATTTTGGAAACAGGATCAAGATATATTATAATGTGAAACGTGAGCAAACGTTTAACAGCCAACAGTGTGGACGTTTGTGTTTAATTTTTTTATATAAGACGCAGCATAAGCAAAAACGCCACCAGTATGTCGGTAGAAAGTAAAACGTTTACAGTGCATGGACGTGGACCTGAAGTCAGCCTAGACTTTTACCCGCCTATCGAATTGAGTGAAAAACCCTATGGTTTAGGACTTGTTTCTCTTGAAACGTACAATCGAATATACAACATACGTGAAAATGTGAACAACAAGTTTTACTATGATGATTCTGTGCTCACCCTGAACTCTGGTGGATACACGATCGATGATATTTATGAACACATTTATGTGGTGTTGATCAATCAGTATGGTTTAAAGTCATTTCTCGACGGAACGCACAAGTTTGAACTTGTAGGCAATACTAACACTCATCGCTGCAGTATTTTCTCTACCTTCAACATTGACTTTAAAACACACCCCGATTCCATTGGCCCATTACTCGGATTTAAACCACGTGTGTTGGAGCCCAACAAAAAACATGAATCGGACCATGAAGTGAAATTCATTGAGGACCATCATGTGTCGGTGACGTGTAATATTATTAGCCAAGTGTACACCAATCAGGAACCATCGCATTCACTTTATGACTTTATTGTGACATCGCCCAATGGCTATATTATTCGTGAAAACCCTCCAGTGGTGCTTTTTCATGCTGTGGCTGTCGATAGTATTGGTAATATAACATTAAGACTGATCAATAGAGATCAACAACTCATTGATCTAGATTCCACTACACCAGTGACTTACAAGTTGGTGCTAAAGCCACTATGAAATTTGTGTATAAAGCAACAACACCGTCTAGGAATGGTGTTAGTTGTTTGCCGCGTGAATACACGTTAACATCTCAAGGCAAGCAGATTTTACAGCATTTGGGTTACCACGTCAACCCTTATAATGAATTCTATCCTAGAGATAGCGAACCACATCGAGGAGCAACCAGGAGTGGTAAGAATTGATCTCCATTCCTATCAAGCTCAAACACCTGGACTCAATAACAATGATGAAATTCAATTTGTTATCAACAACCAAGATATTTACACCCTACCGCATGAAAGTGTTATTCAGATTGAAGGTCGGCTCACCAAAGCCGATGGCTCTACACCCACTACATCCAAGTTGGCCAACCATGGTTTAGCCTTTCTGTTTTCTGAAGTACGTTATGTCATTAACGATATCGTGGTGGATAGCACTCGAAATGTGGGTATTTCCAGTGTCATGAAACTATACCCCTCTTATAGTGAGGAAGAAGGTAAAACACTTTGCATGGCAGCTTGGTGCCCTGACTCGACCAATGACTGGATGGTACACACCGATGGGACCTTTACTGGATATTTACCTCTTAAACTGGTTCTAGGCTTTGCCGAAGATCACCAACGCATTGTGGTTAACGCAAGGCAAGTGCTTTATCTAGTGAGAGACAGGAGTGATAACAATGCACTCAAGGGGGCCGACAATGCCCCCATCGATTCAAAAATTCAACTACAACGCTTGCTATGGAAAGTGCCTCATGTGACCCTTAACGATAGCAAAAAACTGGACATACTCAAAATGGTAAAGAGAGATATGCCTCTACCCATGGAATTTAGAAGCTGGGCACTCCATGAGTATCCGCTATTGCCCACCACCAACACACACAGTTGGTCTGTAAAAACAGCTCGCTATACAGAGAGACCTCTCTACCTGATCGTGGGTTTTCAAACGAATCGCAAGTATCAACAAACCAAAGATGCCACGCAATTTGATCACCTGCAATTGAGAAATGCACGTCTTTTCCTCAACGGAGCTGTGTTTCCCTATGAAGGACTGGATTTGGATTTTTCAAAAAATAAGTTTGGCCCCCTGTACGACTTGTTTTCTAAATTTCGATGGTCGTATTATCAAAAAGAGAACGGTCCCATGCTACTACCCCAAGCGTTTAAGGCAAGAGCACCACTGATTGTTTTTGACTGTTCTTACCTGGAAGAGTCTGTCAAGCCATCCAATATCGACATTCGACTAGATTTTGAAACGCATGACAATGTACCAGCCAATACGACGGCCTACTGTCTGATTATTCATCACAAACAAGTCAACTATTATCCACTGTCCAACCAAGTGACGAGTGTATAAATAACAGGTCATCCCACGTCAAGCCACTCAGTCATGTCTTGCTTTAAAGCCTCAAGAGACGTCACATCCATGAATGTAAACTCTGAGGAACAACGTTTCAAGACTTTTGCCACGTGGCCAGTGCCTTTCATAAACCCTCAAGCCTTGGCGGCTGCTGGATTCTACTATTTAAAAACGAGAGATGAAGTGAAATGTGCCTTTTGTCCCATCATCATAGACCAATGGCAGGAGGGCGATGAACCCATGCAGGAACATCAGCGCTGGTCACCCACCTGCCCCTACCTGTGCAGAATGAAAGAGGGAAATATACCCTGTCATTCAAGCTATCCCTCGCTTGTGTCTCTGGGTGATGAAAAAAAAACAAGTTACGATACATGTGGGCCGTATGGTATCCATGGTGCTTCGGTGAGCAGATCACCATCAAAAACGCCTAGTTTAGAGACATTGGGACATCATCGGTGTTATGGACGTTACAAACACAAGAGACTATATTGTTGTATCAGTTGCTATCGTCCTTATCCTAAAATGAGAAAAGCCTGTAAGACGTGTTATGATAATAAAATGATGTAATTCTTAAATTCTTATTTTTGCATGTCCCTCTGTCCTACCCTAACCTCAATTTGAAACTAGCATGGAAGGTAAGTCCATGTCATGATCACACCTGATCGTCAGTCAGTCGTCAGTTGAACTTGGTCCAGACAAGCGTCAACATGTTGCGCACACTCATTGTGGATTGCCAAGGGTTTAAAATTGGTGACAACAAATTTATATTTAAACAAGTGGCCGTGATCGATTGTACCACGTTTTGGATTTCACAAGCTACGCATTTGCTATTTAAACCACCCCATGCTTTTGATTTGTTGTGTGAAAAAGACCGTAAACAAACCCAGTGGATTGAAAATCATAGGCAACTAGATTGGAATCAGGGAACCATTTCCTATAAATATTTGGACGTGGTCATGAAAGCACACTTGTCCTCGACCAATGTGGTATTTGTGAAAGGTAATGAAAAACGTCAATGGTTGCAACCATTTTTGGCGTCTTACTGTCAATGTATCGACCTCATGGAGTTGGGCTGCCCCTCCCTGCAAACGCTCATGGATACTTGTTCCTGTGGCAACATTACCCATACAGCCCTATCGCATGCGTGGCATCTCTTTCATTGGTTAACCACTCATGCCTGCTGGGAGTTGTTGAACAAAATTATAACTCAAGATTTACCTGTGAATGACGCCAGTGAGATTTCTACAAGCGACGTGTAAACATCTACAGCACATGATACCATGGAGAAAGGCAATGCTACGGACAAAGCCATCGGCAAGTTCTTTGTGTGCAAAAAGAAACTAGACAGTTTTACCAAAGAGGAACTCTTGGCACTGCCCAAGTCGTTCATTTATTATGTGGCCGCCAACGCGGTCAAAGAAATCTGGCAACATGTACCAAAATCATGGACTCAAGACCCTGTGTTGAGTGAATTGCAACCCTGTACGGATTACGATCACCATAAGCAAGTGGCCATGGCAAAAATACCGTCTATGCGTCAGTGTGCGACTTGCCAGCTAGTGAAACTGTATCACGGTCATAAAAGTCCATGTAAAGACTTTGTTGAATCATTCCACGAGTGTCATGGCGAGAAAAAGCAACAACAACAACAACAAACACAAACATCGTCCACAGAGGAGGAGGAAGACCAAACCTTTTTACCATCGATGGAAAAGGATATGCCAGACCTGTACTGGCAATGGCGTCATTGACAAAGTGATTCAATACTTACCTTTCGAAATCCATCTTCCAGGTTATCGTTTTTGTGGCCCTGGAACTCGTCTCGAAAAACGTTTACAACGTGGTGATGTACCCATTAATCTTTTGGATCAAGCATGCAAGGAACATGACCTTTCTTATCGCCATAGTCATTCTGGTTTAAGACATGTGGCAGATAAATTGTTATTGAAGAAAGCTAAACAACGTTTCACATCCAGTGATGCCTCAGTGGGTGAAAGAATGGCAGCCCTGATTGTCATGAGTGCTATGAAAGGAAAGTTGATGATGCATGGACATAAACATTGAGGAGTGAGGAATTGGGATTTGTTTGTATTCTATTTTTCTTTTGTCAATTCACTATGACTATGAAATAAAAACAAAAGTTTTCCAGAGCACGATGATTTGTGTTTTTATTATTTTTAAAAATCGTGATGTTGATGGCTGATTTTTTCATTTTACATATTTCACACATGATGAATTCCACACACTGCCATTTGTCATTTTGCAATTTACAGATTTTAAAAATGTTCGTTTCAAGTTTTGCGATTTTGATGAGATGGATTTTTCCAGTTTGTTGATGACACATTTTAAACAATGTCTGTTTGAAGTTTTTGAATTTTCAAATTTCACACATGCCCATTTCCAGTTTTTAAAAATGTCCGTTTTAAGTTTCGCGTTTTTGGTGATATGGAAACATGGATTTTCCATTTTGCTGTTTTCACATTTTTCCCTTTGGTGTATGTCGAAAGTTGAGATTTGACAATGATGTTGATGCAAGTGCATGACCATGACGATGCTGCAGTGAGTTTATGGGTGTTTGGAGAAACGTCGAGGTCTACGACTACTGCAGGTAAGACTGTTTTTACAAAAATAATGTCTATTGACTGCCACATTTCAATGAAAAAACTAAACTATTTAAAACAAAATGAGTATATAAGTGACCATTTAACCCACCTCTACTCACCCACTCTACCTCACCGTGTTTGCTCTGGTCAATCATACACACCAGTTTTCTCTCTCCACTCATACATTCACACTTGTCTTTGGGAACAAACACAACCACTTTATTTATTCCCAAAAGCACATTCTCGACATGCACACTCATCCCAAAAAAACTTTTTAGTTTATCATTTACATTATGAAAAATAATTAAATACTAGTTATTAAAGTTACTAAAAATCTTACTTATTTCATATTTACAAAAAAAAACTCAACTTTGTACAGCGTTAAAAGAATCACACTATTTACCAATCAAAAAATTTAAAAAAAATAAGGTTGCATAGAACTTTTAAAGAGCAAAAGGTCCAAGTGGGTTGTCACTATTTTACAAAATCTACTATTTACAATTGCAGAAACCAATATTTACAAAATTCTAAATCTACAAGTTTCAAAAAGCCATGTCCCATAAACGATTAAACAATGAAATCACACCTCCTCCTCGTTGCGATTATAACCCCAGGGCAGGCTGGTGAGCAGGTCATCAGCCCACACACGCTTGTTATCCATGGAGGCGAGGGTGCGTTTTCTCTGTTCCACAAGATACAAATAATGGTTGCTGGATTGTATCCTGCACTGTGTATGAGACATAGCTTTGCCAGTAAGTAAAACCGCTAGGTAATCGTCTACACGTAGCGATTTTACCACTGCCTTACCTACACCTTTTGCTCTTTTGGCTTCCTTAGAGTCGAGTGTGCGATAAGCATACATTTTCGAAGCCAAACCTACGAATTCTGTCATAATGGAATCACCGCATTCATCTTTTAAAACGCCCATTTCCTTTTTGTTTTTTATGGGCAGCTGAAACACGTTGTCAGCGCTATAGCAAGAGGTGTCGAACCAGCCACTATGTTGCCTCATGACGTCATAGGGGTTGCAGTGGCGAATGTGGTAAATGAATGAGTCCGTATCCATATACAAAAGAGAGACGTCCTCAAAATGGCGTTTCGCAAACTCATAGTGGAATCGATACATGACCGATTTAGAAAAGTCTAAAATGACTTGACCCAAGTAAATGGGCTTATCCATGGTCACGCTGGTCTTACTCATTTCAATAGTAGCCAAATCCTCATCGATAATTTTGATCGATTTGAAATTTGGCTTGGCAATGTACCGCCGGGCACCCCACCGCCCCTCCCAGACATTCACTAATTTAATGTCACGGTATTTGCGGACATTCTCCATAGACTTGCCATAGATGCAGTTGTTCATTAATTTAAAAAAATTAATTTCAAACTGCTGTGTTGCCATTTGTCGGTGCTCTGTGTTGAGTCGCATGTATGGCTCAAGCCATGCTTTTTGAGCAAAAGAAATACCCCTGTGGATTTTCTTCAACACCAAGCCTTGGGCGAGGCATTGCACCAACATTTGGATATGTACCACATACCGATTTTTGTTGTAAAGTGTGCCCATGAGTTTTTCAGTTTTCACTTTACTGTCAGGGGGAACCATTTGCTCAAGACAGAATGGGAAATCGGCATGTTCATCATACAAGGATGAGGGGTATTCAATATCCACTTCTAGCACATATCCACGGCCTGTTTCTTGGCTAGCCATGTTCACATGAAATTCTGACACTTGTTTCTCTGTCAGCCAAGCAAACTTCCCATAGGGCAAAGGCTGACTCATGGCGTAACCGTACAAATTATTCACGTCATAGTACATTAAGTACGATTCTGGTTTGTCTAGTGAATAATCAGACATGTAGACATTGTTCGCTTCAGCATGGCGTTGGTTAAGTGACACAAAGCCGCCACGAATGCCCTTTTCAAAAAATAGAACCATGTCTACGTCAGTGAGTAAATCCAATTCCACTTGAGTGTATTTCAAAGCGGCATCGAACGAGAGTCCAGGACTCGTGTAATAGTGAGCCGGATCAAGACCGTAAATGTGTTGACACAAGTTACGGAATTTTTCAAACACATCAGTGAGCAGCAATACATCCAGTTTTAGGTAATGCAAAGCATATTCACTTAGCGTCTTCATGCCAAACACTCGCCAAACTTGACATGCATGTGCATAGTCTTCATCGGAAACGGTACTGCGTGTTAGTTTCGAGTAAAATTTCTCTTGTGGTGGGAGTTTTCTTTGCTTTAACACGTCCCAGCTGTTGCAGAAATCATACGGGAATATACCTTTCCGAATGCACAATTGAAATTGCTTAGGATCATTAAAATGCATTCTAGTATTTTTTAATTCCTCCTCATTCAAGCCATTCACAAGGCTGTCTAGCGAGGACGTTATAAACTTAAAGGAATCCAAAAATCGAATGCTAAAGTCGCCCAACCTCCATGTCAGGGCTGTAAAACGCTCATGGTTTTGAGGAATAATGGTAAACGAGCCCTTGTTGACATGGCCCAATTCACGAATCAAAAACTGAATGTCATAATTCGCCAGATTGTGGAAAAAGACACCGATGAAACGAGGAGCTGGAAAGTTCAAGTTGCATTTACTATGCGCAGCTCCACGAAACTCCCCTGTAAAATGCGAGTGATCACGAACGGTGTCTTCAGCATTGATCAGTGGCTTTTCGCAAATATGGCATGTCATGGCATGCTCATACTGCTGCTGTTGTTCTGGAGATAGGCTCATGGGTACTGGGTGGTCCAGTAATTCCTGTACATGGTCGGCCAACTTGACAAGTTCATCCAAGAACCATTTGGCACAATCTGGCCCCTCACGGTATTTGTAAACGGATTGTGTGGGGTCATGGGCACACACCACATTAAATCCTATGGCAAAGGGTTCATGTTTTTGAATGGGTGTGGTTGAGCTCATGGAGGGATCTGGTTCACATCCCGCCATGGGTGTGGTGAGAGCTTCGAAATCTGCATATACCACATAGGGAACAGTGTCACGCTTATGAATGTCCTTAAACTTTAACACAGCCTTGTCCCCTTGTGGCAATATCAATCTCACCGCTTCCTGAGTAACACAATCTACCCTATGACGTTCCAAAGAAGTAGGCGTCCAAAAGTATTGGAGACAACGGTCACAAATATGCTTTATACCATGTGCTTTGGACATTTGACTGCTTAGCAATCTACTCAGGCTTTTAATGAGGCAATAGTGATTCACTTCTCCTACAGATAAATATAAAAGATGAATGTGATGTCGTTTCGGTTCTTTTGTGGCATAAAGAGGACCCACAATCTCATCACCGTCAAGGCCATACACCATGAACGAAAAGTCCTGGTTGTCTCGTTCAAACCTATGGATCTCGGTTAAGTCCATAGGGAACGTCACTCGAGTTAAATTTAAAGTATGTTTCAATTCAACAAACTTGGCCTTGTACATTCCTGGTCTGTTAACATGACGATCTTGAGCTGGCTGCAAGTACGCAGCCACAGCCCACAGAAAGCAATCATTGTCATGGTTCTCAATATTCACCACAGCCTTTTTCGAAGCTATTGCTGGAGGTGTTTTAATATAGCTAGACCCAGCATTCAACGGGTTGAAATGACAAATGTTGATTTGTAAATGATGAATTTTGTCTAAGGCTAGACCACTCGGTCCTTGTTGCAGTTTATCAAATTTTGACAGCAAGGCATTCACCACGTGGGTTTCATACCACTGTTCCAAATTATGGGCTATGAATAGCTCTTGCATTTTACTGCAAATATAGAATGTCTCTTTATGCTCTACATCCTTCTTTTTATATACGAAATCGCACACTAGTTCTGTATTCACCTTTAAAGCCATATGCAACCTTTGCGCTGTACAAATTTCAATTTTAAAAATTTCAAAACAAGATTCTAAAAATTCTTTGGGAATCGAACTTTTTCTAACATTCACTATGCGGCCAGAGCACACACGCGATTTGAAACAACTGTTTAGGGTTTCCCAAGTTAACGTATCCGCAGCAGTAAAAGACATTATTTTGAAAGAACACACTCACCTGAGTTTAGAAATGTAGACTGTCTGACAATAATCCAAAAAACACACACGTTCCTGGTTATTCACAGAGGTCAAGCGTTTTCCAACACTCTAAAAAGAAATAAAATAAACCACCATAAGTATATCCATTCCATATAGTTTATGCATTTCATAAACAAAACAAAATCAAACAGGTTATATATTTAAAAAAACAAATCTCACCTTGACGTGTAATGCTTTTCTATATTCCCGTCTCGTGGGCTAGTATGGAAATGGTTTTCTTTTCTAGTTGTCTGTCTTTCTCTTTCTTTAATATATTTCCCACAGACACACGACAGGTAGGCTATACACGTTATCTGCAAACAAATAAATAAATAAAATCATTAATTATCTAATCAATAAATAATTGCATGTATTTATATAAAATCAATAAATATATAAATGAATAAATATATACCTACCCCACAACAAGGTTAAGTATTTTCCACCAACACCAAAACTGATAAACGCAGTGTGTTCAAAGGTAGTCACCTAAGTGAGCGTGGAAATGATAACGACATGTCTTTATATATGCTACATTGCATGTATAATCTTTTTTTTTTTTCCACGCTTTGACCATTCTGTTATCAGGCACGTGGACAGATAACGTCCCAGGTGAACACCTGAGGTAGATCAAATGTCACCTGAACTTGCATTTTGTCACGTACGAAGCAAGACAGGATGTCACTGGTTTAGCCTACATGTGGTTTCACAAATGTGTGTGTGCATGCCTTTCACACTCCCCTGCAACCACGATGGTCAGATTATTTCACCTTCAAGCGTCACCTGTTGTCAAGTCAGATCGGAGCCTTCCAATAATCTCAAATGGCATTCACCTCCTGTAAGTTTGTTTTCTCTACTCGCTTCGACCAACATAGAACCTAGTTCTCATCACCGTTTACACGTTAAAGGTAAAATATCAGAAAACGCACGCTCGCTCTGTCATACACCGACTCGTCGAAATATCAATTAATCTATTGAACACAGCCACCGTGGTCAGCGACAAGTTCGTTGAAACACACACACCCAGCCGTATCGTCTCTCTCAACCACCACGCTTCATGAACATTATAAACAGGTAAAGAAAAAGAAAACGTTTTTTCAACATGTATGGCGTTAGACCCATGTGAATTATTTTTTGAAAAAAAATATCTACCACATTTGAAATGGAGTGTTAGCCCGAGTCCTAGGACACCTCGTACATGTCTCTAGCGTTATTGGTTCGTGAGATATCGGCAAAAATCACAAAAAACACGTGTTTACCCCCAAAATCGCGTTTCCAAAATTTTTTAAAATTACAACGAGTGGTCCATAGCAAAGAGGACGTCTTCCCGAATCCTTGGACCCATCGTACATGCCTCTAGCGTTATTGCTTCGTGAAATATCGGCAAAATCACAAAAAACACGTGTTTACCCCAAAATCGCGTTTCCCAAATTTTTTAAAATTACAACGAGTGGTCCATAGCAAAGAGGACGTCTTCCCGAATCCTTGGACCCATCGTACATGCCTCTAGCGTTATTGGTTCGTGAGATATCGGCAAAAAGTCTAAAATCACGTTTTTACCCCAAAAAGACTGTGTTTCCAGATTTTCACCTTTTCGACACCGACATTCCCGTAAAGAGCACAACGAGACGAAAAAAACGAATCCAAGCACGCCCTCCTAGCATGGCTCCTTCCATTCCAAGGTCGCAGGGGCTCACCACTTGCTTTTATAAGCAGCTCTGTCCTTACCACACTACTGCAGGTTTTCATTCTAGAGACTTTAAATTTATTTTGGGGGTAGAGGGGGTAGGGACCATTGATTTACGTTAAACAATTTTTTTTGTAGAGTTCCTAGTTTCCAAAATATAGGATTTTCAAAATTCGAGTGTTTTCAAAAAAATATAAAAAATAAAAATTTTTTATTACAAAAAATAAAGGTCATAAAGACTGTTCGTTTGAGCCATGGCACAACGTTCTATCCTGTTTGGTTTTCAAACTATCGCCTATTTTCGAAAACAAAAATTTTCAAAAAAATTTTGAAAAATATAATGAGTGGTCCATAGCAAAGAGGACGTCAGCCCGAGTCCAACAATACCTCATTTGTCAAAATCGGACCATGCGTTCAAGAGATATTTAACATGGCTGAGGCTTAGTAGTAGAGCAAGGGGGGTTTTGAAGTGGGGCAGAACTCCTAGTACTCCACTACTTTTATCTCCTGTCCAATTGGCGTCTGCTAGATCGGGGACAGAGGAAGTATGCTTTCAATCGAGCGAATCTTCTTTACGCAGCTCTCACCAAAGGGTGGGCTTACGCCATTCAACTAGACGGCGCAGGGGGAGACGAGATTCTAGAGCTCCCCCCGAACTTCACCTTCCAACAGCCCGTCCGCCCGCAGCCCGCGGTCACCCGCGGAGGGCTCCAGCGAGGGACCGGCCGAGGACGCGGACCACGCGGGGGCGGACGAGGGGCACCGGCAGCCAAATGAACCTGCGAGATCGGCCCTCCCGGCGGGTCGCAGTCTCCAGGAATCTTTCTACGGGAACCAGTTCTGTCTGTCCTGTACTCCCGAGGACGGGATCTTGGCGTTCTCTCCTGGATTACGAACTTGCCCTGGCTATCCACAGGAACTCTCACCAGGAGGCAGAGCGGTGGGTCCAGCTTCCTTGGGACCATGAAGACAGATAGACGGAACTTTCTGTTTGTGAGTGTGATAATTATGTGGTTTCCCCTTGTGGCATTCTTTGAACACAGTGATTTTCAGTGCATATTTTGTGTTTGTTGAAAGGGTGGATCGTTGCTATTGTATATAATCATTGTGTTATTTTCTTGTTGTATTTTTTGTAAGGCTGCATTCAATATAATAAAGCAATGGGCCCTCAGTCCGACCGCTCCTCGCCAGGCGGCTGCGCCCGTGCAGCTCGGCTTCGCCCTTATTACGCGCCTGTCCAGGCAAAGTATATAGGGAGCGGGGTCGGGCTGGTCGGGAGCAGTCGTTTGGTAGAGGAAGTGGTCAGCAGAGCGTCAAAAGGAACAATTTAACGCATTCACTAGTACGGTAGACCAGTGGCTTGAAGAAAGCGAAGCTAACTGGAGCGAAAGATTGGCCGGTTACGCAAGGACCGTGGACGGGGAAGTGCGGACGCAGGATCGCAATATCCTAGGCCATTGCCAAGAAATCTCAGAAATAAAGACTACCATGGAAGAAAATAAAGAAATGGTAGGAAATATTAGGATGCAAGTCGGTAAGGTAAACAAAGAACTAGATCAAACTAGGAACGACTTGGCAGTGATCAACAAGAGACAGGAAGAGAATCGGGGTGACATTAAGAAAATACAAACCGAAATCTCAAAAGGTGCAAGGTCATGTACAAAAGGAAATCACGGGATTAAAAGGAGAATTGGAAGTCCGGGAAGAATTAAAGAACGAAGCTAATGAAAATACGCTTGCCGTAATGAAAGAAGATTTAGCTGAGGAAATTTCCCATATAAAGGAAAGCCTCGGGGATGACAAGAAGAAAATCTTCAAAATACCAAAGGAAAATAAAGGCCGTTTGGTAAAAATTGAACAGGAAGTGTTGGCACGCCTGGAAAGAGCCGAAGCCAAACATAACCAAATGGAGACAAGGATGTTCGCGCAAGAGGAATCGGCACTACGAAATCCTAGATCCAGTGAGGGTAGCATAGGCGACATTCAGAGAAACAGATGGGTGGAGTTCCAGACCTAGCCTACACCAAGAAACACAGTACCGCCTAATGAAAGTCCGTACTGCGCTCGAAATCATGTCTAGTAGAGAGGAGAAGACAGGATGAGGTATGAACCAAGGACCACCTCAGAAACATGGCATATTTTAAATTTGGAATTTTCAACTAAATTAGCAGTCCAGATGGAAGAGAAAGTTAATACAAGCATTTGGGAAAATTTTCACCTGAAGAAATATCTTTATTTCATGTAAAAATGGAGATTTTATGATTTGGTAAATTTTTAACCATGAGTGAATGAAAGAAATACTGTCCTGGAAGTCGACACTTTTAGCAAGGTTCGTGGTGAGAAACCATTTTTAATCCGAGGGGAGAGCGAAGGTGGACCAGAGGTCAGACACACGCCAGTATCAAGAGTGGGAGAAGAAGACGCGTGTCTGAAGCGCGCCACTTTTTGGCGAGAACCAATAAGAAAATAGTTTGAACACTGAGGAAGGAACATATATTAAAATCACTATTTTAATATTTTATAAGAGAGTTACATATTGAATTCACCAGCAGAGAAAAAGAAATTTAATTGGCAAAACAGTTTTTTAATTAAAAGACTGAGAGTGAAGTTATGTATGAATTTGTTAATATTCATAGCGGTTGGAGGCTAGTTAATCAGATTTGCGAGGGAAATCTAACCGAGGAGGCTAGGGGACGCTAGCAGACGAGGCTCTTTCTACATGGACCGTCGAGAAGACAAGACATAAATTGTATTCACTCTTCAAAAAGTATTAGACAAAGGTTTTGTGAACTGGAGACTTCAAGATGAAGTAAGTGGAAATGGAAACGAACAATTAGTATTACAAATCAACAGTATTGAGAAAAGTTATTCATCGTATTTAAAGAAGAAATCTACGACGAGATAAAACACTGCAAGTTACAGACTGAACATCGAACACGTAACTATGCAGAAGGAAAGTCTGAAGAAGGGAGACTTGAACTATTGGAAATTCAACAATCTAGACAAGAATGAATAAGAATTTAGGTCGGAGGGGAAGAACTACGACTACAAACAATTGCGCGGTGAGAATGATGTTTTAAATTTACCATGATGGGAAGATAGAACTATACTGAACCGGTGAGATCCAGAGATGACCAGGATGACATAGCAGTATGAATAGCGAGCCGCAGACCACCGCAGTTTTCGCTAACATAACGTCACTAGCTACTGCAAGGGAAATTCACGACATGGAGGTGATTTCTCATAAATGGAAAGAACTATGCAAACTACCGACTTCAAAGAACATCTGGATCTGAGAAGAAGACGACCGGATTCGTGATGGAGACGGCGAGGAACCCAGGACTGGTGGACGCGAGGCAAGCAGAGCAGAGGCGAGATCGTGTCATCATCCTGTACGAGAGCAGTGGGTCGACAAGCGGGGAGCCAGCTGGTAACCTGTTTCGAGACAGCACACCAGGTCGTTCAACTTTACTGCAGTCCACTCAAGGCCGAGGTGACATAATGCAGCCAGTTTGGAGTAGCACGTAGCATTCCAGAAACCACACGGCGAGGTTACGAGGACACAGGAGTCATCAGGTCTGTCACCAACGATCTCAGAAAGAAGGTAGAAGAGTGCATTCTTCATATCTGTAGTTAGATTTTGTTCACGTTATTCCAGAATATTGACCGACATATTTGCATTTATAACCTATGTTATTATTGTCTTGAAAGTTTTAGTAAATGTTAGTAATCGCGATAGTTATTTTCATACGTCACTTAGACATATTTTGAAGTCTTGATCGATTATATTAGACTTCGTTAGTATTTTTCATTGTCACTTTTGGAGCGTTAAAATTTTACTTACGAACGATTTCGTTGCGATTGCGAACGTATATTCCGTAGATTTGTTGTAACATTGGAGAACTCCGTGGATTTGTTGTAACATTGGAGAACTCCGTAGATTTGATAAAATATTAGAGAATGTTGTATATTTGTGGAAATATTGAAGAACGATAATATATATGTATTGAAACTAGAGAAATGAAGCACAACTTTGTGAGAAATAAATAAATAATGTATCAGAGAAAGAATATAGTCATGTGTTTGACGAAAGTAAGTAATTTACTACTTGAAGTGAGGAAAGGAAGGACAGAGAATCCTATAAGTAAAGAGTTTATTCACTTCAGGAACGAAATAAGATGTATAAAACGAAATAGTTCACAGGAGAATTCAATATTGGCATTGAAGTAACTCTTGTATGCAAGAAATGTAATGACATTGTAAAACCCAGAATTTTGAGGTATGGAAAAGAACAGTATGCGATAGTAGAAGGCATAACTGAACGAGAAACGTTATTATAAAATATTATGGATGTATATTTATCATTAAACGATACTGTAAGATGAAAGGAGAGATATAAACATTTATTGTGAACATAAACGTGAGGGAAGGATATTGTTACTTTTATAACAGACACAAGCAGACTTAAAATTCAGAATTAAGCCATAAATTGTAACAAAGTAATATGTGAAGCGAAGGAGGAACTATGTGGAAAGTATTTGAACATAGCACGAGATGTATAATCGATAGAGGAGTTTGTAGGAGGAAGTGAGACGTATTCATGAACGTTATTGCAGTTGTAATTTCTAGTAGGAATACTAAGTAACATACTTTGATGAAAGTAGTTGATATGGAACGGTAGAAGTTTGTGAACGTGCTAAGAGAAGAAAGGTTGATGAAATGCATTTGTATTGATGAAGGCGTAACTAGAGATGCGATAATATGCAACGTGAGTTTATGAAGAAAGGTTCTGTAATATTTTGTGGTGAGTAAGAGAAGTCATAATTTGTATTTGGAGAAGAAAGGAGTGTGGGAGTGAGGATTCATGCCACACACACTCGATTTTTGGTTGAAGAGCTTATCTGAACAGTCGTGCATTGTTAGTTTGTTTTATTATTAATTATTGAAATACCAGAGTTGTACACTAAAGTGATGAAATATTAACTTTACTGTTCGTATTTATGATTCACATGGAATTGACACACAAACACCTATTTTGACAAGTTCATTGTGTGAGATACGGAGAAAGATGGTGATACACGTAAAGAAAGATGATGAGACAGGAGGAAAGTGGTGGAATGAACTCTAATAAATTAGAGACAGTTGTTTTTAGATCGTGCGGGACGCGATCATGTATAAGATGTAAATACGTTATTATTCTAGGATTAATTATTGCTTTTATTACATTTAGGAACATAAGATCTTAAATTTGAAGACTTTAACGATTGTATTACGTAAGGAGTATGTTTGTTATGATGAGCGTTAAAGCATAACTTCAGTAAACAAGTAGGACAGACACTACTGTCATTAATTTAACTATGTGTTTATGTAAATATTATCTAGCAAGAGATACATGTTGTATTCGTGTAAAGATGCAAGAAGGACTCTTATTAAGCGCATCAGGCCTAAGTGAGGCATATACAAATATTTTATTTTATTATTGGTGAAGGGAACATAATTTTTGTCATGTTATATTCTTTATTGTCAATAAATGGGAAGAATATTTTTATTCTTGCTGAGTTTTTAGAACTGTTTCTTTGATTCAACGCTTAATTACAGTAGAACGATACCGCTAGCTAGATGCAGACAGATGATCGAAAACTTATCTTAACGCCCGAGAGCCGAGTTGCTCGATAGTGCTCTACTTTTATTTGTTTATATTTTCTGTGCTGTATGCAACTAGTTAGTAGTATAGTTAGAGATAAATTTATGTGTTCCTAGGGTTCCCTAGTCATCAGTCCGATGAGGGTTGTTCGACTCTTAGCCGGGTGTTGACATTCTCACGATCCTTTTACCATCGGTGCGGATTTGGGACTGTGCTCTAGAGGAATTCGGGCGCAGTACGTTATCCCAGGTGTACCAATGGCTATGTCGACTCCTAATGAAAATGCTGCTCAGAACCAAATAACTACGGTTTTAAGAGCAAACGAGGAAAAACCGCGAAAATTTTCTGGAAGTTACTCTACTATGACACCCAAATATTGGTTGAAAGAAGTCTGTGAATATCTAAACGATACGAAAGTACCACCAGAACGAACGTGGAGGGCAATAGAAAAACTCACCGAAGGAGAGAGTGCGTTCTGGTTTAGAAGCTTCCGATATACGTTTGATACGGTCGAGGAGTTTCGCTAGGCGTTTCTCAAGCGTTACTGGGATCCTTCAGTACTACAGAACTTGAGACTAGACTTACACTCGAGACGGTACAGTACGAATAATCCGACTAAGTATGCGGAGTTTTTCGTATCACAGCTCTGTAAATTCCGGGAGCTAGACCAAGCGCCGTCAGAGCTGGATCTCTGCATAGCCATACCGAAGCAGTTAGCATGTGAAGTACAAAGAATACTCATTTCGGCTAACGCAAAGACCGCTATCGATATGGAAGCAGTATTAAGGCAGCTAGACCTTACAACTTCACAGAACATGCGACAGAGTCGAACTACGGAACAAGTTCACTTGTCAGATATTCAAACTTAACAAGTTAAGGACCCTAGCAAGAACAATAAGTCCACGAGTACGGAAACCACAAACTCAAACTGGCAGTATGCGAAAAATGAAACAAGAAGACAACAGCCAGCATACAGAGGAAATTCGAACCGGGATAAGCAGGTACGAAGACCTTGGCAGCCACACAGCTCGAGAGGGTGACAGCCGAACAATGGCAGGATTTATGGTCGTCAAAGAAATGACAAACAATGGAAGACCCCAGAAAAAATCGAACGTTCGACGAGGAAATTGAGGAAAGATACCATGCTTCATTAAGGTACATGGAGGAACGAGGTGATGAGAATAAACCATCACAGGTCCGTTGGGACGAAGCAATAAGAAAGAGAAAATCGCCGGATATCTATAATGATAACGATTGAGCGAAAAGCTTAGAGCTACAGCGACATGAGAATGAAAGAAGGCGCGCTGAAAAGTGCGGCGCAAATGAAAAAAAATCAAAATTGAATGACCAACAAGCAAGCCGAACCACAGGATGGAGTGCAGTCCATATTGTCAACTGGATTGCCAGGCCTGAGGAGCTGATAGAAGAAACTGGCGATAAACAGGTCATTGTTAAAAGAGAATTACCCATTAATCTTGTGGAAATAGCAGATCTCAAGATAAGAAGTTTGGTCGACACGGGTTCGACAGTTTGCTTAATCACTCAAGCACTGGTAAATGAAATTGAGAACAAGGGACACGTCTTGAAAATACCTATCTCAAGCGTGAAAATAAGAGGTATTATACCCGATAAAATTACGATATGCAAATACCAAGTTTTTTTGAACTTGAAAATAGGAAATTCTATATTCTCCCAGAATTTTCTATTAGTTAACAAGCTCCCATTTAATATTATCATTGGGGCGGACTTTATTAGAGAATATAAGGTTGTCATTGATTTATCACAGGACATAATCATGTTCCGTGTGGAAAACGAAGCCAAAGGCTTACAAGTACCATTGAAACAAAATGAATGAGGCCGGAAGAACAAGTATGCACATGTACGAAGAGATGACCGGAGAAGCAGTGCTGACCACAGAAGTTATTGAAGAACAGTTGGTAACACTAGCCGCGGATCTGGAAAAGGAACTGGAACCTGAATTTGGAACATGCCTCGAGCAGAAATTGATTGAAGCTAAGATAGGTCCAGAGCATAGAGAAACATTAAGAAATTCGCTATTTGAGGAGAGAGAAGTCTTCAATTCGAGACCCGGCCGAATCAACAATTTCCAGTATGTGATTCGAGTCAATGATTGGACGCCATTCAAACCGAAACCCTATCCTGGTAATCAGAAACTTTACCCAAAGGTTAAAGAAGCCATTCAAGAAATGTTCGAGGCGGGTATTATTGCTAAGACAGCCACGCCATACGATAGTCCCATGGTTATTGTACCGAAACCAGACGGCAGCGTCGGGTATGTTTAGACCTAAGAAATTTAAATACCAAAGTCATACCTGAATGCGACCAGGTGCCACCAATCAAGGAAATTCTCAGGCAATTCAAGGGAGAAACCATATTTTCTAACCTTGACATCACAGCAAGATTTCACCATATCGAGTTGGAGAGTAAAACGAGTCTATTGACAGGATTTATTTTTGACCAACACACATACTCATGCTTACGTTTACCTTTTGGTCTTAAAACAGCAGGTTCAGCCTTGATAAGAGCATTAGACCGGAACGTATTCGAAGAGGTCAGAGAGAAAACCATCAGATACGTGGATGACCTTCTGCTAACGTCAGAAACCATAGAAGAACATTTGAAAGACATAAATAAATTATTAGATAACCTTAGGCAAGCCAATTTCAAGGTTAATCTAAAGAAATCCAACTTTTGCCAAAGGGAAGTTAAATTGTTAGGTCACATTGTGGATGCACACGGTGTGAGGCCTAACCCTGGTAAATTAGAGGTCATTTGGAATTTCCGTAGACCGACAAAGGTGAGGAACGTCAGGCAGTACCTCAGTGTAATAGGATTCTTTTCGAACCATTGCCCGAACTACACAGCAACAGTAGCACCACTTCAAGATCTCTTGAAGAAAGGCGGTAGATGGCGCTGGACTGATGATTGTGAGGAAGCCTTCGTGAAGTCTAAGAGGATGCTTTTGGAATATGTCAAATTAGGATACCCTGATTATACACAGAAATTTATTATTCAGACGGATGCGTCATTGATATGTATTGGTGCGATGCTTTATCAAGAAAATGTTGACAGGCCGGCAGATAAATTTTTTATTGCTTTTATAAGCAGGAGACTGAAATCCCATGAGAAAAACTATACGATTACAGAAATTGAGCTTCTCTCAATACTGAATGCGCTCCAGTATTGGAGAATGATCGTATATGGATTTCAAGTTGTATTGAGGACAGACCATAAAGCACTGACATTCTTTTTAAAGACTGATCTGTCTAGGCAGAGATTAACAAGATGGTCCCTCTATATACAACAATTCAATGTCGAGATTGAATATTGTCCTGGTAAGGAAAATGTGATCCCAGACTTACTAAGCCGATACCCAGCAGCTATGGAAGAAGAGGAAACTCTAGCAGTGGAAATCGAAGACCGAGATCAGAAGACCCTGGATGAGCTGAGGAACATCACCGTGATTCAACGTCAAGATCCCTGGATACGGATGATGATTGATTACTTCGAGGGAAAGCTAGTAAGGGACACACCGATCTATTTGGAAGCCAAGTCATTGTCAAGGGATTACCTATGGTATAATCAGATGTTACAGAAAAGGAGTGATGCAGAACACACACGTCCAAGAATTGTCATTCGCCGGTATTGCAGAGGAAGCTAGTGTGGCTAGCACACAGAGCATTTTGACATCCCGGGGTGGATAAAACTCCCGCTCTACTCAAAGAAGTATTTATCTGGCCTAAATTGAGGGAAACTGTAAGAAACACAATCAGAACTTCTGATATGTGCCAACGAGTAAAGCCTAACTCGTATTCAATGAGGCAGAGACCTATACCGCTCTTGCCAGAGAAACCTTGTCAGCTCATGTCTGTGGACAACTTCGGGCCGTTGCCGAGAGCCAGAAGGGGCAACAAGCACACATTTGTTGCTATGGACGTTTTTCGAAGATGGTAGTACTGTGTCCTATCCAGAAAACCAGTACAAAACAAGTACTCAAGAGATTGAAGGAACGAGTTATTCCAATCTTAGGGATGCCGGAAAATCTACTATCCGGCCATGGAAGCTGTTTTACCAGCGTAGAATTTCGCAGGGAATTGCAAAATTTAGGAATTAGGCATGTTTTGTCCACAATACGACACCCAGAGTCGAACTCAGTGGAAAGGGTCTGGAGAGAGGTCCAGAAGTACATGAAGATCTATTGCTCTGAAGAAAACTGGAGATGGATCGATGTACTAGACACAATTGAGTATTGTATCAACAATACAGTCCATGAAGCCACAGGACAGGTACCCGTGAGACTACATCTCGTTCAACAACCAGAAAGACCATGGAACGGAGTCATACTGACGCCTGTAGACGCGCAACCATCGCGTTAATTGAGTATCCAGCGAACCTTTGAATACCTCAAGGCGCGAGCGGAGAGGCGGCAGCGAAGGAATAGAGGGAAACGGTACCATAGACCACTACTCGTCGGGGAATGGGTACTTGTTAAGAAGCCCGCCAGCTCTGATCCCGGCAAGCAGGCAATACAAGAAGTTCAATGTTAATTATCTGGGACTCTATGTCATCATCAGAGACTTGCAGAATAATGCCTATAGAGTGAAGCACAAGGAAAATGGAAGCGAAGTAATTATGAACGCAGCTAATTTAAGTTGTATCATCCATCAGAAGAATTTGAAGGAGAAGAAGAAGAAGTTGCATACACCCAAGTAGACGGGGCAGTCATGTACGTGCTGGCGAGGAGTCAAGAGAGACGGCCACAGCAGAGTGAAAGCACTTTAAACGCCGAGCTCACCAAGCAAGGAAAGGAAGAGAGCCAGTGTGATTGTAAACTGCAGGAGTTTTACAACCAACTCGTCGAAGCCACGAGGCAACTCCAAGTGATGAATAGAAAGCTCAGACAAGAGAATGCTTTCATACGAGACAGCCTTGAGACACGACAGCGGGGGAGAACGGCAGACTCGCCAGACGGGGTCGCCGACCTCCTAGTGTAAACATTAGAAGATAGGTCGAATGCAGTCAGCAAAATTATTTAAAAGAAATTCACTTGTCCTTTGATTTTTTTACACTTGGCTGGGGAAATTCTGTACCCATGGTACTGGTGCTGACTGGCATCGAACCTGATGCTCTAGGTAGCAGAAATCATGCCTATGATTTGAGAGAGTATCGAACTAAGGGTCTCTGAGGGGGAACAACCTCATGGAACCCAAGACCCACTTAAATAAAGATTACTGAAGTAATCTCAGCATTGATTCCTGTTGTCTATAAGGAATTATAAGCAAATTTGTACATAAAGAATGCATGATTACTACGGTAACATGCAGGACTGGAGCCAAGAACCAAGATTTCGAGGCAAAGTGACACTTGACAGATTAGCCTAAGCAACTGGGCATGCCAGACTGTCTCTAGTGAACTACTTTCTAGCGTCATAGGGGGAGCAGGACAGCTACAAATGACCTTAAAAATACCCGAAGCACAATGAAGAGAAGATGGTAGGGGATGGTGGCCAAGAGAAATAAATTGATTACTGGGAAACTATCCACCCGAGAGAATCGAGATGAACACCCGGATGAATGAAATCCCGAGAGCATAATTATAGAGCCAGCAAATATGAAAATCGAAGCCTATAAAGTATCGTAGGAAAATCACACGCAAACTGCGGAAGGAAAAACATTAGCGTAGACCTACAGGGAGTTCCCCGAGTGGATGGCGTGGGTACGCTACCACAGAAACCAATTAATATCAGTTAATTGGGCGATCGAATCGTTTGCACGAGGCAAGAACTGTAACCTCCGTGCAAAACTGAACAAGAAGAATGCATTTCCAGGGCCGAAAATTGCAATTTTAAAGGAAAGGAGGCTCTGATGAGCTGAGGGAACTACATTTTTGAGCAAATCCCTTATATGGAGCAGTGAGGCTTGGAGAAGCCAGTCCATTTTGAGCGTTCACGCGGAGAGGATGTTACTCCTCCGCTCCAGAAATTGAAAACGACGCCGCGCCAGTGTATTATACAAGTAATTATACAGTCCATTTTTAGAACGCAGGCTGAGGGGATGCTAATCTCGCGAACTGAAAATCGTAAACTACGCCACGCAAGGGAAGTGAAAAAGTATTCTTACAAGTGTTTGAAGTAATTATAAAGTCTTTGTGAAGTACTCATGTGGGGAGAATGTTACTCTTCAGCATGAAATTGGTAAACAAAGCAACGAGTGCGAAGACAATGGAACTGTAGTTGGAGCTGAGTAAAGCTTACAATTATCAAAGCCGCACAAGAAGTGACACAAATAGTATGTGAACATTGTAATTACACCTGTTAACGGGTAATTTTGTAAGAGATTCGCGTAGTCAAAATTGAGTATTACCGTGATTATACACTAATAAATTCACGATAGCTCATGGTATGGGAAGATAATACAGGCAGTGTGATTATATTCAAGTCACAGACATTACCTTGATGCTAGATGAGATGGAGGAACATTTACACACACAATCGAGGATAGACTCGTTGATGAAGTAGGATTGGGGAGCCGTTGGATGAAGATTAGTCAGGATGAACGCGCATGTGTTCGAGACTATCATTGGAATGATAGGTCAGAAATCGCGCCACCTGCAACTCTGATATCACGCAGATGTGAAGCCAAAGAAGGCACCCGTGTGTAAATCAATTGTATTATAAAATTTCATGTGTTTAAGTGTTAATCTAAAGTGCTGTGTTATAAAATATTGTATAAATGAGTGAAAGTTATAAAGTAATGATGTATAACCTCAAAGTGGAAAGTGATGTGAAACCACAAGAAAGGTATAATGCGACCATCATGAGGCATTGTTAGATGCAAGGATGGTGGGTCGCAAGCTGTATCGTTGGATTCGTCCACCGAATGTTCTAATATATCGGTTGAAGCACACCATACGTCCGTGTCAAAATAAAGCAAAATAGGGAACTTGAAATAAAGTTTATACGAGTTTCATTCCTCGTAATTGCCATAAAGAGTTTGCAAATCGAGAATGATTTGGCTTACGACTGAGATGCCTAAGATCATAATAAATCTAATGTTAATGTTAATAATTAACTTAAGGAGTGGTCAAAGTCGAAAGAAAATTTAATATTCAGCATGTTATGCATGAAATGATAAATAGCGTCAAATTCCAAGGTATTGCAAGGTAAATAAGTGTGAGAGTGGAATATAATGTGTCAGGAAATAATATTATACATGTTCAAATGTAATTATTGTATTGAATCACGCAGTAAACGCTGTAACGAAAAAGCCAGAAGTTATACCATTAACACATGCCAACTTATTGAGAAATAATGTGAAGTCATCAAGCAAACTAGATGAAAGGGAAACTGAATTTCATATGATCCGGAATAATACAACAGACCTGGTTGTTTGAGCCGCTGATATGCGAGCCAATTAAAGTAAAGTCAAGATGTTTACTTTATTAAATGCAAGGAAAACTCTGTAGCACATTGTCAGGAAAATATTGGGCTAATTCTTCGAAGGTATTATTGTTATAGTGCCTGAGAGCGTACTGATATATTGTTGAATGAGGATGGCGACAGGTGATGGTACCTAGCCGGCCATGCCAGCGTCATTTTCAGCCAACCTTAATTGAGCTGCATTATGGAGTGATCCACCCGTCGTGGTGCGACACCATTGAATTTACGGAAGGGTCCATGGACGCCTTACCGATACTTCGCATGCGGGAGTGGCAAGCGGTAAGACCACTATCCCACGCATTTTAAAAGCCGTATTCGTTCCTCAAGACCTTGTAGCTATCAGAAATCCATTCCTTTGCCATAATATTTCATTGAGCCATGTATTGAGCCAATTAACATTACCTTATCGATAGGAAATAAACATTTGGATTTCCAGATCATAACCGATGAGACAGGTTACGCCTTGTCCATAGGAAAGAAAGTGAAGGAGAAACAGTTAAGACTGTGTTGGTATTGTATGAATGACTAATGAGACAGCTGGAGAAGGAGAGGACTGGTCGGCCAAGGGTCGAGCCAGGCAGCCATCTTCTTTTGGGACCGGCAGGTATGAGCTTTTGTTCGCACAATGGGAGGTACGGCTAACGACCGACCCTGTTAAAAGTGTACTGGGAAAATTTTAATGTATAAACTGACATTGCTAATTAATGAGAAATTGATTGTTTTGATTGCAAAAATCAATTGTTAACATTCAGAGGATATGGATCCCTCTTTTAATTTGTTGAAATCGAACGATAGTAGTGTATTTGCAGGGGTTCTAATGCCACCGCCACCGCCACCGCTGGAATACTAAAATGGCAATATCTCGCGAACCAATCAGGCTAGAGACTTGTACGAGGTGTCAAATTACTCAGGCGAACACCCCCTTTCCATTGGACAACATATTTCAACCCCAAAAATAAAACCTACCCTACTAGGGGGTGAAATTGAATTTTTTAGAGAATCTCTCTTTCCAATTGCAACATGTGAGAGTTTGAATGCCGATATGGAATGTAACGTTGTTCTGCAAACCAATAATCAAAGAGGGGCATGTTAGGCCTTGAGGTGAGAGCCCCTGTTATTGTTGACGAGCCCCCTGCTGTCGGGGCCCCTGTTGATGGGTTATTGTTGACAGGTCCTTGTGGACGAGTCCTTGTGGGCAGGTCCTTATGGACAGGTCCTTGTGGACGAATCCTTGTGGAAAAGTCTGTGTGGACAGGTCCTTGTGGACAAGTCCTTGTGGACGAGTCCTTGTCCCTTTGGACTGATCCCTTTGGACGGGTCCCTTTGGCCTGGTTCCTACGGACTAGCCCATGAATTTATTTAAATTATGTCAAAGGGCCTAACTACATTTTGTGTGTGTTGAATTGACGTTGTTCACTAATCCCCCACTACTATAATGGGATAACGATATGAAAGGAAAGTGACGAAATACATGTGAACATACAAGGGATCTAACTTGGTGGATGGATGTGTTCTAACGAGCCATTTGTAGTTGAAAGAGAATAATACATGTTCTTAAGATGTTCAAACTTAGGAGATGACACGTGCAGTAAGACGTCTTGTTACTTCCTGTGTCATATTACAGACATGACAGAGAGCGCGCAGATCTGTTGCTATGACTAACACTGCTGTAATTTGAAACCGCAAGTGTTCATTAAGACAATGGATGATGATCATGCAGAGTTAGCAGTTATTGGATATTACACAGGTGTTCCTTCCGGTGTCATGTTGCTGACATACCAGAGAGCGCACACTGCTGTTGCTATGACTGACGCTGCAGTAATTTGAAACCCCATGTGTTGATTAAGACAATGGGTGATGATCATGCAAAGTCAGCAGTCATTGGATACCACACAGGTGTTCCTAGTGTACTTTGGACTCTCAACTGTATTGGGAAAGGAATTGCAATGATCTGTAAAAAACTGCCGACACGAGCGATGAGAGTTTATATAAGAGGAGTGTCATATATCTCCCTACTGTCAGTCTTTATTACTCGCTTTGAGTGAACAGTGCTCTATTACTGCTCAAGAGTTGTAAAAAAAGCCGTTTTGGTAGAAAATCATTAAATTATTTTTCAAGGTAAGTACTTATTATTAATGGATTGTAGTCTTTTATTACTAATTGATGTTGAAGTTATTGATTGGAATGTATTTATCGATTGATTGATTGATTGATTGATTGATTGATTTGTTTACAGATAATTGGGTACCTGTAGGTTACCAGATTCCTACAATCTGTTCATTCAGTGACAGCAGTTGATAAATTATAAAAAGGTAAGTGCCCCCTCTAATAACTTTTAAACAGTTAGAGTGATATTTTCCAATGTTCACCCCTACATGTTAGTGAAAATTGTATATTTGGCAGTCAAAAGATGGAACTACTTGACCATGGTGTGTAAAGCTAATTTTGTAGGTTAGATTTTGATTACCGCTCTATTAAGTCTGAATGTTCATTGCTAGGTGTCAGTGACAGAGGGAATATTTAAAGACTTAACCTCAGTTCACCTAACATAACCTAACTTTACCTAACTTAACCTTGTCATGTGACATGTTTTACAATTTTAAACTTGTTTTAAGACTGGCTATGACGTTACACTTAGCTCACTTAACTGGCGATCGCTGGTTTCTATCACGTGACATGTTCTACAAGTTTAGACTTGTTTTAAGACTGGCTATGACGTCACACTTAGCTCACTTAACTGGCGATCGCTGGTTTCTATCACGTGACATGTTCTACAAGTTTAGACTTGCTTTAAGACTGGCTATGACGCCACACTTAGCTCACATAACTGGCGACCGCTGGTTTCTACCACTCTATCAAGTTCCAATGTTCACTGCTAGGTGTCAGTGACAGTGGTATATAGTAACCCCCAGTTAGAACTACATAAAGTTAGACTTGCTAGGAGTTCACAGATCGATTTAAATACCCTGCTATAACCATTGACTGGAATATAATTAAACTATTTATATTATACTTTTTGTTTTATCTTTTATTAACATTGATGATTTCTTTCTTTTATAGATAACTTGGAAAGTAATCATCATGTTCAAGTGTGGTGACTGTAAGAAACAGTTCTCAAGACCTGACAGCTTTCAACGTCATGCAAGTACAAAACATAATCAGAAAATGTTTGTATGCAGTCATTGTGCTACAACATTTAACAGACAGGATAGTCTTACACGACATGTAAATTTAAAACATGTCAGTACTGCACCATTTTCGTGTTCAGTTTGTGAACTTGGTTTTTCTGCTGTAAAGCGATATCAATTCCACATGGTTGAAGTGCATGGAGAACAACAGGAATTGAAATCTGTAAAACCATCAACTAGCACGGAACCTTTAAATGAATGTGATGCTCAAAAGCGTAAACGTTCTCAAGATTGTGAAAATAGTTGTGCAACAAAAAGAAAGAAGAATGGTGAACCTTCGATAACACATTGTGATGTATGTAATATAGATATACCTTCTTCATTCATTCATGGACATTTACGCAGTATTCATCATAAAAATAACGCTTGCAATGAAAGAAATTCTGGAAATGTTCAACAAATTGGTAGTGCATTTAAAAGTCGAATTGCTAGTTATAGACTTTATAGTAAAGAAAAAACTCAAAGTATTGAATCATTTTTAAAAAATGTTCAACCTACAGTGTTTGGCTTAGTAGAAAATGTTTTATTAGAGCATAAAACAATTAAAATGAATTTTGAACCTTTTGGCCTCTATGTAAAAACTGGGAGCGAAGGTGAAATTACGGATATCAAATCCTTTAATACAAAAAACATAATTGTTAGCGAATCAACTAATATTAGTGATATATACCAAAATATTTCAAGTGCTATCATTGTGAAGAGTGAAGAGTTCCAGGAAAGGGAGTCAGGCTGGGCATTGGTTGAAGTACTTTATTTAGAAACCAACCTGAATAAATATAACCCCCTTCGAGCATCATCATACATTGATTTGCCAGAATGGATCAAACGAAAGAAAGCTGTTGTGAACGTTTTGAATAATGATGACGCATGTTTTGCGTGGGCTGTAACCTCAGCTCTCTATCCAGCAGTGAGGGACACGATGAGAACATCATCTTATCCTCACTACTCTTCAGTGTTAGATTTAAAAGAAATAAAATTTCATATGGCGATAAAAGACATTCAACGTTTTGAAAAGCTGAACAATGTAAGTATTAATGTGTATGAAATTGAAAATAAGAGTATAGTTGGTCCTCTATATTATACTCAGGAAAAAAGAATGCTCATGTAAATTTACTGTACATAACCGAAGGTGAAAATGCTCACTATTGCTGGATAAAACATTTCAGTAGACTTGTTGGTAGTCAACTATCAAAATATAAGACTAAAAAGTGGTTGTGTGATGGCTGTTTGCTATATTTCAGAAAAGAGGACCAACTAACTCAACATCAAAAATGGGGGTGTAATCATGTGTGTACGGTATTACCGACTCCTAAAAATAACATTCTAAAATTTAAGGATTATGAGAAACAGCTTCGAGTACCATTTGTTATATATGCTGACTTTGAAGCTTTGCTAAAACCATTTAATACATGTTCATCGAATCCAGCCCAACCTTATACCAACACTACTCAACAGTCATGAACCTTTTAGCTTTGCATATTATATTAAATGTAGTTACAATGACTCATTAAATAAGTTTGAGCTCTATAGAGGACCTGATGCACCTAAAGTTTTTATGGAAAAGCTTGAGAAAGATGCCATCCGTATATCCTCTATTTTAAATACGATCATTCCAATGGAGCCACTAACTTCATTAGAGCAAATGAATTTTGAAACTGAAACTAATTGTTTTATATGTGGTGAATGTTTATATGCAGACAGGGTTCGCGATCATGACCATTTAACAGGAAAATATCGTGGTGCTGCTCACCAAGAATGTAATTTAAATTATAGAGTAAGTATATTCATTCCGGTCATTCTACACAACGGTAGCAAATACGATAACCACTTTATCGTTAAAGAATTTGGAGCTTCAGATGTGAAAATTGATGTGATTGCAAATAATAAGGAACAATACATATCGTTCACAAAATACATTAAAACTAGCAATAAAAAAAACATTAAACTGCGATTTTTAGATTCATTCCGCTCTATGTCGAGTAGTCTTGATAAGCTGGCTAGTAATTTAAAATCAGATCAGTTTCTTGAAATTCAACGTGTCTTTCCTAAAGAAGATGATTTTAATTTGATTCGTCAAAAGGGCATATTCCCTTATGAATATATTAACTGTGTGGAACGTCTTGAGGAGTGTTCTTTACCACCGAAAGATGCATTTTACAGTTCCTTAAACACAAGTCATATCAGTGATCAGGAATATTTACATGCACAACGTGTATGGACACAGTTCCACATTCAAACTTTAGGAGAATTTTCAGACATATATTTGAAGACAGATGTGTTATTATTAGCAGATGTTTTTGAAAATTTTCGGAATGTTTGTATGAAAACTTATGACCTTGATCCTTGTCAGTATTTCACAGCTCCTGGGTTAAGTTTTAGTTCAATGTTGAAAAAAACGAAAGTAAATTTAGAATTAATGACTGATATAGACATGATCAATTTTATAAAATCATCAATTCGAGGTGGATTAAGCCAATGTAGTGGACGGTACTCTAAAGCGAATAATAAATACATGCCTAGCTACAACCCTTGTGAAGAGTCAAAGTATATTGTCTACCTCGATGCAAATAACCAATATGGTTGGGCTATGAGTCAATATCTACCACTGAAAGATTTTCGCTGGCTGACACAACCTGAAATTGATGTCTTACATGTTGACACTCTTAATGATAACGATGATAAAGGATATATTTTAGAGGTAAATCTTGAGTACCCTAAAGAGTTACATGATGATCATAATGATTTACCATTTTGTCCTGAGAATATGAAATCTCCACACATCACATCACGAACAAAAATGTTAATTGCTAACGTAAATGATAAATGTAAATATGTAATACATTATCAAAACTTGAAACAGTGTCTACAGCATGGATTGAAGTTAACTAAAATTCATCGCGTATTGCAGTTTCATCCGTCAGCATGGCTCAAACCGTATATTGATCTAAACAATAATTTAAGAACACAGTCAACAAACGCGTTTGAAAAAGATTTTTATAAACTCATGAATAATAGTGTTTTTGGAAAGACTATGGAGAATGTTGATAAACGAGTTGATGTAAAGCTGATAACAAAGTGGGAGAATGATGGTAAAAGGTACGGTGCGAGCAACTTAATAAGCAAGCCTAACTTTCATAGCTGTTCAATTATTCATGAGGATTTAGTTGTAATACAAATGAATCGAATTAAAGTAACTTACAACAAACCCATATATGTGGGTTACACCATTCTGGAATTGTCAAAAACACTTATGTATGAATTTCACTATGATTATGTAAAGAAAAACTATCTTGATAATGCTAAATTACTCTACACAGACACAGATTCTTTTATTTATGAGTTTAAAACTGATGATTTTTATGAGGATATCAAAACTGAGCTAAATAGGTTTGATACAAGTTACTATCCCGAGGATAATATTTACCAATTACCTCTAGTAAACAAAAAGGTTCTTGGGAAATTTAAGGATGAATGTGCTGGTGTTATTATAGACACCTTTGTAGGCACAAAATCTAAATCATACAGCTATATGACAATTGATGATGTAGTAGTAAAAAAATTAAAAGGAGTGAAAAAGAATGTTGTTAGTAAAGAGTTAGATATAAGTGATTATAAAAACTGTATAGTTAGTAACCCACCTGTATTATATAAGAAAATGTATGTATTTAGAAGTAAAAATCATCAACTACATACCAATTTGCTGAACAAAGTTGCTTTAAGTAATGAAGACAACAAACGATTCATTATACCCAACACATTTGATACTCTTGCTTGGGGAAACAGTCGCATTGACGACTATTACTTTACTTAAGTCTAATGATCACTATATTGTAATATTTGTAGTGTGTTTTATATTGTAATAATTTTTGTAAAAACTGTAAGTAGAATGTATAATGTTAGGCTACTGTAGTTTAGTAAAAATAAGATAAGTAATACATTTTAGTGTAAAATGTTTTGCTTTTGTATATTACGAAAAAGATTTTAAAAAATGTACAGAATGTGTGAACTAAACAAGGGAAATGTAAAAAATGTAAAATGGAAATTGTAAATATCCATGTATGAAAAAGTGAAATGGCTATCACCATTTTAAAATTAAAATACATTGTGATCTGGTAAACCTTGTTTTTATTTCACAACAACAAAAATGTACAGAATGTGTAAACTAAACAAGGGGAATGTAAAAAAATGTAAAGTGGAAATTGTAAATATTCATGTGTGAAAAAAATGAAATGGCTATCACCATTTTTAAAAATAAAAGACATTGTGATCTGGTAAACCTTGTTTTCATTTCACAACAAATAGGGCTTTACAAAAATAGAATACAAAGAAATGCCAATTCCTCAATCCTTTTCATTGTTCATGTCCACTCATCATTAACTTTCCTTTTATAGCCAACCTCTCCCCCACTGAGACATCACAGGATGTCAAACGTTGATTAGCTCTTTTCAACAATACTTTATCCACTACACGTCTTAAAGCAGAATGACTATGACGATAAGAAAGGTCGTGTTCTTTACATGCTTGATCCAAAGAATTAATAGATATTCACTTAGCATAGGGTCTTGCGACCATGATTTTGGTACATGTTGCCTGATTTCTTTCACGGTATTGTCTGTCACATAATAAATGAACAACTTAGAGAATACTAATAATTCTTCTTTGGTAAAACTATCTGCATATCGAGGGCAGATAACCTTGTAGTTCCACCCTGAAAAAACAACAACACTACCTCTTGAATAGTATGTGATGTTGATGACTCCTGAGACGTGGAAGATGAATTAAACATAACTTTTACAACAAGTTGCTCAATAAACAATGCACAATCTTGAGTCACAGTATTTTTTTTCATAAAACGTGATAGCAAAACACTATTGATTATTATTCAGCATTAGAGTTCTATATGAAATAGATAAGAAAAGGGTCATACTATACTTTTATATAGGATATAATCGGATCATACTATACTCTCAACTACCCTAGTTACAACTACGTTTCAAGGTCACTCTCTTGAACATTGTCGGAGACTATCGATAAACACTTATGTTCACACGGCACACTCTTGCGGCGCGCGCGAGCATGAATAATTCAGGATGATGTTAATGGCTTAGGTTGGTGGCTTATGGCGGCGTTTATGGTGGCTTTTGTTGGTGGCTTACGGTGGCTTATGTTGGTGGCTTACGGTGGTGGCTTATGGCGGTGGTTTATGGTGGCCTTTGTTGGTGGCTTACGGTGGTGGCTTATGGTGGCTTATGTTGGTGGCTTACGGTGGTGGCTTATGGCGGTGGCTTATGTTGGAGGCTTACGGTGGTGGCTTATGTTGGTGGCTTACGGTGGTGGCTTATGGTGGTGGTTTATGGTGGCTTTTGTTGGTGGCTTTTGTTGGTGGCTTATAGTGGCTTATGTTGATGGCTTTTGTTGGTGGCTTACGGTGGTGGCTTATGGTGGCTTATGTTGGTGGCTTACGGTGGTGGCTTATGGGGGACGGGTCCTTGTTGACGGGTCCCTGTGGCGGGCCCCCTTTGTCATAATTTGGATAAAATGCAAGGGCCAGTCCATAGGGATCAGTCCAAAGGACCCGCCCACAGGGACCCGTCAACAAGGACCCGTCCCCCATAAGCCACCAACGTAAGCCACCAACATAAGCCACCATAAGCCACCACCGTAAGCCATCAACATAAGCCA